>CAXFZR010000020.1:95000-175000 GCA_964007535.1 Brachyptera risi
ATTAAAAAAACTATATACATCAGAATGGATAAATCAAATCTCGAAGTGGACGTGAAAAAACGGGACTCTGTGAACAGAGCAGGCGGCAGACGATTTTAACAACCACCTGCCAGCTCGGAGCCATGAAAACGGGCCGTTAAAAGGCTCGGAGCCATGAAAACGGGTCTTAAGAAGGCTCGGAGACATGAAAACGGGCCGTTAAAAGGCTCGGAGCCATGAAAACGGATCCTTAGAAGGCTCGGAGCCATGAAACTGGGCCTTCAGAAGGCTCGGAGCCATGAAAACGGGCCTTCAGAAAGCTCGGAGCCATGAAAATGGGCCTTCAGAAGGCTCGGAGCCATGAAAACGGGCCTTTAGAAGGCTCGGAGTCATGAAAACGGGCCTTCAGAAGGCTCGGAACCATGAAAACGGGCCTTCAGAAGGCTTGAGCCATGAAAACGGGCCTTTAAAAGGCTCGGAGCCATGAAAACGGGCCTTTAGAAGGCTCGGAGTCATGAAAACGGGTCTTTAGAAGGCTCAGAGCCATGAAAACGGGCCTTCAGAAGGCTCGGAGCCATGAAAACGGGCCTTCAGAAGGCTCGGAGCCATGAAAACGGGCCTTTAGAAGGCTCGGAGCCATGAAAACGTGTCTTTAGAAGGCTCGGAGCCATGAAAACGGGCCTGTGGAAGGCTCGGAGCCATGAAAACGGGCCTTTAGAAGGCTCGGAGCCATGAAAACGGGCCTTTAGAAGGCTCGGCGCCATGAAAACGGGCCTTCAAAAGGTAAACATGAATTGAAGTAGAATTATTTTACCTGTATAACAATTGCAGCTCTAACTTTGTCCTCTTCTGATTCCCCTGGGTGACTGACTGTCGTTACCGGATCAGCTGTTCTCTGTTCTAAAATTACCAGGATTATAATCATATTTCACACCCACGTTTTTTCACTGTCGGCAATTTACTGCTTACCATTCTTACCAATTTGTTGTTGGTGGATTAAGAGTCCATGGGAGTCGATTTAGCAAAATATCAGTTTTTTGGTGATAACTATTAAACAATATGAGATATCAAAATTCTGATATGCAAGAAACACAGTTAATTACAATAGCTTCAAGATGATATAAGTTATAACTATTCAAGTCATGTCGCATAACTGTCAAGCATAGGAAGCTAAAAGAACACATTTTTCTGCTGTATATGGTTGACAGTTATGCGACATGACTCAAATAGTTATGACTTATATCATCTTGAAGCTATTATAATCATCTGTGTTTCTTGCATATCAGAATTTCCATATCTCATACCGTTCGGAAGTCATCACCAAAAAACTGATAATTCGCTAAATCAACTCCCGTGGCCTCTTAACGCCTGCAATCAAGCCGATGGGCAAGTTGTAAAGAGGCCTCTAACCACGCCAATACACTGGCTCGATGTCATGTCAGATTAGCCGTGGTTAGCGAGCTTAAGGTCTAACCTCCATTACCTCATGGTCATGAAAAAAATATGATTTTTTGTCAGTCGATTCGTTTTGATGTGCCCGATAATAATATCAAAACAGATGATAGGCTAACCGGGATAAATTTTGAGTTATATCAATTCAAATACTGGATGTTTCCCTATCATTTAACACACAACCTTCAAATTGTATGCGTTTTTATTATTCAACAGATCATTAAAATATACTAAAAGGAATGACATTCAATCAAAAAACTTGTTTTATTGTAGATGAAGATGTTACGAATAGAATTATGCAAAAATAAATATAGGTACCCGTTCTCATTTATGAATCACACTCATTTTAAGAGGAAAAATAGTTGATTTTTCACTAAAATGAAGTCAAAATAGCAACTTAATATTTCATTAAAGCGCTGTAACTTTGGCCAAAAAAATATGACAGTGTTTCTGATGTGATTTTAATTCAAGAATACACATGTTCAATAAAGCTTTACTTAAATTTCCCCAATGTAGAATTAATTTCAAAATTACTTTTTGACTCTGCTGACCAAACGGCTGTTAGACTTTAAGTGATAGTTACTAGTTAGTTCATCATGTTGTTATTGCCACTGGTTACGCATGCTATTCTCGTACTTCAACTAATAGTAACAATAATTAGAGACATGTAAATATGGCTTCTATTTTTTCTTTTCATAGCATTTAGAATTTGAAAAGTAGCACTTTAGTGCATCTATTATTTTGAAACATCGTGTTTTGTAGCGCTACAACACTACGGTACCGGTACCGGTAAAACCACTAGATAACGCACAGTAGGCATACAAATGGAACACTCAAATTGATAGTTTTAGTAAAATGGTGTCCACCACCAGGTTAAACCTATACCTCTCTTCTGCCGCAGCTGCATTGCAGATGCACTTTAGTTTTCTAAAGAAGAAGAAGATCAACAAACACTTTTTGTATCCATCCTGACTTGGTTTTTCGTGGTTTCCCACAGTCCTCGAAGCAAATGCTTGGATGAAGTACTAATTGGCCACGACCCTTAATTAGTAGAGTGATAGGCCTAATTATAACAGTTTAGGCTTATCACTCATTTTTTCTTTCCATTTTGTATTATGATGAACTTTACATCTGCTGTTTGTTGATGGAAAGAAGTGATCATTGCCTGAGAGACTTGGTTCAAAGTGGAAGATATCAACATTCGTGTGTTTTGTTTACTCTTAATACCAATGCTGATAATGTCCGGATATATATCACAGAAACGGTGTTTACTTATAATGTGTTCCGGACTTTCGGAAACTGAAAGACTGTTATCTGCGGTGGAAATTTATGGTCACACACAGTCCTGGTGTTGAAGTTCATTGGTTATAAACATTTAAAATGAGGTGGTAAGATCGCCCTTGTGGTGCCCCGTCCAAACGATCCTATCTTTCATCCACAGCCTTAATTGGGCAACAATGATTTTGTATCAAGTTTCGATGTTATTAAAAAAAAAAAGTTTTCTAAATTCCTTAACTGACTCCACCTGTTCACTCCCCAATTGATATACTCTGCAGAAAATAGCACCAGCCCATCTATAAAAAATGTATTCCAAATATAGCATCTATATCGCCGATACGTTGAAACATAGCAGATTCAGATGTTTGTAGCGCTTTGTCGCCTTTTCAAAAACATGATGAAACAACATCAAATGTATTGAACCATGAAGAAATGTAGGAAAAATATGCTTCAAAGCACTTTTAGATTTTGTCGCTTTTATAGCCATTGCTATTTTTACATGTCTCTAACAACAATTGACTAAATTATGTAAAACCAGCTATCAAGTTATTCTTTGAATTATGGTAGAAAAATATTTTTTTTATTATATAGTACAAGTATCACATTTTTCTCCCAAGAGATACATGGCTCTACTGATTGGGATTCTGTGGATTTTCTTTGAAGGAGGACAATTATTGACAACTTCTCTTAGCCTAAGACGGTGTGATTGTCCTACCTTGTTCAGGTGCTCGTTCTGCTTGCAAAGTCTGCTTGATCTGATTACCTCGGAGCATTGCCTGAAACTCAATGGAAATCAATCGCAATTACCGGACGAGAACCAGAATGAAAGTCGACTCCCACTCTGAGACTCGCCCAGAGGAAGTGATCTTCATCCGTCCCTAATAACCGGGAGTGTCCCGGACTTCCATCTTTCGTCCCGAAAAGTTATTTCGGGATACGTATTTGTCCCAGTTTTGGCCAAAGAAGAAAATTCCCAGTCATTGGGTGAATAATTTCATAGGGTGACCATCCGTTCTGTAAAACTCCCGGATTTCCATCTTTCGTCCCGGTGTCCCGAAAAGTTATTTCGGGATACGTATTTGTCCCAGTTTTGGCCAAAGAAGAAAATTCCCAGTCATTGGGTGAATAATTCGCGTGAAATGAGGAATTTCGTTCCTTGAGCCGCAAATGAATGTATTTGCTACCTTTGTACGAATACGATGACGTGAGAAGGTTCAACGTTGTTTCATTCCCTTTACAACTCACCGCGCGAGCGCAGCAGGCTATACGATTGTCAGAGAAATCATAATCACCAAAGTAACTATAGAGACCCCCCCCCCCCCCCCCTTTATAGTTGACATGTCAGGACCTGTGACACACTAACCATACTATACCTATACAAGCCAAACTCACTCACTATACAACACATATGAAACACATTTTCAAAAAAATTTCTGCGGGGCACATTAAGGGGGCCTTCTCCCCCTCATCCCCCGCGGGTCGACAGCTTCGCGGTATGCTCTCTCTTGTTGTCATTTTTGTCCCGTTTTTTTATTTTCTAATTATGGTCACCCTTGATCTTCATGAAACTTTTTTCAAGCATTAATTTAATTCCAATTGCAAAACAAACTAATTGAGGCAAAAAATCCTCAAATACAATAGGTTTTATAACTAATAATGCGACCACTCTCTGTAGTGAACTGACATTGTATAGTTATTATTATATTATACAAATATCGTTCAAATAAAGACATACAATACAATACAATCTTCAATATTGTAGTAACATTGGGAAAAATTACTATAAATTATACTCATCTATAAATGAACAAAAGAGATGTCATAATGATTTGACTTTGAAATTTGAAAATGGTTTAGTACATGACAAAACATGAAAATAAAAGAAATTATGGTTTCAGTGACCTTCAGTTATATCGCACTCATAACTTATGTGGAAATGTCATGCTTAGGAACATCGAAAAAGAGCTATTGTTGTAAAAGCAATATAATCTAAAAAGTTATTTTTTCACATGTTTTTCTGATATATATATTCATGTACATTTATTGTTGTTCTATCATGTTTTTGAAAAGGCGACAAAACGCTACAAACGTCTGAATCCACTATTTTTAAATGTATTGGCGATATAGACGCTATATTCGGAATAGAAGCATTATAGATGCTATTTTTCCTAAAATTTCAATTGAGGTGTAAACGAGTGAAGTTAGAAGTGAGTTGAGGAATTTGGAGAAAGTGCAATTGCAAATGCAGGCAGCAGATGAGATGTAGGTTCAAGTTGCTGATGGAGACCATTTGTCTGAAAAACATCAATTGCGTTGTTTCTCTTGTATGCTTATTCAGTACGTATAGTACTAGTATAGTATTAGTAGTATTTGTAAAAAATTCAGACTCAACAACAAATTCATTTATAGCATAGTTTTACTCGCCCTTCGAGGATCCCTACACATTTTACGACGTCATCTTTATAGTCTTAGCTTTGATTTCCAATTTTTGTTTTCATTGCATACTGTTCTTCTTTTTTTTCCCTTTTTAATTTTTGTATGATTTTGTTATCATCATTTAATTATTTCTTTTTTCTACATTTTCGTATTCAAACCTAGTCAAATTATATTTATTTTGTTATTCTCTAAAATGTTGTTATTGATAATTTGTTTTATATTTTAATTAATTGATTTTTATTCTGTGTTTTTGCAATCTTTTAATGTAAGACAGAGTCTGAATAAAGATACATATATAAATGAACGTTATTTAGTGGTTTCACGGGTACCGTACTGTTGTAACGCTACAGAATGTTGTTGCGCTACAATGATCTATGAAGCATGACGTTTCCAAGTAATGATGCACCAAAGTGCTACTTCTTAAATTCTAAATGCTATGAAAAGAAAAAATACTAGCCATATTCACATGCCTCCTCTTCATGCCTCTAATCATTAAGAGGCCGCAGGCGCTCTACACGGGCTCGTTGTTCGCTCGCTTCAGACTCTAGTTTAACATGCATCGTGTGCTAGGTGCAACACATAGACTAGCCCGCCGAACTCAGATTCACGTAAGCGCCGTTAATTCCCTAGCTCACACTTCTGATATATTTTACATTCTATGTTTTTTTTTCGGTATTAAAATATATGTATCTAGGTTTTCGTAAATTGGAAATTTTTCCATTTTCCATTTGAAGAATTTGAAAAATCACAAATTTTTGGTTCAAAATTCTGTATTTACGGTAACCTTTGTTTTTCAATTACTAACAGAATGCAAAAACACTCATATTGATATCACAAAAATTACGGCCGTGAGAGTTTGCGGCGTGAAATACGAGCACCTGCGGCCTCTTAAGGCTATTCATCCCATCTGAAAATGAGAATTTCTACTTCTGACAAATAACTAGATTTTGAGTTGACCAATGCAGAACCACTGAAGTGAATTGATATTAAATTGATGAAAAAATAATTCAAAATATTTTTTTTCGTTTTTTCCCATGTGCCGACAAAATGACCAAAAACTCTCGCTAAATACGTCAATGCCACAGAAAAGATTGTAGATTTTTAAACTTGCCAGTGTTATTGTTCTCACTGATGAGCATGTCATCAGATAACTAGAATTTTCATAAGTCTTGCCATTCTATTGATAACAGATTTATTTAGAATGGCATAAAATTTTGTAAAAGTTTTCAGGCAACTAAATCTTTGATAATAATCAAACAACAAAACTTATGTAAATTACAATTATCTAATGACATGCTCACCAGTATGAGCAATGACTTTGACAAGCTTCAAAACTTTACAATCATTTTTGCGGCACTCCGTATTTAGCGAGCGGTTTTTACTATTTTGACGGCACACGGGAAAAAACGGGAAAAAATATTTCAAATTATTTTTTATCAGTTTAATTTAAATTCACTTCAACGATTCTGCATTAGTTAACTCAAAATCCAGTTATTTGTAAGAAGTAGTGTTTCTCATTTTTAGATGGGATTAATACTTAATAAATGTTCTCAATTTCATACCTGCATTAATGTAGAGCCACCATTTGCTGTTTCCTTGCTTGCGCCTTTCTCGTTAACCGTTGGGTTATTTGTCGGATCATGAACAACTTCCTTCCGCCCTGAATCGTGGTAAATTATAATCAATAATGTATTATGTATTGATAGTTATACAAAGTTATTGAATAGATGGATAGAATATGTTTTATTGTCATACCAAATCCAAGTTACAACAGTTAATGGAGGGAGAGGGGGGATGGGGGGAGCTGCATAAGTTGATGGAAAGAAATGAGTCAGGAAGCAAGATGCATTGAGGGATGCGTTATAACGCAACCCTCAATGCATCTTGGTATGGAGGTAGGCGGGGCATGATAGAGTGGTAGTCTTAAAGGGGGCTAGATTAGATGTCGGTAAATTCTCTTTCTTGAATAGGACAGGCTAGGGACTGGAATGCACTTAGTAGAAGTGTTTTTGAAGGGAATGAAATAGGGTTGAAGTTATTCCGTCAGAGGGTTAGGGAGGTGATGGGATAGAGATAGTTAGGGAACTTGCCACCGCGCATTTATGTGCAATTGCAAGAGTTTAAATAATAATAATAATAATAATAATAATAATAGGGTAATTCATACATATTTGTTAGGATGTACGGAAAATAAATAATTGAAAACTAAAAACTATCTAATATAAGTCTACGAAATATAGCGAAGTCTGATGATTTGATATTTTTAAATGATTATAAATATCAGACTAGAATAAATTTAAAAATAAGTTTGAAAAACTTCAACTTTCAAATAACTTTCGAAATGACATTTCAATTTGGATGATATTTAGTATTACAAAAATGTTCAGAATTTCAACGGGAGATGACCTTATGAGAACTCATGCGATGACATTACTTTACATACGATTACACACTGGTAATGATGACATAATTATGATAGATCTGATTACACAGGCTTACCAGGGGTTATATTAGTGCACAGTTGACCCTAATATGCGTAGTTCTAAACTTTAAAAATGCAGCCCTTAATTTCAATTTGCGCAGTTGTAAAGTAACTAATAATGTCAAATAATGAACGTTATCAAAGAAGAATTCTTCATTGAAATTCCGCGCATTAAATTAGTAGGCAAAATCAAAACCATGGCTATGATGCGTGTGAGGGGGGGGGGGGGGTGAATTCAATAGCCAATTATGCCCTTGAAGCAGTGTTGCTATTTCTGAGTGATCAAGTTTGATTCCATCCCAAATAGTAACAAGATACTTTGAAAAACAAAGTTTTTCAAACAATTCCCTGCGGGGCTATAATGGGGGGGATATATATATATATATATATATATATATATATATATATATATATATATATATATATATATATATATATATATATATATATATATATATATATATATATATATATATATATATATATATATATATATATATATATATATATATATATATATATATATATATATATATATATATATATATATATATATATATATATATATATATATATATATATATATATATATATATATATATATATATATATATATATATATATATATATATATATATATATATATATATATATATATATATATATATATATATATGATTATCTATCTTCATATTACTCACCATTAAGTTGTTGGGAGTCACGAGCGACCAACTGGGAATTCAAATAGTCAGCTATGAATTGATATAATGCTTCCTCGTTTGGTTGACTTTTCAAAACCTATAGAAATTTCTTCATTCATGATTATTCACAATATCAATTCACATTTTATCTGCCCATCATTCACAACAAAATTATTATTCAAAAAAGTTCACTCGATCTTTTCAAGATGTCCCATTTGTAATACATACTCAGATATTGTACTTTTTCATTACGTAGTCTATATTTCATGCAATTAGTTTTTCATGTTCACATTTTCTTCAATTACTATTATTATATTTGAGTAACATTATATTACATAATCAAGAAGTGTACGTTTTTCACGTTTTTGATTTTACGTCCATGATTTTATAACTCATTTTTACTTTCGGCAATTATAATGCCAGAATTATTGTAAGCTGACCCTTCATGGTCGTTCATCGATCATGAAGATGAACAGCCGTCATGAAGATGAACAGCCGTCATGAAGATGAACGGCCGTCATGAAGATGAACGGCCGTCATGAAGATGAACGGCCGTCATGAAGATGAACAGCCGTCATGAAGATGAACAGCCGTCATGAAGATGAACAGCCGTCATGAAGATGAACAGCCGTCATGAAGATGAACAGCCGTCATGCAGATGAACAGCCCTCATGAAGATGAACAGCCGTCATGAAGATGAACGGCCGTCATGAAGATGAACGGCCATCATGAAGATGAACGGCCGTCATGAAGATGAACGGCCGTCATGAAGATGAACAGCCATCATGAAGATGAACGGCCGTCATGAAGATGAACGGCCGTCATGAAGATGAACGGCCGTCATGAAGATGAACGGCCGTCATGAAGATGAACAGCCGTCATGAAGATGAACAGCCGTCATGAAGATGAACGGCCGTCATGAAGATGAACGGCCGTCATGAAGATGAACAGCCGTCATGAAGATGAACGGCCGTCATGAAGATGAACGGCTGTCATGAAGATGAACAGCCGTCATGAAGATGAACGGCCGTCATGAAGATGAACGGCCGTCATGAAGATGAACGGCCGTTATGAAGATGAACAGCCGTCATGAAGATGAACAGCCGTCATGAAGATGAACGGCCGTCATGAAGATGAACGGCCGTTATGAAGATGAACAGCCGTCATGAAGATGAACAGCCGTCATGAATGAATGATTTTCTCCATATATGAACTGAGAAAATGCTATTGTAAAAAATATCTTCACTATATCACACATTTTAAAATTATCGGTTCAACAGTTTTGTATTGGTTGTCATTATGTAAAATCCACCTAATCGAGATTAATATATTAAAAATATTTTCATGACAAAAAATGTACTCTTCCTCATCTATACCGTTCTACCCAAGATGCATTGAAGGTTGCGTTGGTTTGCCCCTGGAGATGTTGTCCACACTTTCTATCCCTCCCATGTTAAAAATATGTACGTACTAATTCACGGGCCACATTTTACAAACTATCGATTGTGCGTAGATAGGCCCAAGTAGTGATAAAAGGAACTAACTTCACACTCACGTCATCAAGTTTGTGAGCCAGTCAGCCGTTTCTACAATACAACACTAGATAGAGAAGCGATCTTTGATTCTCAGGAAAGTACTCAGGAAATGGAACGTATTTTTGAATTGGCTGTGGATAATCGTACGGTCAGCCGTATGAATACGTGTAAATAGATCGTACGGTCAGCGTTGTCATTGGTTGTTTATGTTAGTGACGTAGGATAGTCTAGTTGTAATTTTCAGTGCTAGAGGGCACCAGACATCAGTTACCGATAAATGAACATGATATATAAGCACCGTGATATGTGCGCGAGGTTTATACACTGACCCAACCCAATAACCTAATCTACTGTCCGCAACCTGGCTTTGTCCACATAAATGACCATGCACCTTTTCATATAAACTCTAGAGTCACCAAATGAACATGATATAATATATCATGTCCATAAGCTCCGTTCCGCCTGCCAGCGGTTTATGCGAGGTTTATACACCAACCTGACCTACCTAACCTGAACCACTGTCCGCAACCTGCCTTTGTCCACATAATTGACCATGTTCCTAGAGGAACCAATTTAATAAAATAAAATAATAAGTCACAGGCGGGATTCGATCAGAGTTCCCTGGCATGGGAGTCAGCTGTGCTGACCCATGTGCTACAGTACTCACATTGTTAGAGAGCGTTATTTTGGTGATTTATTGTCATCAACTGAAACATCGCGGTTATGACGTTACTGACCGTATGATCTATTTTCACACAATCATACGGTTGACCGTACGAATATACACTCCGTTTTGAATTAGTGAAGTCACCATCTCCCGGCGGCAAACCAACGCAACCCTCAATGCATACGGTAGTTCTACGCTCAAGCCTATCCACTAGGAGTACGGTAGCTCTACCTGCACTGATATATTCTTCATCAACTTTCGAAGTCCGTCTGGAGTAGAGTACGTTGATTTTGTTACGTGACGTTCGTGTTCCATTGTAGATAACCAGAATATTGAATTCACTAGCAAAATTTGATATAATTTGGTCAAAAAAGAGGAAAGGAGGGCTGGTATTTAATTTCTTGTTAATTTAATTTCATATGTCAAGTCATCCATGTAACCATGGTTATAAATTATGAAATAATTTTCAAAATTTGAATTTTATGTTGCTGAGCATCACTAAAATACACAATGAAAAATAAAAAAAAAAAAAAATACAAAAATAAAATAAAATGAAAAATAAAAACTGCACAATGAATGAAAGTTGGATTATAGTAGGCCTACATAGATAGCTATATTATTTATATTTTATAGATCATTTTGAATCTAAAAATTATTCACAAAATATTTTTGGAGTTTAACAATTGGATGAGCGTAGCGAAAATTTTCATTCTATATACCGAAAAAAAATTGGACTTTTTTTTTTTGTATGTAATTTTGTAGGCGGCATACAGGCCGGGAGAAAAGAACCAACTTGAAACTTGTTCTATATATTGGTGTTACACCAGTATAGGTTGGCATCGTTTTTCAGAAAATTTGATTGCACGTTTTTTCCGGAAAAAAATCAGAAAGTTTGGGAAATTCCCATAAGAATATCCTGGATGGAAAATACTCATAATATAAAAAATTAAAATTTTAAATGAATATGGAACACCATCATGCATATTTTCACTTTTCAGTGATTTTCAATGGTCAGAATCAATGAATAATCAATGATCAATTTTCGTGATAATTGGATGAGAAATAACAAAGAAAAGTTAGAAAATGCAATAAAAGTACACATTTTATTGAATAATTGGGATCAATTGGTTTTGCAAAGTGTATATGCGACAGGTTGCAGTTCTATGAATATCAACAAGTTGCAGGTAAGGCTTTTGAACAAGATGCATTGAGGGTTGCGTTTGCCCGGCCGCAAACAAACCATCTATGCATCTTGGTTTTGAACATTTGAAGTAATCCAAGGTCCCTAGATGAGGATTGAGCAGACAGAATATTTTTCATTCTAGATTTCTATACTTCTATAAGCTCATCTCACAACGCAAATCCCGCATTTTCCTAGTTATAATATTTAGGAAAAATATTGATGCTAATTGAAAATTATTACTACTCATGACAGAAAATGAGATGCTATATTTGAATTACAATTATTATTCATTATTCATATTCTTGGCCAATGCAGCATATTATTATGCGTTGAGCAAGATTTCGAAGGAAGTCTACTCAAATACTCATCTTGACTTATGTGAGATAAAATACATTAGAGAATTTGACACAAACTTGGTGGAAACTCTCAAGTCTAAAGCTGTGAATCAGACAAAGCTCCTTAAGAGTGGGATGGAAGTCTTTGCTAAATGTCCATGATGAGAGAAAATCATTTTTATTGACGGCTGTTCATCTTCTTGATGACTGACCATGAAGGTCCAGCTTACTACGAATTTGGAATTATAATTGCCGAAAGTGAAAATGAGTTATACAAATATAGTGAGTGATAAGATCAAAAACTTAATTATTATACAAAAAAAAAATATTAGAATTCAAGTAGATTGAGATACGCTGAAGAGATGATTGTGGAGAATATGTGATGATTTTCTTAATATTGTGGAAACTATTTCTTGAATTAATGATTTTGATACCGGTATATTAAATGATTTGAAAAAAGTAATAAAAAATGTGGGAATAGCTGCCCTTGCTCCAAGAAGGAGTCCTACAACGTCCCAGTATTCCTCAGGAATTCCATAACGTTCCGTGAGGTGAGGAATACAGGGACGATATATCTCCTTCTTCTCCGCATCTACTTCTATATACATCTAGAATACATATATCTATATACATATATCTGCATCTAGTCTATATACTATTAAGAATTAGTCCAGTAATGTTCATAGTGATTCAATCATTGGACTCCAAAACTGCGTGTGAATATCAAAAAACACTTAAAAAATGACATGGGCCTATTTCAAAAAATTCCCTGCGGGGCTCTGCTGGGAGAAATCACAAAAGTATAGCTCCGAAAATGTCCATGACGCAATTATATGACTCCAAAACCACTTGTGAACAGGGCCGTCGTTAGGGGGTCTCAGGGGGGGGGGGGGGGGGCGCTTTTCAATCAACATCAGCGCCCCCCGAATAACTTATTCTCCTTTAAAAATAAATAATATTGACCTACGAATAAACACACAATAAAATAAGATGAGTTGATGGCTTGATGATATGAATTGTTTCAGTATACACTCTACTACTTTACACTTCCTTTTTTCTTTTCGAGAATGATTCAATTATTAGATTCCGAAACTGCTCGTGAACCGCAAAAATCCCTTGGAAAATGACCATATTTCAAAAAAATCACTGCTGGGAATTTTGCTGGGAGAAATCGCAAAAATAGCTTCAAAAATGTCCATAGTGATTCAATCATTGGACTCCAAAACTGATTGTAAATATCAAAAATCACTTAAAAAATGACATGGGTCTATTTCAAAAAATTCCCTGCGGGGCTCTGCTGGGAGAAATCGCAAAAGTATAGCTTCGAAAATGTCCAAAACCCAAAACCACTAGCGAATCGCAAATATCTCTTGAAGAATGTTCATATTTTCAAAAATTCCCTGCGGGGCTCTGCTGGGGGACTTCCGCCCTCAGACCCCCTTTTCGCACGTGGCAGGTGTCCAACTGGTCGGTCATTTTATTATAGTACCCTGTGCGCCTCTCCAATGCACAAATCCTAGCGACGTCCCTGCTCAAAACTATCTAGTTAGATTATATGCAAAATTTCAACAACATTTTTGCTCCTGCTTGAAGTGTGGGGTGTGACAAAAAATGACATTTTCGTTTCAACAGGTATGGTAGAATTACTTGTTCGATTACGTTAATTCATAAAAAAACATTTTTCACAGTGATTTCATTTTTTCCATGAAATCAACTGTAACGAGAAAGGAATGTTTCTAGAAAACCCCTTGAACAACTCATACTAAAAATATTTGTGGCACTTTGAAGAGTCTCTCTCCCCCCCCCATCTTCAAAATAAATAAATATATATATATATATATATATATATATATATATATATATATATATATATATATATATATATATATAGGCCTATATATATACTATATTTATAATTATTATAGATATTTTTATATCAGGCCTATAATATATTATTACTATATATTATATATTAATAATATTATATAATATATTAATAATATTATATAATATATAAAATAATAATATAATAAAAATAACTATAACACATGGTGAAAAGGAAAATATATTACTGATCAGTGCAAGAAAGAAATCTTATGTTTACACTCAGATGATTAGGTACCCGTATCTAATTATAATGTAAATCTCAATTCTTGGTCATAGAATTTCGAATTCACATTGATTCTTTAAAAAAATCTCCATTCCTCGATATGGACACAACATAAACGCAGCTGATTGGATGTATATGAAAATATTTAGTGATGCTACTTTTTTGTTATTATCTTTCAAGGCAAGAGTTATGAGTCGGGAATATTTTTTCAATTGAAATGCTTTGAAATTGTTTTCTACTCATTCTAGTCATATTTTATTCGACTCGGGTTTTCTGCATCACTTTAGCAAACCGTTGTAGGAACTAGGCTACGCTGTTTGTTGATTGGTGCAGCCGTGTCGCTCACTTGTCAAGTTGCCAGCTGATTTTGTGGACTGTGACATTGACGTTTGACATTGACCTCGTGACAAGTTTGATCAATAATTGCTAACTGACAATAACAACAATCTGGAGACATGGATGTCTGAAGTATATCCTCTCAGTTGTGTCACATCTTTTCGGCGTTATTAATCACTGTTCAGCTGTTTTAAAACTGTTGACTGGGGCGAACAGCCATAGGCCTACCAATTGTGATACAGATCCGGCTCTTGCTAGGTTAAAACCGACCACAATAGGCCCAGCCGACGGGACTGACAGAATTAACTAACGTCCTGCATTCCAAAATTTATAAGGATGGATATTATGACAGCTAAATGGGTTGTTTTAGCAATATTATTCTTTTTAACATTCACATTTAGTATGCTCCCAATGAAGCTAGTGTCCTCATTGCGTCACACACTTGATCCAATAAGACGAGCACGGTAAGCTTACAATTTTGATTTGAATTCATTTTAGTTTGGAATTTTGTATGATAGACATATGCCTTAGCCATTAGGATTGTAGACAAATGTGGCTATGGCAATTTTTGTAATCAGACCTTCATTTTATTTTTAAATTGCAGTTTGCCCGTAGTTTATATACCATTGAGTGAATAAATATCCTTAAGGCTACTCTATCTAGAGTCTCGGAAGTCAGCCAAGCTAACCATTGTGCTGCAATGATCACATTGATTAAACGCGTTAATATGGCCATTTGTCTACTTCGGTGAATGAGACACCTAGCGGCGAAGAGTTCAACTATTTGGTCTTGACCCCATGTCTCCTGTGTCATTGAGATTGTAACCTAACCTAACATTACAATCTCAATGCCTGTGTGTAAGAATCCTTTATCTATGCTTAGGCCTAGATCACGTTTTAAGAAAATTAGGTCAAGACCGATTCACAACAGTTCTAACGAGTAATTTAGGGCCCAGTCTCTTAGTCTTGAGTTCCAGTTCCAGTAGGCCCATCCACTACATTTCAGAAACTTCATTGTACCTAGTACAAAACACAATAATAATTAATTAAATTACCTACATGAGTGAGAAATTGCTGTATTAAATAAGAAATTGTCTAAAAACATGAATGTTTCTTCTTCCAGGTTCTCACGAATCATTAGCTTACTCAGTTGTTTTGCCGGTGGCGTATTCATGGCTACTGGTTTACTTGACCTTTTCCCAGAAGTTGATAATACGTTGAGTAAGGTATGTCACGTCATATTATTCAATTCATACAACTGTTGTGAACTGACCCATATACAGTTCACAAACTCATCAAATGTATCACTGTTTATCTCTTTTCATAGGCTATGGTCGACAGTAACACATCATTCCCTGTAGCAGAGTTTACAGTAGCATTTGGATTCTTCTTGGTACTTATTCTTGAACAAATAGTTTTAGACTGCAAGGAAAAACAGAACACGGTCTATGTCCCAGCCGCCGACGTGATATCGTCGCATGACGTTGACGAAGAGCGTCAAAGACTACGACGGCACGGTAGTATCGAAGGAATAAATGCCAATCCTCTCATGACCAGCTCGACGTATAGTACGACCGAAGACGATGACCCCCACTCGACATTGCGATCATTTCTCTTACTCATAGCTCTCTCTCTTCATTCACTTTTCGAAGGCGTAGCAATTGGACTTCAGCCTGATGTCACAAGTGTGATACAAATATTTGTAGCAGTAATATTACATAAAGTGATCATTGCATTCAGTCTTGGATTAAATTTAGTCCAAAGTAAACTCACACTTGCATCTATTATTAAATCTAATTTGCTATTTTGTATTACTTCACCATTTGGGATGGGTATTGCAATGGGATTGGAAGAGTTTGGTAAAAGTATCGACTCTTCGATTGTGAACGGTGTTTTACAAGGGCTAGCGTGTGGAACATTCTTTTATGTGACGTTCTTTGAAGTTTTACCTCACGAGCTTAACCACGGCGGCGATCGAATGCTGAAACTTCTTGCCATTTTATTCGGTTTCTCGTTTGTCTGTGGCGTACTATTCCTTGAACCAAACAATAATCAAACAGAACCACAAACAGAATCTTTCAACATGTTTGTTCATCAGGGAAGAAATATATTATAGGATTAATAGGCTCAGGCCAGAAGGTAGTGAGGGAACAAAAATGACTAATAAATCAAGACTAAATTTTTATAACTAACATAATATTATAATGTTTATTGAGTAGTGGGTACATTGAGAAGCACAATCAACATTTATTTCATTCATCATTGTAACAAACCAACAAATCTAGACATGGCTCCTTTTACCATTCAGAAGTAATATTCAATGTGAATGCACGAGGATTCGGGTAATTTATAGTTCTCCCGAAAGACGTGCAATTATATGATTAGTGAAATCCAACAATATGCACTGCAAGTGTATAGGCTACTGCAAACTGGTAATATGTAATAGTGATGGAATCGAGTAAAGTAACTCACTTGTAACGTGAATCAATTTTCAAACTTACGGACCATGAAAACAAATATTTTAATACGTAAGACCAAATAAAGATCTAGGCCTACTACTTGTAAATGTAGTCAATGTGTGTAAATTAACCTGAAATATTAATATTTTATGATTGCCAAACAATCTAATATACACAGTTCTTGCCATTTTCTCAAATAGGTTAACTCTGAGACATTTGTCTGCTTGCCAATAGCCTTTCAACGGCTGCGTTGATGTCACCAAAAGTTGCAATCAAAGCTGAAAAATGAAAGTAAAAACACATTTTAAAATGTGACAATAGACCAATGTCACAAAGACCTATCAATGGTACAGTATATCCTATTTAAAAAACAGATACCATTTTAAAATTTGAACACAATCACAGTTCTTGACTAACGAACTATCCAGAAATATGAATATTGAATACCGGTAATAATAATCGCGAACCATAGTTCAAATGTGGCCATGGCTCTCGAGCATTTTGTTGCGTTACGAAAGAACATAAACTTGTAAATACGTAAGCTTTTATGCGAGGCCTTTATCGAATAAGAAAGTAATAGACTAATGCTTATACGTTTCTGCAAAGACTTTTGGAGACTGTCTTTTGTTTGGCAGACAAGTACAGTTTCATGATTT
Source organism: Brachyptera risi (assembly GCA_964007535.1). NCBI lineage: Eukaryota > Metazoa > Arthropoda > Insecta > Plecoptera > Taeniopterygidae > Brachyptera > Brachyptera risi. Next base: position 112,609 of record CAXFZR010000020.1, read on the forward strand.
AATCAAAATTATGCCACGATGTAATGATACCAACCTATATTATCATAATATAAAGAAGGTGACCCAACTCAGGTCTTGAAAGTGAAATATTTTTGGGGTCAGTTCCCGAGTCCAGTGTTCCGATTGCCTGTAGCGCAGCTATCGCTTGTATATCAAACTACATAAAACCACAATATGCAACAATACTACACTCGGCTCTATAGAATTATTATGTTGGGAGCTGCATTTGTTTTTTACGAAAATTACAGATTTTGTGAGTTGAACAATGCCACCGGTACCGTAGCCACTCTTATCCACATATAGTTCACAAGGGAATCCGCTAAATCGCGACAGGTAATTGTGACCTTAGGCTCTGAACTGACCGCAAGAAACCACAAATGCCTTCCATGTTATCAGTATGCGAGCTGGAGCACCTTCTTCATATTATGATGAAATAGGTTGGTATCACTACGTCGTGATTACGCCATTCTAATAACCTCATTGAACACCATCATTACAGGCCTATACCGGTACTTCTTTCTTTTTTCCAAATACATAGTACCGCATGCAAGAAGATTCGCTCTAGGGACGTACAGCATACAACATTACAACCACTAACCAGTAACCGCTCGACCATTCAGACATGATACAGGGTAATCGCGTCAAGTTTACCATCAAGTACGACGTTCGGATCAAAGTTCAAACTTACAAATAATAAACCAATGCATTTAACGATAATTAGCAAATTGACTTGATTCCAAAATTGCTTATTCTATAGACGTTATATTCCCAACAGTGAGTATTTAATATCAGTTTATATGCCCACTCTTCCCAAGACCTGTCCCACCATATTGAGCTAAATGAATCAAGATAACTAGACCTTTACGGAACAATGAAATCTATTTGAGGTCACAACTGATACAAATAATATCATTACGGACATAGCAGATAATAGGGTCTGCTAGCTATCAATCAATAAGCATATTGTAGCTATCAAGGTACGTTTACTCTCGTGCATGCTTAGTGCTACGAGCAACATGCTTTGAGCAATCAGAGAGCGTGTTTCTCCTGGTTGCATAAACACTTGCTACATGCGCCAAGAGATAGGCCATGTTCATCTTTTCTACCTGCAACGTGTGCTGAGACCCACAATGCAACAGGACGTTTTGTTTACTTGTCTGAACTGTCAGAAACAACTTGTCGACTGCGATTGATAAACCGGTCTGCACGAGATATTATATCAGTTTTGGCACTCTTATTTGGCTAATTAATGGTCCAACCGTATCAAGAAGTTGATATGGCTTGATTGGATGAGCGAAGCGAAGACTCAATTCCACCATACCCGAAAAAGTGCCCGTTTTTTGTTTTGTTCGCGCTCCACAGGTCAAACGAAAAATTATAAATCAGTTGAAACTTGGCATACACAAGTGTCCTCATCTAACTCGATACTTTATAGTTTTGAGGTGCAATCGGTTGAACCTCTTCTGAGAAACATCATTTCAAAATGTTCAAAAATCCCATAAGAATAACCCAAAGGAAAAAATTCGTCACAAATATTTCCTTCGAGAGAATTTCAATATAATAATTATACACATTATTTCGAACTTTCAGTTCAATCAGATCACCGTTTTGATGTAAAAAAAAATTATAATCCAATTTTTGTAAATCACTCGGAGCTATCAAGAAATCAATTAAATCCAAGCAACAGGCGTCACCAATCAATTGGAAACGATTAAAACAAAGCCTTCTTTATCATCATAGAAATTGATTAGGAAATAAGATGGCAGTAACGTAATTGTTTGGATCTCAAGGTGTATATATATATATATATATATAAATAACCAATCCAAAGATATGAGTTGATATGAGTAGCTCATCCATCAACGCGGAAACGCATAACGCGTTTGCCTAGTAGGATACATTTAGTGGAAGTTGAAATATTTTTTCGTGGTAAAATAACCACAACTTGAAGTGTAGGCTCTAACTATGGCGTCGTCACGGCGCTCAACGGTAAACGTATTCGTGCGCCGAGCGCATATTGCCGGTTGCTCAAAGCATGTCGCTTGTAGCACAAAGCAGAAAAGTAAACGCACCTCTACTGTCTTGTGTTGATCTATTTATGACATTTCTCTTGTTCAACAGAACTGAATGACAGGAAAGTAGAAAAAACCTGGATTTCTTGATTTTCTTTTGCATTGTTTTTGTTTGGTATTCCTACAACCTTCAACACGACAATTTCCCTTTGATTTTCATACATGAATGGCTTTGTCCATTGCGTAGAAATATAAATACTTCAAATCCAAATGAGACGGTTTGACGGTATTTCACCGATCATGGAAATTCAGTTGCGTGACGTTCGACTAGCCCCCAGTTTATTGAGGAATTCTACCGCAATGAGAGTGGACACACGGTGCACACGGGTGCCTATATTCTTGAGAAAAGTAGTTTTTCCAATAATTTCCCATAAATGTGTGACTATAGGCCAATAATTATATATAGGCCTATTTAATTTTTCCAAGGCCCGGTTTTACGAAACTGGATTAAGCAATAGTTAGTGGATGAACTTGCTATCAGCCCCCATTGGTTACATATGTTATTTTCGTACCTTTAATTAATAGTTAGTGGATTAGCACCCTAACTAAGATTGGTAAAACCGGGCCTACATGAGATTAAAAGGTTATTTAATATTACGAAAATGTGAAAGCATATATTCCTTGTACTGCATGGTAGCTTATTGCTGAAAAGCACAATATGTTCGTTTATGTAACCATATTGTGGAAATAATGTCAATAAATAACAATTACAGTAAACCCTCGTTAATTCGAATTCCAAGGGACCCCAAAAATCAAAATTCGAATTAAAAAAATTCGAATTATGAAAAAATGTTTTTTCCTTGTATAGTACAGTAGTATACTGTGTGCGTGCAGTTTGGTTGACCATGTGCGCCTTGCACATTGTTTGTTCCCTCCTACTTCCCCCATGCTCTAAGGAAGCCAACTTTGACAGCCATGTGGTTATCTTCAAGTCAAGTGTTTTCTCAGCAATTTTAACAACACAACAAGGAGTCCCCTTAATACTATATATTATCATGTCATTCATTGGGTAACACTTATCACAGTTCACAGTGTTGAAAGAGTCAAATTACCAAACTGGATGTTAGGATTAAAAGTAGGAAGCAAGGCAGTAAATATAAATATTGGGACCCCGAATGAAATGAATGAATTATTCTCTCTACATGCACTAGCCCGCTGGTCCATTTATTATTGTTTCGTGTTTGTTCAATTTGAATTTCAGCAAAAATTACGAATAAAAGTTGACACAATCACATCCATTATCCTAAACATTACCGCTCGGGTGTCTCGACCAGCCAGATGTCTGTCTGTGACCCTGAAAAGACCCCCTGCCTCACCCCTCATCATGATAGCACGCGCTGCACATGTGGCTATGACGTATCTCTAGCTTGCTGGGTCGCCAGGAATGTTGATGACAAAGGATTTCACGTGATAAAATATCCAATTGTGAAAACTTTTATTCGTAATTTTTGCTGAAATTCGAATTAAACAAACACGAAACAATAATAAAACAGTAGTTTGGACTAATCATCAGTTCGAAATTCGAAATGATAAAAATTCGAATTATCGAAATGAATTAACATTGATATCCCTATACCAGCGGCTGGGGTCATTTCTCTGGTTCGAATTAGCGCGGAATTCGAATTAACCGAGTTCGAATTATCGAGGGTTTACTGTAGAAAACTTGAGATTATTAAATGATGAATGCAATGGTTTCGTTTCCTGCAGATAGTGAAGTGCACACGGGAATCCCTACCGCAAATATTTCCTCGTGGTTAAAATAAATCCCCCTGAACACTCTTCACACGATCAATGTTCGTTGCATGAAATTTCAGTAATTGCAGTGAAGTAATTTTGATGGTGTAAAGGCGCTCGCAATTTCTGTTGCAAAATTTTCACTGTACAGGTGTAGTAGTGACACCTGTGGGCAACATGTGACAAGTTTTCCAGGTTTGACTATGATCGACCCGAGAGTTACGACTTTCCTGCGCGCTTCCGGTGTCAAACCACAGCCTTCTTTATTCATTCTTTTCTTATACTGCCCTTTCACTAGGGCTATTATGACGGGTTCGCGCATATTTCCTCGCGCAGGCAAAAATGACGTCATGGTCTGGTGTTTACTGCACTCTGGTATCCAAAGTTTCAACTTTGAACAAATGTCATTCTCTCCTAATTTTTCAATTTCCTGCTACGTTATTGAGGTTATGTCATATTTACATTTCGACTAGGGCTTTCAGGCTTACCGAGGTTCAAACTTGAACGATATATATGACATATGTTATCTCAAGCAATAAGCATCATTCAGGAACTTGTCCCGATGATATTTCGTAATATTATTGAATATAATCCTCCATATTATTGTCATAACAAAGTTAGTAAACTCACAGTCACGACCTAACAGAATGCGCCCATAATTTAAAATATCGTAAGAAATTCCCAAAGTTGTTCGTATCCTCGCAGATATGACATACCAAATAGACTGATATACTTGAATGTCTTTGGAAAGTGACGTCATGGTCTGGAAACAACGGCACCATCGGCGATTTTGTAAACTAAAATAATTGGACATCGTTCAACACGGGAAGCATAGCCCGAGTGAAAGGGCAGTATCAGAGAAGAGTGATCTGATTAAAAAAGGCTGTGATTGCAACTAGTACCTAAACCTAACCCTACTTTAAGAACACGTTTAGCTTAGTGAAGACATCGATTCTCAAAATTGGGAATTGATTCTCCAAGCTCCAGAATCGATTAAAAATCGATATTGAAAAAAAAATGAAAAGAAATTCAATTCTCAAAAATGTTGTGTAGGCCTAATTCAAAACTTTTTTCAACCTTCCCGTGGCATTTTACGTGAAAAATAGCTGCTAGAGACTTCTTTGAACTGTACTGTACCCATTCGGGTATTTCCGTCAACGTTCGGCTGTCAGACGATACCGAAGGGATAACTCGTGCCTAGATAGTAAAATCTCAACACAAAATAATATAGACAACGAAATGCGCACGTATTGCAACGTGAAGAAGTACATCACTGACCCCCCCCTCCCCTCCCCCAAAAAAGAAATAAGAAATGAAAAAAAAATATTGATTTTTCCACTTGAGAATCGTCTTGCATTAGAATCGATTTTGGATCGATTTTATCACTAGACTTTGGCTTTACTATCAGTTTTAGTCTAGACACTCAAACAATAACCAATAACATGACCTGAAAAGCTAATATCAAATTGGCGATGAACATAGTTACGTTGACCGAGCGTATGCAGTCTACCTTTTATTTTGTGTGTGTTCAATGGTGAATGACGAAGTACAGTTTGTAGATCCTACGGAGTCAATGGAAATGCACGTGACCGTAGGCTCGTCACTCATTGGTCAATTAGATGAAAGATTTCAGTAAAGTTGAACTTGGTGTAATTCTGGCATACAATTGAAATCTTTCCATTCCCATGTGTAGGCAATATAGGGAAGAACATGAGTATTCTGCTTTTCTGAAATTGATTGATCGTGTTAAGTGGATTTTAATCAAAGAATTTATTTTCAAACCGATTCTGAAGTTGACATGTCTTGAACTTGATATAAGTTGCTGGACCTAATAGAGCTAAAGTGCCACTTGTGAGCGCCCTAGTGGGGAGGCATGTGTGCATGCCACATCGTATGAAACGTAGACCTGAAGCAGGGTTTCCAAAGTTCCGATTTTTTTGCCTTCCGAAACGATATCGGTGCGATTTTTGCCATGCCTGTTTCCACTTGGCTGTGCCGTAACGTTCTCGTGACATCATAGCCTTCATTATCTCAAACTCACAGGCTTCTTTGATTGTGAGAAATTGAACTGTCAGATTACAAATTGACGCACTTTTATTTTTTTTTGTCGCGCAATCGTAATTGGATGAGCGAAGCGAAGACTCAATTAGACTATACCGAAAAAAAAGTGCCTGTTTTTTTTTTTTTTTTTTTTTTTTTTTTTGTTCGCGCTCCACAGGTCAGACAAAAATTCAAAATCAGTTGAAACTTGGCACACACATGAACCCCTATCTGACATGATGCTGTATAGTTTTGAGGCACGATCGGTTGAACAACTTCTGAGAAAACTCATTCCAAAGTTTTCAAAAATCCCATTAGAATAACCCAGAGGAAAACATTCGTGAAAAATATTTCATCTGGGAGGATTCAAATTCTCAGAGAATTTCAATCTGATAATGATACACATTATGCCGAACTTTTACTCAAATCGGATCAGCCGTTTCGATGTAAAAAAATATATAATGTTATTTGTGTCAATTATTCAAAGCTATTAAGATACCTACTAGGCAAACGCGTTATGTGTTTCCGCGTTGATGGATGAGCTGGAACATATCAACTTATCTTCGGATTGGTTATTATATATATATACACCTTGAGATCCAAACCATTACTTCACTGCCATCTTATTCTCCATTAATAATTTATATAATAATAAAGAAGGCTTTGTTTTAATCGTTTACGATCAAGTGGTGACACTTGTTGCTTTGATTTAATAGGTATCTTAATAGCTTTGAATAATTGACACAAATAACATTATATATTTTTTTACATCGAAACGGCTGATCCGATTTGAGTAAAAGTTCGGAATAATGTGTATCATTATCAGATTAAAATTCTCTGAGAATTTGAATCCTCTCAGATGAAATATTTTTCACGAATGTTTTCCTCTGGCTTATTCTAATGGGATTTTTGAAAACTTTGGAATGAGTTTTCTCAGAAGTTGTTCAACCGATCGTGCCTCAAAACTATACAGCATCAAGTCAGATAGGGGTTCATGTGTGTGCCAAGTTTCAACTGATTTTGAATTTTTGTCTGACCTGTGGAGCGCGAACAAAAAAACAAAAAAACAAAAAAAAAAAACAGGCACTTTTTTTTTCGGTATAGTGTAATTGAGTCTTCGCTTCGCTCATCCAATTAAATCAAAGCAACAAGTGTCACCACTTGATTGTAAACGATTAAAACAAAGCCTTCTTTATTATCATATGAATTAATAATGGAAAATAAGATGGCAGTGATGTAATGGTTTGGATCTCAAGGTGTATATATATATAATGACCAATCCAAAGATAAGTTGATATGTTCCAGCTCATCCATCAACGCGGCAACACATAACGCGTTTGCCTAGTTTATATGATAATAAAGAAGGCCTCGTTTTAATCGTTTACAATCAAGTGGTGACACTTGTTGCTTTGATTTAATAGGTATCTTAATAGCTTTGAATAATTGACACAAATAACATTATATATTTTTTTACATCGAAACGGCTGATCCGATTTGAGTAAAAGTTCGGAATAATGTGTATCATTATCAGATTAAAATTCTCTGAGAATTTGAATCCTCTCAGATGAAATATTTTTCACGAATGTTTTCCTCTGGCTTATTCTAATGGGATTTTTGAAAACTTTGGAATGAGTTTTCTCAGAAGTTGTTCAACCGATCGTGCCTCAAAACTATACAGCATCAAGTCAGATAGGGGTTCATGTGTGTGCCAAGTTTCAACTGATTTTGAATTTTTGTCTGACCTGTGGAGCGCGAACAAAAAAACAAAAAAAAAAACAAAAAAAAAACAGGCACTTTTTTTTTCGGTATAGTGTAATTGAGTCTTCGCTTCGCTCATCCAATTAAATCAAAGCAACAAGTGTCACCACTTGATTGTAAACGATTAAAACAAAGCCTTCTTTATTATCATATGAATTAATAATGGAAAATAAGATGGCAGTGATGTAATGGTTTGGATCTCAAGGTGTATATATATATAATGACCAATCCAAAGATAAGTTGATATGTTCCAGCTCATCCATCAACGCGGAAACACATAACACGTTTGCCTAGTTATACAAACACGAGTCGTCCTGAACCGCTTGAATGAATAATTCTACTTCAAATGGTAAAACAATTCCGGATAAAAATTCTAACAGCGTGTTTCTAAAAGCGTGGCGATATCTGAAAGTGCAGTTTTTATGGATAGGTGAGTCGGTATTTTCGTGAGTGAATTATTCTTTTCGTTCGCTTGATATAAATCCCAATAACCGGAAGCGGACGAATCACAATCGCAGTGTGACGTCCGGTAAAATCGTAGTTTCGGCCAGCAAAAGTTGAGATCGAGTCAATAATCCCAACACGGTGTTGTGAACAGCCACTGGGTGAATACTGGCTCGTGATTGGGAAGTGGAAACCCTGTTTTAAGCACGGTTCACACTTCAGATTTTTTTTAATCGTCCGACACGATATCGGTCCGATTTTATTCAAACCCGTTCACACTTAACCTCTATCACGACACGATTCCGTGACGTCATGCGGCCATAGGCCTCTACATCTCAAAGCCACAGCCTTGTTTTGTTGTTAAGTTCTTGTATTCTTGTTATCAGTTGAGCTATAATCGTACAGGTATGGCCGGTCTCGAACTGCCGATACGAAAAGTTCAGGATCATGAGACATTTTAATTTAGGAAAATAAAATTAATATGCTAGTTAAGTTTGACGTCTCAACAAATAAAGTGCGCGCAAAGAGTGAGTGCGCGGAGACACGGAGATATATCGATATAAATCAAATAAAACGGAAGCGCTACTGCAGTGCCTCCTAGCAGTCCAAGTACGCAACACACGTAACTTCCGTCGAAATCGTAATAACGGCCGACAAGAGTTGAAATTGAAGCAACATTCACGACACGATTCGGACCGATATCGTTGTCGTTATCCGCCATATTTTTCGGTCCAGTTCTGCCTTGTGATTGGTCAGTTACAAAAAGGGTACCGAAATCGTGTCATACGACAAAAAAAAATCGGAAGTGGAAACCCTGCTTTACCTTGAAGGTTGGCGTCTCTGTTGGCGAACCCCATGGCCGTGAGCTGCTCGAGCTGCGATCGGTACCTCTCCTCCGGCGGCTGGTTGGGCACCGTCCCGCTCTGGGCCGACATGCCTGCCACCTGTCACAACAAACAAACATTCACTACACACGTACAAACAGCAATCGCTATAGAAGCAATCAAATTTGAAAGTGTTTCAATAATTTTTTTTATAATATTCCTTCGTTTCAACACATTTGAAGTTGTTTGAGCATGTTAAAAAAGGCGACAAAGGGCTTGTTAATCCAAACTTGGTTGATGGGAAATTTGACTTATTTTGAAGTTAATGCCGGTCCCCGGCTGAAGGTATAGGCATTTCAATGTTAATTAATATGGCCAATCCGAATTCCAGCTAATCCGTAATTTGAACTAATATTTCAACCCTTCAATTGCCTCAGCACTGGTTTCGTATTGGATAATTCGAAATAGTTCGAGTGAATTCCTTGAATTGATGATTATTTTCCCAATTTTCATACTTTTTATTTGACGCTTCACAATAAGCTGAAGGCAGCTCAGCTGTTTGCTGCTTTGAGTGTGTCATCTGAATGAGCTCCGAGCCTCTGACCTTGACTAAATACGACGAGTACCAGATTTATGGCAAGCTCGGAACACTTATTGGTCAATAACACTCGTGACGGCTGAGAGCTCATGGAAGCGGGCTGTATAGCGATCATGCGTTGTCAGCTAGCCGAGTATACACGATCACACAATACACACAAAAGCGGTTTGTCTCGCACGTGTGGCATGGCTTTCTCTCACGCGCAATACGAAATTGCTTCAATTCTAACCGGGGAGTGTGATACTTTTCATGGAAAATGAGTTTTTTGGTTAATCCGACTCTTTTAAATCGAAATCATTTTTCGGGTTCCCTTGCATTACGGATTAACGAAGGTTTTTTGATCATTGGATGATCGGCAGTGTTCCACGGGAACTGTTTTCATCCCAAAATGTGACTTTTTTTCTCACTCAACTTCAGAAAACCCATGTGATTTTCTGATGACTTGAACATAGAAAAGAAACGTCTTCTATGCGTGCAAATGCAGTAGACACTAGGGATAACATCGATTTAAAAAATCGAGAATTCGATTAAGAGTTGTTTTTTTTACGAATTTTAAAACAATTTTTTCTGTGTACATTTTACGTGTTGAAATATTCCAGCGCTGTTTTCAATTAGCTAAAACTGTTGCACATCGTGTTATATCAGCTGTACTGCTTTGTTGTGGTGGGCGCGTACAAGGTCACGTTACCACGTGGCAACCAAAATGCTGACCCCTTCCATCGTACACTCACATTCTTCTCCTCTCGGCTGGATCCTGGCCATAGATACGGTTGATACTGCATACACCATGTAGTGATACCAACCTATTTTATCATAATATAAATAAGGTGCTCCAACTTACATACTAATAAGTAATAACATGGATGGAATTTGTGGTTTCTTGCGGTCAGTTCAGAGCCAAAGGTCTCGATTGCCTGTCGCGATTTAGTGGATTCCCTTGTGAACTAGATGTAAATAAGAGTGGCTACGGTACCAATAGCATTGTTGAACTTACAAAACCTATAATTTTCGTAAAAAACAAATGCAACTGCCAATATTATAATTCTACTGAGCCGTGCTCAACATTGTTGAGCATTGTTGGTTTATATAGTTTGATACAAAAGCAATAGTTACGCTACAGGCAATTGGGACCCTGTACTCGGGAACTGATCCTGGAAATGTTTCACTCTGAAGACCCGAGTTGGAGCACCTCCTTTATGTAATGATGAAATGGGTTGGTATCACCATATCGTGCTGTATGAGTGAATGACTAACCATCCTGGCCATGAACTGTGAGAAGACGTCCTGCTGTGCCGCGGCTGGCGCGGCGGTGCCGGTGGAGACCGGGGCGGCTGGCGCGGGCGGGCTTGAAGCGTTGGCGGCCGGCGACGCAGGGGTGGCGCCAGGGGCTGGCGACGCAGCCACGCCGGTCCCGCCAAACGGGGGCAACGGACCCAGTCCCATCCTGTACACAAGCATTCATTTCACAGCGCACACTTCCAACAGCTATACAGTATAGGCATGTGAAAAACTGAGACGCGTGGCCGAGTGGTAACACACTGAACTGTCATTCGGGAGACCGGGGCTCGATTCCTGCCATGGTCGACCATCCTGACAGGGGTTTTTCGAGGTTTCCCTCTGTCGTCCAGGTTGATACTGGGATGGTTCCTTAACAACAGGCCACGACCGACTCCTCACCATCCAAAACACCTAATAGAATAACCATCTCATCATCTCATTCATCATCCACCGACGCCAATAGATCGTAGCCATCAGTATAGTGCGTCGCTAAAACCCAATAAAAAAAGAGCTATTTTACATGTTTTTCTGATATTTCTTCATGTTTCAATACGTTTGATACTGTTCTTTTATGTTTTTGAAAAGGCAACAAAGGGCTACAAACGTCTGAATCCGCTACGTTTCAATGTATTGGCGATATAGAAGCTATATTTGGAATAGAAGCTATATTTATTATTTGGAATAGAAGCATTATAGATAGGCCTACTATTTTCCCCCAAATTATTTCAATTGAGGTATAAACGAAAGAAGTTAGTCGGGGAATTTGGAAAAAGTGCAGTCACAAATGGAGGTGGGAGATGAGACGTAGGTTTAACTTGCTTGTGGAGACTGTTTTTCTAAAAATATCAATTGGGGTTTTTCTCTTGTATGCCTATTGTAGGCCCTACGTTATCTAGTGGTTTCAACAGTAGCGAATAAAAAACAATGTTGAATTGAATATTGTATTTGCGTGCCACAATACGATGCTAGAAATCCACTTTACCGCTTGAATTGAACTCAAATTATATCCAAATTTATATCCAAAATATATCCAAATTATATCTCTATGCATCGTTCTCCAAGGGACCTGGAAAATAAAAACCATCCATGCAGGAAAACGATCCACCCAGCAAAATTCAGCACTGATTACATGGTAGTAGGGTGAGAAAAAATGAATGATACAAGCAGGAAAACAATGGATCTGGGAACGATGCATAGAGGTTTCAAATTAGGGATGTCGGCGGGTAGGAATTTTCCTACCCGGGTACCCACCTTCATTACCCGACTCCTACCCGGGTTTTTACCACAAAAAAGACAAAAAAAAATCTTATAGGGCAAAATCACATATATTCATAAAAAGACGCGTCATTTTCCTCAATCCAATCATCACTCTATAGAGCAACAGGACCTCTAACCTCAAGGCTTCTAAGCACACTGACGAGATTGATGCAATCGCACTACGGCACTTGCACATTTGCCCTGCCAGTAACAGCTGACAATGCGTGGCAGGGGGGGGGGAAGCAAGACGTTTGCATGAGCGCATTCTTTTATGGCGACGGAAAGTCGAAAAGTAATTCCGAATAAGAATATTTTAAAAAGGCAATGAAGCCAATGATTGCTTTTCATTGTTTGAAGTTAAATGTCATTTCAATAATATTCCTTTTCTATTAAAACAATGACAGGGAAACAACCAAATGTTGGAAGCAAACTTGAAGTTATGCCACACTTCCAGTCAAATGACATCTCAGACATGTCTAGACATCTGGACAGTGTCGCTTAGCAACTTGCTATGAGCATTGTGTGATTGTGTGTGTCTTACAACGCACTTCTGACAACAGCTGACTATCAAGGTCTTATGACATGCTGTAGTGATGGGCCAGTGGGTGGGTGAGGGGAGCGAAGAGAGGAGTGTGCGCGAGTCGAACACGCATCCAAATACAGACCGGATCAAAAACATCATACACAGAAAAATAAAGACTAGAAAAAAACATTAGCGGGTAATAGTTTGAACCCGGGTTTCACTTGAAATTGGACCTGCCGACATCCCTAATACAAACGAATGAATCAAATCTGGAAGCGGATGGGAAGAAAGGCGACGTTGCGAGCAGCGCACCATGGAAACGTGCCGCTAGGGGTGTACTCACCCGTTGACCAGGCCAGGCGCGGCGGTGCGGAGCCGCTCCACGCCTTGCTGTATCTGCATCATGGCCTCCAGCGCCTGCGGGTTGGCCATCATGTTCTGGACCTCAGGGTTCTGGAGCTGCTGCATGAAGTTTGGAGCCATCAGCCTCATTTGCTCCTGGACAAAACAAGCATCAATCAGGATCAGTCAACATTTTCTACAGGGATTTCTCGACTAAAAAGACATGAACACAGAAATATTCGAAAGTTTTTTTGAAACCGAGAAGACTTGAAACGTAAATATATTGAAGAAAAAGTGTTCATCGTCAGAGCTCTGGACCCTTACCTAATAAACCACGCGAGATTTCGTGCTAGCTCCAAGAGGCCAGGACTTTGATTGGTTAATGTCCACTAAAAAAGCTACCAACAATGGCAATGTATTATAAAAACAAATTCACGGTCCCTTGAACTGAATAATTCCATCACATTTTGAAGCCCACCTCATAAACAGGATTAGGATTTTGTGCTAACAACAATGTAAATACACAGAAACCAGATACGTTGCCATGACAGGTAGCTGTACTAGTGACCAATCACAGTCCTAGCCTCTTAGAGCTAGCTGGGCCTGGCACGACATTTATTAGGTAAGGGTCCTGAATGCTTGCCTCTGATAGTAGTACAGTGAAACCTCTATGCATCGTTTCTCAACGGACCAGGAAAATAAAACTATCCATCCAGGAAAATTTAACATTGATTATATGGGAAGGGGGCTAGAAGAAATGAATGATACATAGAATGCGTAGAGGTTTCACTGTCGTACCCGTGAGATATTTCAAGGACGGCAACTTGACGCAATTCAACCAAGCCGCGACGTAGTGAGACCAACGTACTTCATCATAATATGAGAAAGCTGAGTACCAACTCCCATACTGATAATATGGACAGCATTTGTGGTTTCTTGCGGTCAGTTCAGAGCCAAAGGTCCCGATTGCCTGTCACGATTCAGCGAATTCCCTTGTGAACTAGATGTATATAAGAGTGGCTAACTCCCATACTGAAAACATGAACGGTATTTGTGGTTTCTTGCAGTCAGTTCAGAGCCAAAGGTCCCGATTGCCTGTCGCGATTTAGCGAATTCCCTTGTGAACTAGATGTATATAAGAGTGGCTAACTCCCATACTGAAAACATGAACGGTATTTGTGGTTTCTTGCAGTCAGTTCAGAGCCAAAGGTCCCGATTGCCTGTCGCGATTCAGCGAATTCCCTTGTGAACTAGATGTATATAAGAGTGGCTAACTCCCATACTGAAAACATGAACGGTATTTGTGGTTTCTTGCAGTCAGTTCAGAGCCAAAGGTCCCGATTGCCTGTCGCGATTTAGCGAATTCCCTTGTGAACTAGATGTATATAAGAGTGGCTAACTCCCATACTGAAAACATGAACGGTATTTGTGGTTTCTTGCAGTCAGTTCAGAGCCAGAGGTCCCGATTGCCTGTCGCGATCTAGCAGGTTCCCTTGTGAACTAGATGTAGATTGGAATGGCTTGGATACCGGTCTAGTTCGGTAGGCCTATATATATTTTTTTCATTCGCTGATAATAGACAATCATACGTTTTTTCATGAACAAAATACAGTATATACAGTCGGACCCGCATATAACGAATTTGAAGGGGAATGAAAATCTGTTCGTAAAAACAGAATTTCGTTATAGAGATTTATTGCTTTTTTTCATAACAGCACTTGAATTTTAGAGATTTATAAAGATAGGCCTACATTTACGACTTGGGCCCTAGTATAGTACTGTATTAGGTGACATATTATCATCGCATCGTATCATCACTTAGTATGTTTGTAGAAAGGAATAGAAAACAACAATGTCCTTTCATAAAGAACTTATCATCTGCTATCACATGACACCACAACTCCCCACTTTTCGTGTTTTATTTCCTAGGTTACAGGACACTATCACGAATGGAAATGAAGGAATGTAAACAAAAAATAGATAAACAAAGTCATTGAAGATGTCACCATCACGTTATTATTTAGTGCGCGTTGAGCGAGTGTTTTGTTTTGGGCCGTTCCACTGTGCGAGGGACGGTGAGGGGGGGTGCAGCAAGAGTTATGACCACGTGCTGTACGCGTCACCAGCTGCTACGATGTACAGTCCGTTCAAAATAAATGTAACCTGAAAATAAATTCACGCAAAATGCTCCGATTTTCGAACATTTTGTTGAAAATAAATGAAAATAATGAGCAAAATATGCTGAAAAGTGACAAAAAATTCGTAATAAACGAATTTTGAAATATAAATCACTTCGTTATAGGTCTTTATTTAACATTCTAAGGATAGGAGATTTGAAGGGGGATGGTAATTAATTCGTAAAAACCGAAATTTCGTTAAAACCGAGTTCGTTATAAGTGGGTTCGACTGTATATATAATAAATCACAGCAAGTAAAACAATCACTACATCCACAGTATCCCATAAGCAACAAAGTGTAGTTTATCTGTGGGTTGGAACAAATTTCATGTTACCGGTCATATTTATAAACACAATTATATTTGAACGTGATTAAGAAAGAAACAAGGTAATTACATCCCAGAGTGAAACATAATTAGATCGAGTACACTGTTGACGCTATAGTATGTGTTTTAAAGCTTTTATTGTGCATTTTGTGACTAAAGCATGAAACTTTCAAGACTTGTTAATGACATAAAAAACATGATTTTGGATATGGACGTCGGCTGGATTCTGCCCCTGGGGGGCGGTACGCCGCCCCCAATTGTCACTACACGCGCGCTTGGATAAGAAGCTAAAAGTGATAGTTGCGCTACAGGCAAATGGAACACATTCCACCTAGCGATGACATCGATTCTCAAACTCGGGAATCGATTCTCCAAGCTCCAGAATAGATTAAAAATCGATTTAAAAAAAAAAAAAGATCATCCTCAAAAAATGTTGTGTGATTTCAAACTTTTTTTCAACTAATTCTAATTCTTATATAATTTCTAATGATTATAATTCAACTACCGTAATTTTAACCCTGGAGATACTTCACATTGAAGACGCAAGACAGTACACCTTCACATTACAATCAATACGTTGGTATCACTGCAAAGCGCTATCTCACCTGCAACGCCGGATTATCAGCAAACATGGGATTGGAGTTCAAGACCTGCGCGGCGAGATTGGGATCGGCCGCGAGCGCCTCCATCATGGACTGCGTGTAGGGCGCTGACATCATGTTCTGCATGAGCGCCGGGTTCTCGGCCATCTGCTGCATAAGGCTCTGCATGCCCGCCGAGTTGAACAGCCCGGTCGAGCCCCGCGCGCTGGCCGGCCGCCCGCTGCTCTCCTCGGGGGCGTCCGCGGCAGACCAAGGGTTCGGCAGCGGGTCGCGGTTCTCCTGGCCCTGCTGAGGGTTGTTGGCGTCCGCGCTGCCCTCCACGAGCGCCGCAAACGGGTTCCGACCGAATGACTCGGCGGCGACGTTCAGCATGGGCTCTTGGATGTCGCGGTACATGCGCTGGAGCACGTTGTAGCCGCCTGCGGAGCCGTTCACAGCATTAACCCTTTCAGTCGGTCAAATTTCAGATAAAAAAGCCACCAGGTTAGCCAATGATAGAGTATTTTATTTAAATTCATAACTCGGCACACAATGAGCAACCAAAATATACAAAATATATGCAAACAAAATATATGTTTATGTTTGCCTGCTGAAATTAGTTTTCTATATTATTTGTCTATTAGTTAGCCCGCACACAAGGTATTATCCTTACGCGGGCTTCACACTATTACTATTTATTACTATTATTTATTACTTTTTATTTATTACCATTTTGTATTTTCATTTCTGTATTATGTTTTTCTATGCGTTATGTGTGTGTGTGTGAATAAAATACATATCAAATTGAAATTGAAATTGAAATGACGATAAATAATTAATTTCAAAAGATTTGGTCAGACAAAAGTTCGAATTACAATATTTTACACAGCAATACAGTCATACTGCAATACTGTCGGTTGTTGGGGTTATGCTGTGTACAGAACCATCAAATTCAACTGGTTGAACTTAGACGTAAGAAGAGTGTCGTGAATGAGGTAGCATTTTCATAAGTTCACAACCTTGAGTTGAAAGAATAAGTTCAAGGTCAAGTTCAATCGTGAATGGGCCTTTAATATTCGAAACAAATGTTACAAATGTCTCGAGTTTCAATCGTTCTGGTAATTTTTAGGGGTGTGCGAATCCATGTTTTTTTATTTCGAACCGAATCCAAACCGAATCTTCATAAAAAATACCGAATCCGAACCCGAATCTTTATAAGATGCATTGTGAAGCGCGATAATGGGACAAACGACACTGCTGATCAAGTTACACTTGATTCGAAGTTACACTTGATCCAGGAAGTGAAAATCCTATCTCAGCATTCTCATAATGACTAGAAACTGCGAGGTATTCCACTGAAAACACGTTTAATAAATGCTTTATCATAAAGAAGCATCATTTTCTCAAAATTTTTATTTAACACGCAGTTATAAACATCGTAGCTGTTTGCAGCATGGCATCTGTCATCCTACTACTGCGTGGTTGTGACGTGTGTGGTCTAACCTTGACAAGGACGAGACCAAAGACCTTAGTATCTAACTTCATTAACGAAATTAGATACTAAGGTCTTTGACGAGACTTTCGTTCGTCTGACTCGAGACGGCCAAGCGCCAATCGAAGCCGGCCATATATGACGATCCCACCCACTCGCAGTCTAGTGCGCATCACAATTGCTTACGCGATCTAGAAAGTTGACAATGCAATGTTGCCACGTTTTTGGCGCCAAGATTCGAAATTTTTGAATCTTTTATGTTGGACCGAATCCGAATCTGAAAGTGGATTCGATTCGAAAAACATGGATTCGCACACCCCTAGTAATTTTGAATCGAATTTTGAATTAGAAACAGTGTTTTATGATTTATGAAGTTCAGATGAGAAAGTTACCGGTAGGCCAAGTCAGATTAGGCCATAATGACAATTTTTCAATTTATTACCAACATTATCTGGTAGAGCAAAGTTCTAGCGTAACTTGGAATCGTACCTGGAATGGATTCAAGGTTCGACATGGCACGGTCATGATTCCTCATCAGTTCCTGCATCATAGAAGGATTACGTGCTAGCTCCATGGTTTGTCGTAGGACTTCTGGGTTGTTCAGCATGTGACTTATTTCAGGGTTTCTCTGGAATGTACAAGAAAATACGCGTCAATTAATGATGATTCATTAATCTACAAGGGATGTCGGCGGTGACCCGGGCAGGTCCAATTTCAAGGAAAACCCGGGTTCAAACAATTACCTGCCGGGTAGTTAATTAGACGAGCTTTAGCGAGGATTCAATTTGACATACTGAAAAAAATTGGTGTTCGTTTTTATGTTTTTTTTTTTTTGTTTTTTTGTCGGTTCTCCACAGGTCAAACGGCTACAGCTATCAACTTCAAACTTTTTAAAATTATTGTTCCTCATCTAGCTTAGATCTGTATAGTTTTGTGGCATTATCGGGTGGTAACTTTTATTTTTATGAATTTTAGAAATTTCAAAAATACCCATTAGAATAACACAACGGAAAAAAAATTTAAAAAAAATTATTTTCAAAAGAATTGAAATTTTGTGTGAAGTTTAATAAAATCTTGATACACATTTCTGGAAATTCTCAGCTTGATCGGATCAGCCATTTTGAAGAAAAAACATGAAATGTACTAAATTGGTACCACTCGAAGCAGTTTTTACCCATTTATAAATAAAATGTTACCCAATTGGCGAATTTAGGCAAAAGTTTGGGAATGAAGTCGACATACTATTACTCTCCGCTCGTCTAACAACGCGTATATAGCGTTTTCCTAGTAATTTCATTTTTCTGGTCTTTATTTTCCTGTGTACATGATGTTTTTCGTCCGGTCTGCAAGTGAATATTATTGAATGACATTTGACTTCAAACAATAAAAAGCGATCATCATTGCCTTTTTAAAATACTCTGATTTTGGAATTACTTTTCGACTTCTCGTCGTCATAAAAGAAATGCGCTCCTCATGCATTCCTCATTCAGCCCATGCAGTGTTGGGTAATGAACTTTTAAAATGAACGCTCTCGTATTTTCTGAACTTTTGCTTTATGCGTTACATTTACAGTCGACGATCTTGAACTTTCTTCACGTTCGATTTTTCGGTGATCTAAAACGTAATGAAACGTTCATTCGAAATTTCATAATTTTAGATCTCATAATCCTATTCGACACCATCGCACTATCCATACTTCCCCGTCCAAATTCAGAATGAGATCGACTATTTTACGATGTATTCCGAATGTATAATATATTCCCTGTTCCGAGATTTCATCATCTGATCACTTGTCACCAGGCGAGCTGGCAGCCACGTGTGGTCAGGGTCGACAGGTTGTGACGTGTTGTACACTGATTGTATTGTT
The DNA here is from genome assembly GCA_964007535.1 of Brachyptera risi. Lineage (NCBI taxonomy): Eukaryota > Metazoa > Arthropoda > Insecta > Plecoptera > Taeniopterygidae > Brachyptera > Brachyptera risi. The sequence goes on from CAXFZR010000020.1 coordinate 131,922, forward strand.
CTAACGTCTGGAAGCAACGCGCATTAAAAGTGTTAAAAACTTCAGACATGTATTGTAGAACATGTGTGTGTGTGGGCCGACATATATCTTTTTTGAACCCTCTATTCCATATAATTTTCAAGTTGAATTTTTGAACAAACTCATGTTTTTTTTTTTAAAATTTGAATTTGAACTTTTACAGCAAAGCCACAAAAACGAACTTTGAACTTTTTAAAAGATCGATTTATTTCACATGAAATGATGAAATGATGAACATCATCTGACATGAACTGAACTTTTTGAAAGTTCCTTTTATAAGTGAACTTCCCCAACACTGGCCCCGTGATGTTATCCATCAATATAATCATTATTTTAGTCAAGTACACGAGGAACCGCATCACTCACAGCTACGATATATGCAGGGCCTATATATTTTTTAATTTATATTGGACTGGTAGTGATGACTACGATCTATTGGCGTCGGTGAATGATATTTGAGATGATGAGGTGATGATGATAAAGGTTATTTCATTAGGTGTTTTTGGATGGTGGGAAAGAGCCAGTTGTGGCCTGTTGTTTAGGAACAATCCCAGTATTGAAATGAACGACAGCAGGGAAACCACGAAAAACCCCTGTCAAGATGGTCGACCATGGCGGAAATCAAACCCCGGTCTCCTGAATGACAGTCCAGTGGGCTAGACACTCATGTACTTGTCTCAGTGATGTATAATATGGATAGCACTGCTTGGTAAAAGGGAAAGAGTGAATTGCATACATTGTCGTAGGCCTGTCACATGGCAGAAGTCGAATTCTGAAAAATTCATCGTAAGCCCTCGTTAACGTGAACTCCCGTCATAATTCGGAGTAAGATCGGTTCCCAAATCCAGGTATAGGAAATACAATGTAATTTATTTTGAAGGTTCGAAATTCCGATAATTTGTAATTAAAACTCTTTTCATCCCCCAATTGACGAATAGTGATTGACACGCCCACAAACGTCACAAAACAGAACATCCAATCAAATGGGCTGTTTGTTATGTGGGTAAATTGACATTGCCTATCAGAGTATCTCTAAATGCCCACATGAAGTATAGATCGAGGTGCCCTGCCGATAAGCCACACCTATCACTAGAGGTCAATTGCTACTTCATTACTGTAAAATCATCATTCAATTTGAAATGTTTCTTCCGACACATACAAAACAAACGTTCTGTTGACATTTCTTTCTATCTTTGCGATGGCACTTGGATAGCGTCTGAACCATTGTTGTTACTTGCAAGTCGCGAGTAGAGTTGCGAGCATAAGTTTGATGGCCTAACACACTAGACCACCATTGTAACGTCAAAAATGAAAGTTTTAAAACTAAAATGTTTCACCGTATTTTTTTACCCCTCAAGATTACAAACTTTGTTAGTTTAGTGCTGTAGAGCCATCTACTAGCTACATGGCTGAATCAATGGGTCTTCGTTCAAAACATCACTTAAATAGTATTTACTGCATTTATTAGGTATGCGTTGAAAGAGACACTTGAAATTGAACAATAATTTTACAGTTTCAAACTGGTGTTTGTTGACAAAATAATACCATTTCCTAAAATATTCAAGATACCGTAGTTAAAGACGTGCCAGATAGTTCGAGACCCGAGAAAGAAGGTAGCAAAACACTCGAGTCAGACTAAAAAACTATATATCGGTACTGAAAACACAATTTCTTTTACAATTAGAATTTTCGTTCTTGCGGTACCTTGGAATGGATCAATGAGGGTTTACTGTAGGCCCAAGTCATCACTGAAGGGAGGACGGAGGTGAAAATCTTAAAATCCAAAGTATAATATTTTAAAACAGTCTCAAAATACTACACAATACTAATCAGATAACACAAAAAAATACAAAAAATGTAAAAAATACAATTTTTGTATTTCTGGTATGGTTTTTGTATATTTTTTGTATACATTTTGGCATTACTGGAAAACATCTTTTCTGGTTAACCAACACAGTTAATTTCGATATTTGAAATGAAATCAAATCGCAACGAACCAACGCATAATAATGGGTAGGTCTATTCGTTTCTACATCACATTAATACTTTTGCTGTTAGATATTTTCGAAGTTTATCAAATTGTATTTTGTTTTTTTGAAAATTTACCAAATATTCATCATTTTACTGTAGCATCATTTTTCATTTATTCAAGTTTTTAATACCCACTTCCCTCCGAATAGGCAGGAAAATTCACAAAAAATGTCAACACATTCCAACAGATAGTTATGGAGAAAAGATGCTTCTCAGACTCAATTGTGTAGGAAAAACTGTAGCAGAAATAATTTCATGTGAAAAAGAGTGTTTTCCATGATTTTTGTGCTACATCCGTTTGAATACATTTTTTAATATGGTTCTAATACTCGGATACTTTACAGATAAGTTTTATATGAAAGTCGACATAAAAGACTAAATTGAAAAAAAAATCATGTACAAACTCGTGTTTTCACCTCTGTCTTTCCTTAAGATGGATTGAAAACCCAATATTTGATAGGACCTACCCAGCAAACAAATTGTTACGGGCGAGTGTGGGCGAGTTAAGGGGCCAGTAGTTAATTTAGTGGCGTTCTGTGGGTTGTGGGTAGTTTGAAATATGCCCATCCAATGCCCATATGGGCGACTTGCTGGCAAGATAGTTGTGGGCGGAATGGTTATTGCCCTAACGGCACTTTAAGGGCTCGAACAGGGCATATACATCGCTGGCAACATGAAAACTCTGCCCTTTGGGCACCCGGCGGGCAGGATGGTTCGGACGTGACGGGTAGTACCCTGAGGGTGCCCTAAGGGAGCCCAAGTGGCTAGATTCTAGAATCCTTAATGAGTGTCAACATGTGTTGGGGCGTGATGGGTAGTGCCCTTAGGGTGCCCTTATCGCTAGATGTGGGCATCTCAGAGGGTTTGGGCGAGATTCATAGTGCCATGAGGGTGCCTTATTGGCCAGATGTGGGAACATTGCTATGTGGACTGAAATGGTCAAATAATTAAAATATATTATGTTTCATGTTTTAATTCACTGAAATATTTATCTCATACTGATTTTTCACTCGGTTCTCAACATATTAACGGATTAAAGTCCGACTATTGTCGATTAGGTGAATTCACTTGTTTATACGAACAACACCGAGCGATTTTCATAACTTGCCCAGTAGGCCTAGATTATCAGTTTTAAAAAGAAATCAGGCATATTACTCTTTTTAGGAATTGAAATATCGTCTAACACGTTCCACATATTGCATCTTCATTAACTTAGATTATCATTCCTATAATCACACCCACTGTTATAACATTAGATCCTCACTTTTTAATTCCATCAATAATTATTTGACCGTTCTGTTTTGAAAATAACGCGCAATGTGCTTGACTAAAGAGAGACAGAGAAATACAAGAAGGGCGGGCAAAAGTGAGTGAGGAGTTGATTCTGACGACCTGATCGAGAGCCTTTTGCCTTTATGCATTGGCGTGTTGATTTTTCGTGTTGCTCCGTGGGCTCCGTTATAGAATTGAGTGTACGCATACGTTATATGTTCAACAAGGACATTTGGATACATTTTTTGCCTCATTGTGATGAAAAAATCTAATTTATGCCATTCTTTTTCTCTTGCATATGCTGAATTAGGTAAGGCAAACGGTCACCGACCATTACATTTGATCGACAATTCAGTGACATACCAACGGTGAAAAATTAGCTGCGTATTGTGTACTTTCATCTCAATTCTCAGTCAATTATGTTGCTCTTTCTATTATGTATTGGAGTTCTAATTCTAGTTTTCGAGGAATATTGTTATTCACTCCAATATTTCTGGCTGAAACACGCCCATAGCAATCATGAATGATTTCTGTTTTCCTCAGCTGCCTAACATTTAATTTTTGTTGTTGGCCCGCTTGGGTGTAAACAATGTCTCAAGAAACGACAGCCCAGCGACAAGCTGCGACAAGCGAAGTGTAATTTGCGTGTGTGGATTAATGAACGTGTGATGATAATATAGTAACTCAAAGGTAAGTGATGGATGATTAAGTAACTGCGCTATATAACCCCGTCGTTGATGCGCCGTAAAACCCAAATATTCATTCATACGATTAAGTAACTGTGATAATAGTGTTATACGTGTTACAACCACACCCCAAGTTGGGCCTATCAATAGTGGGCTTAGGCTAGGCCTACTAGAAAAAACAAAGCAACATAACTCGACCTATAAATCAGTCCAAGCTTCTATTTAGGCCTAGGCCTAAGGCTTATTCTAGTTTTTAGGTTTTCAGATTAGTAGGTCTACGTCTATGCAACATTCACGAATCACGAAACATGTCATTAAGCGTAGGCCTACTGACAGCTTATATGCCTATTTTAGACTCACGCAATAGGCATTCGGATTACTGAATATTATATTAAGGCCTAGGCCTAATCATGAATATCATCATACTCTTAGGCCTAGGGCCTGGTTCTTGTTCAAAACTTCCTTATATTGAGAGAAATTCAGAAACTCTATGCCACCAGAGGTGGGCCCGCCTCTTTCAGTTCTTGGATGAATCATTTGTTTGCTTTTATAACTTTGTAATGTGTACTTGTATATTTCCCAGGTTATACACTTGGCTGGACAACGCAGTAAGAATGTGGGGGACATCATGAACAATGTACTAAATCTTACTTCATCAAGGCAGTGCCACAGTTGCTTCGTTAAACGGCCGGGAATACTAGAATTAGTATTCAAACGTTTCCTCGGGTGCTGGATGAACATGATCTGACGTAAGTTGAACATTCTGGTCTTGCCAAGGACTTACAAAATCCTAGACAAAACAAGTAGGCAGGCCTATGAATTGAAAGAAACGCTGGGTGGATTGCAGAGACGGAGTTTGAACCCCGGCCTACCTTAGACGCCGTCTAAGTAATGAATTGCATTGCAGCCACAATGCAATTTCTTACTTGGACGGCGTCTAAGGTAGGCCCCGATTTAAACTCCGTTTCTGCAATCCACCCACTGTGTCTAAACGACCGCCTGTTGTCACAAGGTTAATGGTAGGGCAGAGCCGAAGTGCAGTCGTATGGCTGTCCTGATGTTTTGTCGGGACTTATCAAATTCATAAAACATCCGAGAATGAAAAAAATCACCTGACACATGACCTATTGCTAAAAGCTTCTACAGAATATTTCAGAAACCCCCAAGAAGTTGAATTGTCAAAGAAACTTGATCCTAACTATCTTGGACTACCTTATCGACCTAAACACTGCTGGCTTATATTTAGTTGGGCCTATCGTTAATTTAGTTTTTTTCCAATGAAAAAAAATGGAACCAACCCATAATTGTGCACTCGAGACACTAGATTTATGAATTTAAAAAAGTTTCTCCCACGGAAATCGACCGTAAGTAGTTTCTCTGATACGGGAGTCAGCCATGCTAACCACTGCACAGCGATGATTCGCGTCAAGCTTATTGTTACTGCTCTAATACAACATAGAAACGCGACGAACCTGTGGCGCGTCACATAAGATTGTATTATTTTGCCGGATGGCCGGCCTAGTAGGGTAGTCACTTCGTTGAAGGAATGATTTTTTACCTGGATCATTCACCTATATATCATTGCATGCGTTTTTGCCTTTCAAAATATAGTTCAAGAAGTTACGGGCACATTCAGCTTAGTTGCTAATGCGCTCGTTTCGTTCAATCCGGGAGGTGAGGGGGATATCAAGACTTGGTTTGATCCCTGCCACAAGGATCACAAATCTTTTCAGGGATTTTTCATGGTTTCCAACTGTAGTTTAGGTCGATACAGGGATGGTTCCTACAATATATGCCACGACCGCTTCCTTCTCACTCTTAAAGAAATATTATTTTCATTGATCGTTCATCCGACGTGAAAAGTTCTTAGTTATCGTTACAGTGCGTCGTGAAACCAAAACAGATGAATAATCTAATTCAAGAAGTTGTTTGGAATTGTTCGCGTAAAGACGTCAAGTGTTTTGTTCAATTGACATTCTTGGTGCCACCTACATGTGAGCAGAACCTTCCTAACTATACGGTGCGCTTTCATGTATCAAAGTTCCAGTCAACTTTCAGTGGTTATGAGAGTTACCGTGGGGGAAACTTTATGCCTGCTCTAGGGTTACCCTCACGAGATTGGTCAATAATGAGAATCTAAACCGGGATCGGTTTGCTTCTTCACATATGTAACAACTCTAGCACAACATTTCTCTTGAACAATTCATTGACTATTTCTAAATATTATCTCAGTCCTCCTCATATATATGCAGGAGTATCAACGCTACTCTAATCTTGAACCAGCCTAATGCACGGTTCTAGGTAATATGATCGACTCAATAATGTCACTAACTGAAACATTGCGACAGTGTATACACGACAATAATATAGGCCTACCTAAGTTATAAAATACATAATATCACTTATAGTTAATCCAATTCATCAATTCAATTCAATTCTGTGCAAAATAACCCGGTCATTATGCCACAAAACCCCCATGAAACAAAGTTATTGATAGCTAATGTTATAATGTGCTATTTTTGTTTTCATTTCCAGTTGCGGTACCGTACGACGATCGTTTCCGGACGCAGAACCTGGAGAAATTGATTTCAAAATTGAGCTGTGGTTTTGAGACAGCCGGAATAGAAAGAGCGGGCGGCTAGAGCTTTCAGGAAAGGTAACAGCCCTAACATTGCACCGGCCACCAATCTCAATGCCTCCCCCCCCCCCTCAGTGCTTGACATCACGGTCAACAACCACCATGCACTGACGCCTCCCCCCCTCTCTTCAAACGCACGACGAACCGACTACCACCCTGTCCTTGGAAGACGCACAGAACATCATTGTGGAAGAGAACGAGGCAGAATGTCTACAAAGAGGTTCAGCTTACACCTCACATCAGCGGCAATGCTACAGGCAAATTTTGTAAAATATTGAAAATCTCAATTTCAATTCATGCTTTGTGACAGGAATATCTCCATTAAGGTTGTTCAATAAATTGTACTGACATATCCCAATTGATGTAGGCCTACATACTTGCTAAGGTACGTTTACTCTCGAGCTTTGTGCCACGTGCAATATGCTACCATAATAAGTGACCGCCAACACTCACTCAGCGCACGAATACGTTTACTGTTGAGCGCAATGACGACGTCATAGTTAGACTTCAAATTGTGGTTACGCTTCCACGAGAAATTCTGTAAGCTTCCGCCAAATGTATCCAATCAAACTATATGAGGTTATTAATACTCTTGGACCATAAACTGAAAACTGAAATAAGACCGTTCAGACTGTGCAGACCGGTTCATGAATAGCAGTCAACACGTTGGTTCTGACAGTTTATACATGTAAACAAAACTTCTTTGCATTGTGGGTCTCAGCACATGTTTCCTCTGAAAGAGATGGACAAAGTCCATCTCTTGGCGCACGTAGCAAGTGTTCATGCAGCTGGGAGAAATTTGCTCTCTGATTGATCAACGCACGTTGCCGGCTGCTCAAAGCATGTTGCTCGTAGCACAAAGCACGAGAGTAAACGTACCTTTACGTCGCCCTGATCATCGGTAATGAGACTGTTGCTCATGTTACTTGGAGGCTATTATAATAATTTTTATTGAAACAGTTCAATTATCTGAATCTCATTCTGCTGCATATCTGTAGTTGAACTGTTTGTGGATCATATCACATTTCCAGAAGGTTATGAAATTGTCATCATTTTTATTGCAACAATTCAATTAAATCTAAATCTTATTGCACAGCTTATCTATAATTTGAGACTATTTTTTTAGTGCTCAATTGATTAGGCCTCACGTTATTTTCATTTTAAAATTTTGTAAAAATTCAATTATGAAATCTTATTGTGCTGCTTATCTATAATATAAGACTGATTGTCCCTGAGAGCTCAAATTATCAAGAGGTATTTTCATTTTGAGTGCACAAATGTATATATTCACACTGAATTATTGGATAGGACCTGTAGTTCATAGGCGCTCACATCCTAGATTGTGTTTTCCATTTTATTTCAATTGCAGCAGTTTGAGTCAGTGACTGAATTGTCACTGTCATAATTATCTCCAATGACTAATGAGACTGTTCTAGGGTGCTCATATGACAGAACTAGAATATGTTTATTATTTTTATATACACGTATTGTACCAGTTGATTTGAATAATTCTACCGTTATTGCTCAAACTGATATTCTCTGTGTGATTCTGAAAGAAAATCTGTGTTTTGTAATTATACTCCATGAGCAATTCCAAGTCAACTGTAGTCGAGGGTGTATTTCCAGTACCTAGCAATTTAAAATAAAATATCTTTCAACACATTTCTGTGTTACAGTAATTATTTGAATTCATTGGTTCAAATTATTTGAACTGATCAATTTGAAATCCTTGAAAAATCCCTGAGTGTCCTGTTCTACCTCTACGATTCTCCAGTGTACTCTTCTGTGACACTGACCATCATTTTATGTCATTTTGATTGAGCAATCGAATTGATGAGTACCATATATACCAGTATATATACCGGAAGGCCCATATATACAAACCTTTATTGGTTCCTGACTCCAAAGTGTACAGGATAACAATCAATATAAAATACATGAGAAATGATGAAAAACGAAATTATGTGACTGAATTATATATATATATATATATATATATATATATATATATATATATATATATATATATATATATATATAGGCCTAAATATATATATATATATATATATATATATATAGGCCCTATATATAGGCCTAAATATATATATATATATATATATATATATATATATATATATATATATATATATATATATATATTATCATGTGGGCCACAACTGGGCTTATTGTGGGTGGAATGAAAGTTGTTTTAAGGGTAATGTGTGGGTGGAATGAAAGTTTTTTTAGGGGTAATGTGTGGGTAGAATTCTGGCACAATATGCCAATCATATGGGTAGAGTTCAGGCGTGTTGTGGGGCGATTTGTGGGGCAATTGGGGCGTGTTGTGAAGCAATGCGGGCGTGTTGCTAAGCACTGATGGCTGGTTGCGGGCAATGTTGGGCTAGCTGCAGGTAGATTGTGGGGAGAATCCGACCAAGCCCGTGTGGGGCCTTTACAAAATCGAGGGGACACATTTTTAAGGGTGCCCGCAAAGTCAGCCCACAAAAGGATGCTAGGGTACCCTCAGGGCGAGATGTGGGGTATAGTTGCGGGCGTCTTGTGGGCGAGCTAATTCTTGTTTGCTGGGTAGTAGGCCTAATTGTTTTTTTTCAACTCAAATTCGAACTTGAAACTCGCGATTTTCTCTCGAACTCGACTCGAACGTAAATTCTCCAACTCACACAGCTCGATAATTTTGTATGCAATTCAAACCAACTGTTCAGAAAAAAATAATTCAATAAATCTTTTATATATCCAACAAATGATAGAAATAATAGCAGGACCATTGCCGAGATTCACGGCTTTCTAGATTTGATAGTTGACGGATGGCGTATATTTTATATTTGTCAAGATGTGTAGTTTTCGATTAGGCCTATACTTCAGATGAACGTCTTGCCCATCTTTCAATGCCTACGCTATGTTTACATGCGTCGTTGACATACCTGCATCAGATCTTGCATTTGTGGGTTTGACGTGATGAGCGAGCGCATATTTTCTGGATCGTTCATTAAATTCTGAACCAAAGGGTTATCTAGCAGTTGACGCATCATGTCGGGGTTTCCCATCAGTTCCCTCTGCATCTGCTGCTGCATCTCCATGAAGTTTGCCGAGCCCATGCCCAAGCTGCCTAAACCCGACAAGCCGCCGAGCGAGCCGAGGCCGAAAGGTGTGGCGCCGACGTCAGCTGCGGGACAAAAACACGTCAGTGTTACGATGCTCATCAAACACATTACCAGGCTCATATGACCTTGTCCCGATGTACTGTTTCATTTAATCACCGCTTGAGGGCAGCACAGTCACATCACTGCCTTCCAGATGGTGGGACTTCCCGTCAAGCTCACACGAGTAATTACAAAAGTGTCTGCTATTAATTAACTAAGGCCCAGTATTACCAAGTCCAGTTAGTATTTATCTGGGAGTTGGTGAAAACAAATAGCATGGGTAACCACGGTGATAACAGGTTTGAACTGTCAGATAAAGGCTAACTAGACTTGGTAATACCGGGCCTTAATGATGTATTCAATTACTAATTGAACTGTTGTTTTGGGATATTATCAATTTCTGACTTTGAGTTTAGATAAAATCATATTCTGGTTAATATCAAGTTGCAGATATAACTACTATTTTCCCTTATCTGCTGAGCAGCCATAGCCATTTTCTGAGAATATTTCATTTAATAACCACCCGCAGCACTACCATCGCCCTGTTTTTAGGAACCATTATTTCAACATTGCGTTGCCACTCTTCCTGTTAATGAGCTTTTTGCACATTACGATACATTCCTCATAAGCCGCAGAAGTGAATAAATAATATCGAAACCTCTCGGAGCAACCAAACGAGATCGGGTACACATGAACGTAGGACCAATTGGAATTATCCATCAGAGCCAAACAAGGTTATCGAGCCAGCGTATATCGAGATAGGCCAGGTAGTAATTCCATCAGAGTCCGGCGCCAAACAAGGTTATCGAGCCAGCGTATATCGAGATAGGCCAGGTAGTAATTCCATCAGAGTCCAGCGCCAAACAAGGTTATCGAGCCAGCGTATATCGAGATAGGCCAGGTAGTAATTCCATCAGAGTCCAGCGCCAAACAAGGTTATCGAGCCAGCGTATATCGAGATAGGCCAGGTAGTAATTCCATCAGAGTCCAGCGCCAAACAAGGTTATCGAGCCAGCGTATATCGAGATAGGCCAGGTAGTAATTCCATCAGAGTCCGGCTCCAAACAAGGTTATCGAGCCAGCGTATATCGAGATAGGCCAGGTAGTAATTCCATCAGAGTCCAGCGCCAAACAAGGTTATCGAGCCAGCGTATATCGAGATAGGCCAGGTAGTAATTCCATCAGAGTCCAGCGCCAAACAAGGTTATCGAGCCAGCGTATATCGAGATAGGCCAGGTAGTAATTCCATCAGAGTCCAGCGCCAAACAAGGTTATCGAGCCAGCGTATATCGAGATAGGCCAGGTAGTAATTCCATCAGAGTCCAGCGCCAAACAAGGTTATCGAGCCAGCGTATATCGAGATAGGCCAGGTAGTAATTCCATCAGAGTCCAGCGCCAAACAAGGTTATCGAGCCAGCGTATATCGAGATAGGCCAGGTAGTAATTCCATCAGAGTCCAGCGCCAAACAAGGTTATCGAGCCAGCGTATATCGAGATAGGCCAGGTAGTAATTCCATCAGAGTCCAGCGCCAAACAAGGTTATCGAGCCAGCGTATATCGAGATAGGCCAGGTAGTAATTCCATCAGAGTCCAGAGCCAAACAAGGTTATCGAGCCAGCGTATATCGAGATAGGCCAGGTAGTAATTCCATCAGAGTCCAGCGCCAAACAAGGTTATCGAGCCAGCGTATATCGAGATAGGCCAGGTAGTAATTCCATCAGAGTCCAGCGCCAAACAAGGTTATCGAGCCAGCGTATATCGAGATAGGCCAGGTAGTAATTCCATCAGAGTCCAGCGCCAAACAAGGTTATCGAGCCAGCGTATATCGAGATAGGCCAGGTAGTAATTCCATCAGAGTCCAGCGCCAAACAAGGTTATCGAGCCAGCGTATATCGAGATAGGCCAGGTAGTAATTCCATCAGAGTCCAGCGCCAAACAAGGTTATCGAGCCAGCGTATATCGAGATAGGCCAGGTAGTAATTCCATCAGAGTCCAGCGCCAAACAAGGTTATCGAGCCAGCGTATATCGAGATAGGCCAGGTAGTAATTCCATCAGAGTCCGGCTCCAAACAAGGTTATCGAGCCAGCGTATATCGAGATAGGCCAGGTAGTAATTCCATCAGAGTCCAGCGCCAAACAAGGTTATCGAGCCAGCGTATATCGAGATAGGCCAGGTAGTAATTCCATCAGAGTCCAGCGCCAAACAAGGTTATCGAGCCAGCGTATATCGAGATAGGCCAGGTAGTAATTCCATCAGAGTCCAGCGCCAAACAAGGTTATCGAGCCAGCGTATATCGAGATAGGCCAGGTAGTAATTCCATCAGAGTCCAGCGCCAAACAAGGTTATCGAGCCAGCGTATATCGAGATAGGCCAGGTAGTAATTCCATCAGAGTCCAGCGCCAAACAAGGTTATCGAGCCAGCGTATATCGAGATAGGCCAGGTAGTAATTCCATCAGAGTCCAGCGCCAAACAAGGTTATCGAGCCAGCGTATATCGAGATAGGCCAGGTAGTAATTCCATCAGAGTCCAGCGCCAAACAAGGTTATCGAGCCAGCGTATATCGAGATAGGCCAGGTAGTAATTCCATCAGAGTCCAGCGCCAAACAAGGTTATCGAGCCAGCGTATATCGAGATAGGCCAGGTAGTAATTCCATCAGAGTCCAGCGCCAAACAAGGTTATCGAGCCAGCGTATATCGAGATAGGCCAGGTAGTAATTCCATCAGAGTCCAGCGCCAAACAAGGTTATCGAGCCAGCGTATATCGAGATAGGCCAGGTAGTAATTCCATCAGAGTCCAGCGCCAAACAAGGTTATCGAGCCAGCGTATATCGAGATAGGCCAGGTAGTAATTCCATCAGAGTCCAGCGCCAAACAAGGTTATCGAGCCAGCGTATATCGAGATAGGCCAGGTAGTAATTCCATCAGAGTCCAGCGCCAAACAAGGTTATCGAGCCAGCGTATATCGAGATAGGCCAGGTAGTAATTCCATCAGAGTCCAGCGCCAAACAAGGTTATCGAGCCAGCGTATATCGAGATAGGCCAGGTAGTAATTCCATCAGAGTCCGGCTCCAAACAAGGTTATCGAGCCAGCATATATCGAGATAGGCCAGGTAGTAATTCCATCAGAGTCCAGCGCCAAACAAGGTTATCGAGCCAGCGTATATCGAGATAGGCCAGGTAGTAATTCCATCAGAGTCCAGCGCCAAACAAGGTTATCGAGCCAGCGTATATCGAGATAGGCCAGGTAGTAATTCCATCAGAGTCCAGCGCCAAACAAGGTTATCGAGCCAGCGTATATCGAGATAGGCCAGGTAGTAATTCCATCAGAGTCCAGCGCCAAACAAGGTTATCGAGCCAGCGTATATCGAGATAGGCCAGGTAGTAATTCCATCAGAGTCCAGCGCCAAACAAGGTTATCGAGCCAGCGTATATCGAGATAGGCCAGGTAGTAATTCCATCAGAGTCCAGCGCCAAACAAGGTTATCGAGCCAGCGTATATCGAGATAGGCCAGGTAGTAATTCCATCAGAGTCCAGCGCCAAACAAGGTTATCGAGCCAGCGTATATCGAGATAGGCCAGGTAGTAATTCCATCAGAGTCCAGCGCCAAACAAGGTTATCGAGCCAGCGTATATCGAGATAGGCCAGGTAGTAATTCCATCAGAGTCCAGCGCCAAACAAGGTTATCGAGCCAGCGTATATCGAGATAGGCCAGGTAGTAATTCCATCAGAGTCCAGCGCCAAACAAGGTTATCGAGCCAGCGTATATCGAGATAGGCCAGGTAGTAATTCCATCAGAGTCCAGCGCCAAACAAGGTTATTGAGCCAGCGTATATCGAGATAGGCCAGGTAGTAATTCCATCAGAGTCCAGCGCCAAACAAGGTTATCGAGCCAGCGTATATCGAGATAGGCCAGGTAGTAATTCCATCAGAGTCCAGCGCCAAACAAGGTTATCGAGCCAGCGTATATCGAGATAGGCCAGGTAGTAATTCCATCAGAGTCCGGCTCCAAACAAGGTTATCGAGCCAGCGTATATCGAGATAGGCCAGGTAGTAATTCCATCAGAGTCCAGCGCCAAACAAGGTTATCGAGCCAGCGTATATCGAGATAGGCCAGGTAGTAATTCCATCAGAGTCCAGCGCCAAACAAGGTTATCGAGCCAGCGTATATCGAGATAGGCCAGGTAGTAATTCCATCAGAGTCCAGCGCCAAACAAGGTTATCGAGCCAGCGTATATCGAGATAGGCCAGGTAGTAATTCCATCAGAGTCCGGCTCCAAACAAGGTTATCGAGCCAGCGTATATCGAGATAGGCCAGGTAGTAATTCCATCAGAGTCCAGCGCCAAACAAGGTTATCGAGCCAGCGTATATCGAGATAGGCCAGGTAGTAATTCCATCAGAGTCCAGCGCCAAACAAGGTTATCGAGCCAGCGTATATCGATATAGGCCAGGTAGTAATTCCATCAGAGTCCAGCGCCAAACAAGGTTATCGAGCCAGCGTATATCGAGATAGGCCAGGTAGTAATTCCATCAGAGTCCAGCGCCAAACAAGGTTATCGAGCCAGCGTATATCGAGATGGGCCAGGTAGTAATTCCATCAGAGTCCGGCTCCAAACAAGGTTATCGAGCCAGCGTATATCGAGATAGGCCAGGTAGTAATTCCATCAGAGTCCAGCGCCAAACAAGGTTATCGAGCCAGCGTATATCGAGATAGGCCAGGTAGTAATTCCATCAGAGTCCAGCGCCAAACAAGGTTATCGAGCCAGCGTATATCGAGCCAGCGTATATCGAGATAGGCCAGGTAGTGATGGTTATGGAAATATTTCCAACGGAAATGTCCGGAAAGATTGGCAAATTTACGGAAAAATTAAAAATGATGGCTGAATAAATCAATATCCTTCTGTACTTTTCGAGTGCCTGAATTACCAACGAGGGTGTAGCTCTCTAACTGGCGGTTTCAAGTTATCGCCATGGTTGCCCGGACGCTATTCTACACATTAATTGAATTTGTAACCGAGAATACGAAGGGCAAGATGGTTTTCAAGTTTGATTTTCTGACAAAGATGTCGGAAACATGTCCTAGTCCAATAACTCTCTATATGGGCCTATACAGTAAAACCTTTATGCATCGTTCCTGGATGCATCGTTTTCCTGCTTCTTTCATTCATTTTGTACAACCCCAAGTGCTTCCATATAACCAATGTTGAATTTTCCTGGATAAATCGTTTTCCTGCATGGATGGTTCATTTTTCCTGGTCCCTTGAAAAACGATAGATAGAGGTTTCACAGTATAGGGCCTTGGTAATGACAAATAACAATATTAACAACCAGAATTCATCATACAGGTTCTACATAGGCCTACAGTAACTAAAACCTCTTTTTCTTCAGCACATATTTTGTAAATGAGTTTCATTTTCTGATTCTATCCATGCTCCCTCATACTGGATAGTATATTGTCAGTATGTTTTTTGCTTGAGTAAGCTTTCCAGTCTGATCCCAAGAAAAACATACTATTTAGAGGCTTCACCGTAGGCCTACACAGTGAAATGAAATGCACGACGCACTATAATAATAATAATAATATCTTTTATTATCGGTACATGGCAGTATGATGAAAGTCAATTAAGAATTACAGTTAAAATTTTAAACAATTAAAATTACATATAGGCCTAGGTATCGTAGGCCTATCATAGTCAACCTACATATGGGTTATATTAAGGTATTCGTCAATTGAATAAAAAGCTTTCTCCAACAAGAATGTCGACCTTAACTTGAATACATCAACATTCACAATACTCTTAATACCAACTGGTAAATTATTCTATAATATTGATAGAAGGTAATGTGTTCCCCTAGTGTATAAAGTGAGTCTGTGACTATCTATCGACGCCTAGTAGCATGACGGTGAACCTGGTTATTACATTTGAAAAGTTGCACATTTACTTTGACAAAGATAACTGATTTGAGGATTAGGATGCACGGCAGTGTGAGAAAGAAAAAAGATTTGAATAAAGGCCTACATGGGGTCAACTTCCAAACTTATTCAATTGTTCTAACAGCTTTCTTTTGAAGAATGAGAAGCCTAATTCGCATGTGGTGAGTGTCCCCAGAAGGATATTCCAAATTGTAAATGTTAATATATGTGAGCAAAATAAATATTTTGTAGCACAGTTGGAGAAACTACCTGAGAAAGGTATCTTAACATTTAGATACTTGATAGGCGGACTCACCTGGAGGTCTGGGTAGATTTGGTGTTCCTTGTTCACTCGGACGCGGCGTTGTTTTGATCACGAGGTGCACAACCATCCCGTCTTTTATATTGTGGGTTTGAAGAGTTTCGTGATCTTTCATAATTTTACCAGCAAAGATTAAACATAACTGTTCTGGCTCCGCGCTGAACTTCTTGGCAACGAGGCTTTTGAACTGGAATTACAAATTACGTCTATTTAGAATACAGTCACGTTACAGATTTACGTTTTCCTGAGGGTGGAATTTAATACTTTCGTATAAACAATCAATGCGAAAATGCAAGTACCACACAACGAGTGAACTATTACGGGAACACTGAATATAGGTTTACTTGAATCAATTTGCTAAAAAACCATCAATCAATTCTGCGAGAGTAAACGTAGAGTAGGCCTACATGTTGCGATTATCAATGTCGGTTCACCTTCAATACCGGTACTCCACCATTTTTAGAAGTAATGAAGGTATATGAGCAACTGCTCATAACATGAATTCCTACCAGAGCGGGCAAAAAGTCCTGATTGACGATACTTCTCGTCGAAAGCCACGGCAGCAACAATCGACAAAAGTAATTTCCACGCTCACGTTGTTACGGCATTTGTGATTTTTGTTGTGAAATTGTCAATTCACCATCTACACCTATAGGCCTACTGCTGAGGTACTGCTCTCAAAATAATATATACAGTAACTATAAATATATCAATATTATATATAAATATATATAAATATATTATATTTAATATGATAAATATATCAATTTATCATTTCAATTGTAGTCGAGAGTAGGAAGAAGCAAATGTAGGTTCTTCTTGACCTTGACCCTACAACAGTATTTTCCCCATCCTCCTCATCCATATACTTGGGCCTGAATATCATCTTCTCCAGATCAAAGAGGAGGTGAAATTATTGATTTTAAGGAATCGGAATCAATAATAAATAGGCCCATTTGCTAAAAATGTGAAATCTATCAACTATTAGCTAGGCTATTGGAACTGAAAGTGAAATTGAAATACATTTCACTTCCAGTCATTGATTCAATCATTCTGAATTATTCAAATTAATATTGATTTAAGACTCAGTGTTGGATAAGGAACTTTTAAAATGAACGCGTTACATTCAGAGTTGACGATCTTGAACTTTCTTCACATTCGATTTTTTTGGTAATCTTCAACGGAATAAAACGTTCGTTTGAAAGTTCATAATTTTAGAACACTCATAATCCTATTCAGCACGCGTGCACTATCCGTACTTCCCCGTCAAAATTCCAAATGAGATCGACTATTTTACTTGGTTTTTCTTGGTTTCCCACAGTCCTCGAAGCAAATGCTTGGATGAAGTACTAATTGGCCACGACCATTAATTAGTAGAGCGATAGGCCTAATTATAACATTATAGGCCTATCACTAATTTAATTCGTCCATTTTGTATAATGATCAATTTTACATCTGCTGTCAAGGGAAAGAAGTGACTGCTCAAGAGACTTAGTTCAAAGTGGAAGATATCAAGATTCGTGTGTTTATACTGAAAGACTTTTATCTACGGTACGGCAAAAAATTATGGTCACAGACAGCGCAGTCCTGGTGTTGAAGATCATTAGTTTTAAATAATCAAAATGGGGTGGTAAGATCGCCCTTGTGGTGCCCCGTCCAAACGATCCTATCTTTCATCCATAGCCTTAATTGGGGAACAATGATTTTGTATCAAGTTTCGATGTTATAAAAAAAAAAAAAAAATTTTACGGTCTATCGCGGATGTATAATATTCCCTGTTTGGGATTTCATCATGTGATCACTTGTCACCGGGCGAGCCGGCAGCCACGTGTGGTCAAGGTTGACCTGTTATGACTTGTAGCTGTTAGCAATCACTATCGAACTTGATACATTCATTGTGGAAAATGTGTGTGTAGGTCTACAGATATTATTTTTGAACTTTTTTCCATATCATTTTCAAGGCGAATTTTTGAACAAACATGTTTTCTGGAATTTGAATTTAAACTTTCACAGCAAAGCCACAAAAATGAACTTTGAACTTCTTAAAAGATCGATTTATTTGACATGAACTGAACTTTTAAAAAGTTACTTTCATTCGCTTCCCCAACACTGCTTAAGACTGACTAATTGGTATTCAAACTAGAGTCAATCTTTAGACCTTGAAGTTTTCGTAGGTCTACCGATGATATAGGTCCTAGGTACAGATAATTGAAGTATACGATTAATTAATATAGTAGGCCTATGTATTATCAGGGGCAAACTTGAGAAAATCAAGAATTTCCGTCCTCATCTATGTAGGCCTAATACACATAACATCTACCAGTAATCAAAAAGCATGTCTAAAAGGTTTTGCAGGTAATAGGAAGAAGAGTGGGAAGGAAGCGGTAGTGGCTTATACTGTACGAACCATCCCAGTATTAGCCTCCTACTACAGAGGAAAACCACAAAAAAAAAACTGTCAAGATGGATGGCAACTGGGATCGAACCAAAGCCCCATATAACGTGAAATACACTTGGATTATCATGAAGCAAGCACTTTAGCAACTGAGCTAAAATGTAACAGTCAGATCTTATCTATATGTTGATCTTAGACAATGTTTCTAATAGGCCTAAATTCAATAATTCATCTCTTGAACTAATTGTAATTTTACAAGTGGTCCAGTTGACAAAATGGAAATGGGCCTACTAGTAGGCCTGTGTTTTTTTAATCACTGTGACAACCTAGCAATGGAATTATGGGATTTAAAACTGGAAATAACACAAGTTGAGCTCATGTCCAGTCTGTCCCGTTCTTCTCTTCATCACATTTATCATTCAGCTAAAGACTCGGACTCGGCTCGAGACTTGCCAACTCTATTTGTACTTGACTCGTTCCGTACTCAAAATTAAAAACATGGACTCGCATGGACACCCCTGAATGGAATTGATTAGTAGTTATCACATGGCTGGGAAATAGTTCAGGCCAACTAATTTCATTTTTTAAAAAGTAATTGGGTTCAACAATGCAATGTGATGGTATCTTAGATCTATCGGCATTGGATGAACGTTTAATGAGATGATGGGATAATGAGATGAAGGTTTATGGTAACGGGAAGGAAGCGGTTGTGGCCTACAATATGGCAACCATCCCAGCATTACCGTTAGCCTAGATTACAGTTAGGGAAACCACAAAAAAAATCTGTAGGGATGGATGGTGGCGGGTATGCCCCTCACAACCCGCATCACACGAATGGAGCACTTCAGCAACTGAGCTACTTGTGCCGGTTTGAATCAATTTGACCTGAAACGGTTTGAGTACCGGTAGGCCCTACTCAACGTTTATCACAATACCCCGTAATCGTTCCGGTAACACAGTTTGGGAGTTATAAACACCAGCCATACGGCCTAGGCCAATTTGTTCATTCGGAGTGTATATGCGTACCGTCAACCGTATGATCAAGTGAAAATAGATCATACGGTCAGTGACGTCATGACCGCGATGTTTCGGTCGATGACCATAAATGGCAAAAATAATGCTATCCAACAATGTGACTACTGTAGCACATGGGTTAGCAAAGCTGACTCCCATGCCAGGGAACTCTGATCAAATCCTGCCTGTGACTTATTTTTCATTTTTTCAAATTGGTTCCTCCAGAGTTTATATATAAAGGAACATGGTCAATTATGTGGACAAAGTCAAGTTGCGGACAGTAGGTTAGGTTATTAGGTTAGGTTACCGGTAGTGTATAAACCTCGCATAGAAACATCTAAACATCTAGAGTTTATACATAAAGGAACATGTGGTCAATTATGTGGACAAAGCCAGGTTGCGGACAGTAGGTTAGGTTAGTGCATAAACCTCGTGTATACTGCCGGCAGGAGGAATGGAGCTTATATATCATTTTCATTCATTGGTAACTGGTGTCTGGTGCACTCTAGCAGTGAAAATTACAACTAGGCCTACTACACTATCCTCCTGAATGAAGCCGAACAAATCCTACATCACTAACATAAACAACCAATAACAACGCTGACCGTACAATCTATTTACGCGTATTCGTACGATCTATTTACGTGTATTCACACGGCTGACCGTACAATTACCCACAGTTTATTCACGCCGCGGTAATTATGCATATTAGAGAATTTACGCCCATTATAAGACCGATTTTTTTTGGTGTTGATATTTTATTAGCAGTAGGCCTATCAAGGTAGGCCCTATAATTTCTTTGTTAGGGAACGTGTGCACAGTTGGTTTTCACAATGTCGTTTTAATACTTTTTCGTCATTTTAAAACACTGAATTTTGTTCATCTTCGATCGTTCTGACAGTCATTTTTGTACAACTAGGCCTAAGTGCGCACACTAGCGATGTACACACTACACTGTCGCTATCAAACATGACGGCAGGGTTTTCAAGGTCTGCGCACTTGAAAGTGAGTAAAAACATTGTAACACAATCAAATACCGATGTTTGCAGTCAATTTGAGAAATGTTACATTAAATCTCATCATATTCTGGCATTTTCGTCAAAACATTTCCCAAAGTAGGCCTAGGCTCTTTCTCCATTGCATATTTACCCACACCACCTTGTTATTGGTCCAGAGTTGTAGGCACATCTCTCCAAACCGTTTGGGCTTGTTTATTCCAAATTTCAGACGCAGCTTGACAGTTCTAAATCGCTTCTTAAACCGTGTTACACAATCATTCGTCACAAACCGGCACGTATATCACAATGGCGAATTGATTTGGCTAAACCGTTTGTGTGATAAATATGGTCACTGTTTGGCACCTGAGTCACAATCCTCCGAGTGGGACGTCTTCTATGGTACCGGTATCCTCCTGGCCATTGTTTGCCTGTCTGGGGCACAATCCCAGAGTAGGATGCAGACTCCTACCATTAAACCCACGGTAAAGCTTGTTCAAACTGTGCCCTGGGTGGCTCTAGGAACCTACAGCATCCTGGCGACTTCGTTCCAGCCTCTGTTATAATTGATTGCATCAGCTGTGGCAATCAATTGCATGTATAATCTTAGGCCTATCCTGGGCTAGGCCTGAGCCTACTCATATAACTAGAATTATGCCACGCAAAGTGGTTGCAACTCGCGTACATCTTTGGACTTCAACTGTGTCAACTAACTTACATCTTTAATCAAGGCATTTTCTTCTACTTCTAGCGTCTGCTTCTCCTTTGGCGTTTTGACTGTAATTGTAATGTGTTTATCGGTACTTTCTGGAGCTTCTGCCATTTTAATTTAGATGAACGAAACGAATGACTGGCTGTTCTGACTTACTGTTGACGCGCCTGAGTCCGGAGATATCAACAAAGCCCCCTAAACATAGGTCAGTATTTTTCAGAACTACCGAGTAAGATGGCTGTGAACTAGTTTCTGAGCGTGGTCACGAATGTAGCCAATCACAGCTGTGAATTACATCGTGGGTTCATATGATTGGTTTATATTTTTGAGTTGTTGATGTTTTGAACTTTAAATTGCATTTTCATGAAGAAATTTCATTACTTCATTATTGTTCCACAGATTTGCAGTTTTGCACATGATAAAAACAAAAACAAACATAGGGGATATAGGCCTACAAACTTGAAACTAAAACTAAAAATAGGTAGACAGAAACAGAATAGGCCTATGATTGAAAAGAAAAGTTAACAGATGTATGATTTTGAAATGGTTGTCTATTCACTCTAGTGTGGCTTTAAAATGAGAAATTTATTGAGGTGATAGGCCTAGAAGGAGTAAAAAGTAGAAAAAAGAGGAAGTAGAAAAGATTTCAGGCTGTAGGTTTGAGTTTTATGTTAAAGGACGAAAGTTTGGCAGGGCTAGTTATATTTTATATGGGCAGGTATTTTATTACAAATAGTTGTGCAAAGACGGAGAGGGCTGTGTGTAAAAGGCGTGGAAGTGTATAAGTGAACGGATTGAGTTAGGGCCTACTGTGAGTGTGACTAGAAGGGTAGTAACGTGAATTTAAATATGAATTTTTAGGAAAGAGGCTCGTGTTGGAGTGAACATAGGGATAGGAACTGGCAATCGGGATGAGAGTACATGTAAGTGTGAGGATTTAGAGCAGGGGTGCCCAGACTTTCTGGAGGAAAGATCTACTTCCTCATTAAAAAAAATTCATGATCGACCAAGTTATATTCTTGTTTTCCTCAAAACTAAGGGGTGAGTGTGTAAGAGACCACCTATAACAAATTCACACAACTATAAATTTATTTATTACTGATTCATTGATTTCCATTTCTTTTCAAAGTTTTCATTATTAACATATCATTTCGATCACCACCATTCTTAGATTTGATCATCTTATATTTTTTTAAAGTCGAATTATATTTATTTTGTTATTCTCTGAAATGTCATTATCGATAATTTTTCATATTTTAATTAATTGATTTTTATTCTGTGTTTTTGCATCTGTGTTATCTTATAATGTGAGACAGAGTCTTGAATAAAGATATATATATATATATATATATATATATATATATATATATATATATATATATATATATATATATATATATATATATACACACATCACACAACATTGATCAATATAGCTTGTTAATTTGATGTGTAATTTTGTGAATGGGCTTACTATTCAATTGTTTGACGATTTGCACTGCACATTATCCGCTAATTTGTGATAGTCTGGCAAATAGTTGGTGATAGCTAGCTGCATACAATCATCTAAGTGCATCTGTCATCTTCGATTTGTATTTCAACTCAATGAAGTTCATATCAGAGAAAGCTGATTCACAAAGGTATGTTGACCAGAACAACGACTTCACTCGGAGTGCAAGACACGACGGATACGTCTCCGTTAATACGAATTACCAAAAGTTGTGTTCAGCTGGCCTTGCTTTCGACTGAATATTATTCTGAAAATGTATGATTTCTTTTTCAAGAGTAACGTGGTTAGTGTTGAATAACCCATCAATTCGTCCCGAAATGTCTTCAATATCAAGTCATGAACAGTCAAAAAGATTTCAAAGATTTTTCAATGAATTATGTGTAGATATTCCAATAATTTTCAATACAAAATTGTGTAATAGATTGAGTGATCGACATAATGGGCACCCCTGATTTAGAGGTTTATGAAATGTGATTTAAATGAAGAATGGCAAGAAAAGAAGGCAATGATATGTAGGCCTATTGTAGGTCTATAACTTGTTTCTGCACAGTGAAGATCCGTTTAGTTGCAGCTGTCAATTTGATGTACTTGGATTTCGTCTGCATGTTTTTGAACTTCGAATAAGTGATTAATAAATTTCATGAAATTTACTTCCTTGCAATATTCGTGAAAATTAATACATAATTTCGAAAAAGAAGCGTATTCAGCAAGGATAGCAAACACCATATAAAGTATAGTAGGCTGTCAAAGGTACATTTTTATTTTTCAGTACGATTCTATCTTTGCCTACCGAGCAATATCATATCAGTTTCCAACCATGTGCAAGTTTGGATTGGACATTCAAATTTGAACAGTATACGGACGACGGACACTTGAGCAAACAGGTTCATCATTGGACTCTTGAGCAACGAACATTTAGCCGGTAAATATCTTTCAGTTAGGGTCATAAGAAAATTTGATCTTTTTGAAAAATAAGTCAACAAATTTTTGCCACATTTTTCTGATGAGTATATTTAAAAAAAAAATGTCATCTAATTTTGTGGCATTTGTTGGCTATGCCTCTAAATGCCTAGGTGATTGTGTTTGGAAAGGAGCAAGGAGTGTGGTTAAATGGGGTATCAAATACAAAGTAAATGACCACAGATAAATAACACAGATTTAATAACTCGGGACAATATTAACAAACTATCGTTCAAGACAAGCAAATCCCGTAAAACATTTGTACATTTATAAAAAAAATATAAAAATACATTTCCCAAACAATATTATCGGCATACTGGTGCAGTAAATTCATCTTACGGAGGCAATTGTTTTGACAGGACCAATAGGCCTATATACAATATATAATATAGAGAGACTTCAATCAACATTTTATTCTAACAGACATTTTATTGGCAAGATGAAGGAATTATTTTGTGAAAATAAATAACACTGCCTTTTCACAATAACTTGGTTCCAAATTTTCAAATTACCTTCTGAAGAAGATGATGCCAACCCTGTACATTTTAATTACGACAGGAAATAGGTCTAGCAAAGAAACAGTCAGATTCAGACTACTGTAGGCACCGAGCATCGACAAGTTTCAACTACATGGACGGCACTCTTGGATTGGTATTTGTTTGCATTTTCTAACTTGGTAAAACAAATGAAAATACAAAAAAATTACACAACCCAATTATTGAAGTAAGTCAACGTATGCATACCTCGATGTAGTAATACCAACCTATTTATTCATAATATGAAGAAGATGCTTCAACTTGGCTCTCAAAAGTGAAATATTTCCCTGCTCAGTTCCCAAGTCCAGAGTTCCGATTGCCTGTAGCCCAACTATTGTTTTTATATTGAACTATATAAAACAACAGTAGGCCTACTCAGCTATGCTATACACGGCTCAGTAGTACCGTATAATAATGTTGGCATTTGTATTTGTATTTTATGGAAATTATAGACTTTGTGAGTTCAACAATGCCACCGATACCGTAGCCACTCTTGTCTACATCCAGTTCACAAGGTAATTCGCTGAATTGTGGCAGGCAATCGGGACTTTTGACTCTGAACTGACCGCAAGAAACCACAAATACCGTTCATGTTATCAGTATGGGAGTTGGAGGACCTTCTCTATATTATGATAAAATAGGTTGGTATCACTACATCGTGCCCGTACTGCCATGACATCAAATCTTGATCACCAATTTTTGTTTCTTTATATTGTTATTTTGCTTGTCGTTTGTCTTGCATTAAGACATGGTGCTCATCACACAAGCGTTGACAGTTCATGCGGTGAAGTGGTCGTCACCGAGCTCAAGTCTAGGGTGGCAGTGGGCATGCCGGGACTGATGCTACCGCTGGCTTGACGATGGTGATGGATTTGTTTGTGGAGGTCGATGTGTAATGGTGGCGACGGATGGCGGAGAGATTGTTCGCGCTTTTGTTGAGCCATTGCTCGAACAGCGATTGTCTTTTCCTGAAAGAATCAGAATATATATGTTTGAAATTATTATTGTCAAGTTTGTATTTGTAGTTTTATTCTCAAATTGGTAGCCATCTTAAAATAGACTAACAGGAAGTGGATATTTGTGTACATCAGATCGTCTCCAACCCTTAAAACTGTGTGGTTCAGCTAATGTTTAATGCTCAGAGGTTGTTTATTGCTCAGAGGTTGTTTAATGCTCAGAGGTTGTTTAATGCTCAAAGGTTGTTTATTGTTACCAACGGCTTAAGTCGGTCTACCGATTAGTAATGTATCAAGTCTTAGTATCAGATTCATACTACCGTTGTGTATTAAGAGTCCACGGGAGTCGATTCATCGAAATATCAGTTTCTTGGTGATAACTTTTGAACGGTATGAGATATCAAAATTCTAATATGCGAGAAATACAGACAATTATAATAGCTCCAAGATGATATAAATTATGACTATTCAAGTCACGTTGCATAAGTGTGAAACGTCAACAGCTAAAAAAACAAATTTTTTAGCTGTCGACGCTTGACAGTTATGCGACGTGACTTAAATAGTCATAACTTATATCATCTTGAAGCTATTATAATTGTCTGTGTTTCTCGCGTATTAGAATTTTGATATCTCATACCGTTCAAAAGTTATCATCAAGGAACTGATATTTCGATAAATCGACCCCCATGGACTCGTAACATACAGTATATAAATCATACTAGGTACCGTGAGAACCGACTATTCTTTTTATTCAACCTGGGTCTACATTGAAGTACAGTCCATCATACCATGCATGTTTTGTGTTCTCCAATTCAATCTTAAATGCCTCCATTGTATTTAGACTTACCATTACATACATATATACCGAGTATAATTTCTAACAGCATATTGTTTACATATATTATTAATTTAAAATTATAATGCGGAGTATATAGAAAATTTATTTTCAATTCAAGATAGCAGTTTTAATGAATGGAGGATTTAATTTGTCCACGAGTTTATAATAGAAAAGAACTGATGAGCCGAATTTAATTGAAATCTCTCCCCGTCACTCCTTCCACGAGATCTTGAATTGCTCTCATCTCTTTTATTCTACTGTTTTTGAAACTTGCTATGCGTGCAAAATGTAATTGTCTGTTGAATTCTTGATATAGATCATACAGCCAGCTCACAACAACATTCATATGACTAGAGACATGTGAATATAGCTTCTATTTTTTCTTTTCATAGCATTTAGAATTTGAAAAGTAACACTTTGGTGCATTTATTATTATGGAACTGTAGGGAATTCCTGAGGTTGATCACTCAGGGTAAATTCCTAGCATAAGTCAGACAGGGAAATCCTGCAAGGGACTCTCCATCAATCATCATGAATCTAGAATCTTCTACTCATGAGTCTAGAATCTTCTACACCAGAATCTAGTATATAAAGACCAGGAAGGCAACCTGCAAGTCAGTTGCCAGTTGACAGTCATCATGTGAACATCACACTTCATTGGGACAGTCAGATGTCTCGATTCACATTCATGTATTCTATTCATCAGTGTAAATAAATATCTAGTCAAATTAATACAGTGCTACTTCTAGTGTCAGTGACCATCCAACCTTGCACCTCATCACTTACTTCCACAGAACATTGAGTGTTTTGTTGCGCAACAACATTCTGTAGCGTTACAACAGTATGGTACCGGTAAAATCATTATATAACTTACAATAGGCATACAAGTGGAACACTCAAATTGATAGTTTTAGTAGAATGGTGTCCACCAACAGGTTAAACCTACGCTTCATCTGCCGTCTGCATTTGCAGATGCAATTTGATTTTCAAAATTCCTCAACTGACTTCACCTGTTTACTTCCCAATTGATATATTCTGGAGAAAATAGCGTCTATAATGCTTTTATTTCGAATATAGCGTCTATGTTGCCAATACAGTATGTTGAAACATAGCAGATCCAGATGTTTGTAGCGCTTTTTCACCTTTTCAAAAACATGATCAAACAACATTAATTATAATGAAAAATGAAGAAATGTTGGAAAAATATGCTTCAGAGCACTTTCATATCCTCTAGCTCTCATGGCAATTGCTATTTCTCCATGTCTCTCAATGTTTGCGAGAGAGAGACGGTACGTACCCTCTGCCAGACGAAGACGTTGTGTACCATCGCGCAGCCGCAGAAGATGATACCGAGTCCGATGAAGACGCTCGTGACAATAGCAGGCGTTGAGTGGAACTGGATAAACGTGTACAGGATGATGCCTGGCGGAAGAACAACAAAATCATAAATATGATATCACGGACTTTGCGCTTACAAACTGGTGGAGGTTTTGCACCTGGGGGTTAACAACTAAAAAAATCAGGTGTACACTTTGAAAAAAAAAAAATCATGAAAAAATCACAGAAAATCAAAAGAATCGAAAAACAAAAAGAAAAAAGAAAAAGATGAAAAAAATCACGAGGAATCAGAAGTCACGAGAAATAAAAAAATCATGAAAAATGAAAATAAATCACAAAAAAACAAGAAAAAGTCACGAAAATCACAAGAAAGTCGGAAAAAACACGAGAAAGAAGAGCAACAAATCATAAATGAATAGAGTAAATTTTGTTTATCAAAATAGATTCAACTTTTAATATATCTTCAAAAGGTGGACTTCACATAACAACAATCAATACAGAACTGTTGAACCATAATTATGAAATATGTGATGCGATGAAGATGGTAATCATCATAATTGCATTTTCTCAGTCTCTAACTCGGTGTAGTTTCTTTTTTATTGTGTACTTGGAATAAATTTGGAACTATTGCTAAAAGTAAAAATGAGATAAAATTGGGGTACAAACTTGAAACATGTTTACAGTACTTTTTGATTACGTACTACGGTACTAGTATATTGCTACTAAAATATTATGAGATCATGGACTTGGTGCTTAAAAACTGGTAGCAGTTTTGCACTTCTTTCAAAGAATAAAACAATCCTGGAACTAGATTTTGACAAAAATTGACGATATCATCTCTTTAATTTCAGAGAAAACTAGAAAGCCGGCCCTATTCGCAGAGTAAATTGTGCGTCAAGCACCTGGCTCCGTTCCGCCTGCCAGCGTTATAGGCGAGGTTTGGACACTAACCTAACCTCAAAAACCCAACCTACTGTCCGCAACCTGGCTTTGTCCACATAACTCGCAGGTTTTAGACTGTTTTGCCATTTTTCGGCCACTTTTTACTTTGAGAATAGCATTTTAGGTTCTTGTTCGCAAAGTATCACTGTACGAGTCGACACTTCCAAACCAGAAATCATTATCTCAATTTCGACAATTATAATTAATTAATTTGTCCTCCAGGACTCGGCCTTTTTTCCGAGTTACGACAAGGACATTGCTGGATCATGTGTATGTTTCTGTACAGAATCGGTAATGTGTCACGGTCTCTAGAGGACAGAACACTTGTTCATCATTTCTCAAATTGAGATGATCATTTCTAGTTTTCTCTCAAATTGGGTGAGTAAATATTGTCATAATTCATCAGGATCTAGTTCTAGGGTTGTGATGTTCTTCATCTCTTGGTAAAGTAGGACGTAATAGGTATGCTGAAAACCGAGCAAATATAGCGAGTAAAAACTAAAAATCGAGTCGAGGTGTCCTGATTTAATTTTTTTTTTCATTTTTTGTTGATAACATCGAAACGTGCTACAAAATCATTGTTCCCCAATCAAGGCTATACATGAAAGGTAGGATCGTTTAAACAGAGCACCACCAGAGCGATCCTACCACCCAATTTTAATCATTATTCCTCATATTTTTCCCTTTATTTTAATAATTCAATCATTTTAGAAAACGTAGATAAACCAACAATCGATGTTTGCGTGAAAAAAATATGATTGATTATTGTTTGCTTAACAACCCCACCAACAGCTAGGTTATACAGGGGTGCGAATGAGCTTAATGACCCCACCAACAGCTAGTTATACAGGGGTACGAATGAGCAGGTGATTATGAAACTAGGAAATGATGGGTGGAGGGACGTTTACAAAAATCCATGCCTTATGTGGGACTTGAACCCACGCTCAACGGTGACTCCAGTTTCTGAAACGGTGCCTCAGCTGACTGAGCTACCGAGGGTGGCCAAATATAATTATATTAATTTCCTTTGAATTGTATAGCACAAACAATACGGGTTTTTTGTGTGTGTAATTCAGTACTATGTCTGGAGTAGTTTGAAAAATGTTAACAAATTCATTTTTTGAGATCATTCAAAAACCTTTCCAAATGGATCCATAAGATTGTAAGATATTTTCCCCGACAAAACCACTCGATGAAAGATATTATTATATAGCCTACAACAGAAAATTTTGCCACAGACTAAAGAAATAAGTTATAACGATATAACGATAATAACTATATCTTTCGTACTCGTATTTTCAAGTTTCAAGGCCTCAATCAAGATGCATCGAGGGTTGCGTTAGTTTGCCTGTTGGAGATGGTGTCCTCACTTCCTATCCCTCCCATGTTAAAAATATGTTCCAATTCACGTTCCACATTTAAAGAATTATTGACCGTGCGTAGATGAGTGGTGATAAAAGGAACCAACTTTACTTTGGTCCAGCTAATAACAGCAGTTATCAAGTTTGTCAACCTGACAGCCGTTTCTACAAGACGACACTAGATGGAGCAGCGATCAATATTTCTCAGGAAAGTACTCAGGAAATAGAATGTGTTTTTGAATTAGTAAAGTCACCTGTCACCATCTACAACCGGCAAACCAATGCAACTTGGCCTGATGAATTGAAAGCAACGGTGTTGCCTCTAATAGCAACAAATATCAAATTATAGCCTTACCCGTTAGAAATACTGGAATTGACACAAAAAACCCTCCGACGGCACAGACTCGGGTAACTGCTGACTTCTGCAGATACTTGTTCGTTCTGAAAGCAGATACATGAACGTGACGCAACAAGATACATACAAGAAGATACATCAAATGAGATATTTAATCAATTGATTACTTGAAATAGGCGTGGCTTCACCAGTAGACCAGTTGGATCTATATCATTTATGGTCATTTGAAGATATTCCAATTGGATATTTGAATTTGACTACAGTTCTAACAGCCTTGTTGATTGGACGGTATGATTCGTGACGTCGTGGGGGCGGAGACTGCGAGTCGTCAATTACATTATAATACACATTCAACATACCCTAATAGGGTTACCGTTTGATAGATAAATTACTGGAAATATTATTACCGGTATCAAAATTCATCAAAATATATCAAAACTTTTAATTTTCTATCTACATTGCAAATATAGTGTTAGCTATATTAGTGTCAGCCAAGTTAGTTAGTTAGTAATATAGTTAGAAGCTTTAGTTCTTGTATTGATATTTTCTTGTTTTGTTGGTCCCTCTTGCTACATTCCTTTCACACCCTCAAATTACCCTTCCAGCATTATTACCCCAGCTTCTTTTCCTACCTAAAACCAATAGTCTGCAGTTTAGTCTCTTGGACCTTATCTGTAATGGAAGTTATTTCCGTATTCTCTCACCTACTTATTATTGTATTTATTACCGGTATACTGTATTACCATAGTTTCTTACATTATTATTATCGTTGCGTTAATAATAAATCAGTTTCAAATTTAATATTTTTGCTAAAAATTATCCAAAAATATATACGCAATATTCGAAGTTACCTAACAGTGAATTAATTTCAATTTTATAAAAATATTTTTCTGCAGACCTATATTCTTATTGCTTGAACATTATATGTGATGAATGAAAATAGATACGTGCATTTCCTTTTTTTGTGAATGGGTATAGTTTTTGAAAAAATAAATGACAATTGATGCGCAATGTTCGTGAATGTTTGTCCTTGAATAGCAATGTGTATTGTGTGAATCCTCAAAGTAATTTTTCAGAATCAAAGTTGATTGAAGTAAGTAGAAATTTGTTGCTACTTCACAAGTTTTTAGTGTGAGGTACCAGGATACCCCACGCGACCACTGGCGTAACCTTTTAGGGTGCGCCCACTGGGGGGGTTGAACTGATTGCACAATAATTATTATTCATTTAGTCTTCACATTGAACATCCGTCCTGCTAAAACTTGAATCACCGGCGATGAGGTTTGGCTAACAATACAGAATCACCAGAAATTACAATTGTAGTCAGGAAATGGAGTGGTGCTCTGATATGAGCAGCCCACACGCAATTCCCTGCAGCAGCATATCATTTCAGTTATTTACAAATATATAACAAATCTGTATCGATCTCTGTAACAATATCGAATTCATCGAGGTCTGAAATATGAAATCTCTCCGGGTTATTCTTATAGGGGCTTACACGTATTCGCAATGGATTTCTTCGAGAGTGTACGGCAGCGCGTACGTAATATAAAACAAGTGACAAACCTACAGAGAAAAAGTAGGCCTACCGTAGAAGTAGCAATTAACGAGGTTTTTGCCAAAGTTATCTAATGATTTTTATCATTTTATACAATTCAATATTGTAAAATAGTTCTCCCGTAATCCAGCTTCTAAATATAAATTGAACTGATTTTCAATAGCGTATATGAATGTTGGGCCTATTATACTATAATTGCTCATCTAACAGAAACTCTAAATTAAATATAAGTACTATGTAACATTTCTTGAAATAATGTAATGAAAATAAATAATGAGATACATAATTATACATAGTCTTCTAGATCTGAGCTTTTGTCAGTCTGTCTGTCTGTGGTTCAGTAACGCACTTTGCCGGGGGTTGGCTAACCCCCCCCCCCACACCCAACCCACTCTATAGAAGCTTGGATGTACAATGATTGCCTCTTCCCGTCAACGAACCGTGTCATTTTAGGAAATAGCGCGTAATTGTGTTTATCAATTGTTCACCGTGACACAGCCGAGGACTGCGTATATCATTCGACAATGTCAAGAGATTGTATGTTGAAGTAGTTACACTAATAGTACGACAATGTGCTTCTTCATTCTGTCCCCTCATATGTCAGTGTCTACGATGATCTTTTTCAGGTCTTTCCAGGTCATGTTTTACATGATGGGCCCCACTAGTAATAAAATAATGATCAATATATATCTCTCAAATCGAGATAGCCAATTAAATTAGGCTAAGGGGTGTTTTCACCACTTTTTCTAGAGCAGACTTTTCATATCAATCGTTACTGCCAGTTCTGACTTCTTCCTACTAGGGGACGTACATAAATTATATCACACTTTTTTAGGCCACTTTGAACCCCCCCCTCCCTCCCATGTCACAGTTGGTCACAAAACATTACTCTCCTTCCTTTAAATACGTCACAAATTCTCATACCCCCCCCTCTAACCAAAAATTGAAATTAACAGGCGGCAAAGATACTATAAGGTGATGAAATGAAAATATTCAATTCTTTACGTTTGCTTTTTGAGTAGTCAAACTTTATAATTATTTGATATGCATCTGCTGTTTCTAGGGTGGGTATAAATATAAGAATCTATAAGAATGGCGCCAAATACATGGGACAGAAAAATGGTACGTCACAAAGTTGCCTCCCCCCCTCCCCCCCTCGTAACACCTTGTCATAAATCTTGACAACCCCCTCCCCCCCTAAGCTGTGACGTAATTTATGGATGACCCCATACGAGTTCCCTCCACAGTTCTCTATTCTCCCATGGTCCCGTCATCTCTCGTCTACCACTTCTTCCCATTTTTAATAATGACCAAAATTGTGTTGCCATTATTTTTCGATCAAGTATATATTCAAGTGGGTTAATGTTTGTCATTCATAATAATTAATTTTCACATTGATAATATTTGTTTGTAATTTCGTTTGTTTAATCTCTCTCTCTCTCTCTCTCTCTCTCTCTCTCTATTTATATATATATATATATATATATATATATATATATATATATATATATATATATATATATATATATATATATATATATATATATATATATATATATATATATATATATATATATATATATATATATATATATATATATATATATATATATATATATATATATAATTATGTATATATTGGGAAATCAATTCAGTATTTCACGTATCAACAGTCGTAAGTTTGATATTCCTAAAACAGTCATATCGTATTTCCCGTTTTCAGCCAATAATCTCCCGATGTTTGTGCGCGCGCACGCGTGGTTCGTGCCGAAACTAAGGTATGCAGTGCGGACCGCGACCTTGCTCTGTTCGAGTCTGTCCAGTTCAAGGCCCTTGCCTCCGACTACACCTTCTCACCAAGCATTGTTTCATTCGTTTAGATTGGGTGGAACGACGCGCTCTACTGGTCACCACGATCTATTGGCGTCGCTGAATGATATTATATGAGATGATGGGATGACGAGATGAAAGGTTGTTTTAGGATGCATTGAGGGTTGCGTTGGTTTGCCGGTTGGAGATTATTATTTAAACTCAATTGCAATTACACGTAAATGCGCGGGTGACTTAATTCACTTTCTATCCCTCCCATGCATGCTAAAAATGTGTTCCAATTGACCAGTAGTGATAGGCGTGGCTTATCGGCGGGCCAACTTGATCTATACTCCATGTGGGCATTTAGAGATACTCTGATAGGCTATGTTAATTTTCCCACATAACAAACAGCCCATTTGATTGGATGCTTTGTTTTGTGACGTTTTGTGGGCGGGTCAATCACTAGTCGTCAATTGACGAGCCACATTTTAAGAACTATCGATAGGTAGTAGTGATAAAAGAAACTAGCTTTATATTCACGTCGTCTCAGCTAATAGCAGCTGTCATCCAGTTTGTCAGTTTCGTCAGACGTTTCTACAAAACAACACTATAGATAGAGCAGCGATCTTTGGTTCTCAGAAAAGTAGCTACTCAAGAAGGTGTATTCACCATTCTCCCGGCGGCAAACCAACGCAACCCTCAATCTATCTTGGGTTATTTTATTAGGTGTTTTCAGGATGGTGGGAAGGAGTCGGTCGTGGCCTGTTGTCAAGGAACCGTCCCAGTATTGACCTGAACGACAGAGGGAAACCACGAGAAACCCCTGTCAGGTTGGTCGACCATGGCGGGAATCGAACTTCGGTCTCCCGAAAGACGGTTATGTAGGTTATGTATACGTCTATGTAGGAATCTATAGGTCTCTGTAGAAGTCTATAGGTCTCTGTAGGAGTCTATACGTCTCTGTAGGAGTCTATAGGTCTCTGTAGAAGTCTATAGGTCTCTGTAGAAGTCTATAGATCTCTATATATCTCTGTAGGAGTCTATAGGTATCTGTAGGAGTCTATGTAGGTCTCTGTAGGAGTCTATATAGGTCTCTGTAGGAGTTTATATAGGTCTCTGTAGGAGTCTATAGGTCTCTGTAGGAGTTTATAGGTCTCTGTAGGAGTCTATAGGTCTCTGTAGGAGTCTATATGTCTCTATAGGAGTCTATAGGTCTCTGTAGGAATCTATATAGGTCTCTGTAGGAGTCTATATAGGTCTCTGTAGGAGTCTATACGTCTATGTAGGAGTCTATAGGTCTCTGTAGAAGTCTATAGGTCTCTGTAGAAGTCTATAGGTCTCTATAGGAGTCTATAGGTCTCTATAGGAGTCTATAGGTCTCTGTAGGAGTCTATATGGGTCTCTATAGTATATATGGGTCTCTGTAGGAGTCTGTAGGTCTCTGTAGGAGTCTATAGGTCTCTGTAGGAGTCTATATGGGTCTCTATAGTATATATGGGTCTCTGTAGGAGTCTGTAGGTCTCTGTAGGAGTCTACAGTTTTCAATTAGCTCGCCTCACGACGCATATCCCGCGTTCTACCAGCCACGATTAAGCCCAGACAAGTTGCCGCACGGCAGAGAAAAGTGCACGATGCATAATAATTAGATCTAAACACTGGACCGCCAGTATAATCCTGTGTGCCTATAGGTTATTGGCCTATTAGGAGGCGATCAATTTCTCAGAATCCCTCACTCGTTCTACCGATCGGACGAGTTTTTTTTATACAATATTTCAAAACAAGTTGATTTTAGAAAAACAATGTTGTTGCTAGCCTTTAAGTGTTACCAGCATTCCCTCACGCGTGTTCGGTGTAGGTACTGGAACTGCCAGCAGGTAGTCTTTACAACGCTCAGCGACATATGGTTGTAGACTGCACGGATTCAGATATTACAATATTCAAATTGATTTTTCGCCGAGAAACCGGAGGCGTTTGGTCGACGGCATTGGCGTATACAGCAGCAGGGGGGGGGGGGGGGGGGGGTAGGCCCTACCCGAAACTTGACCACTCGGCCACACGTCTCAGTTTTCTTCTTTCTCATCGGAGAGATGATTTCATCAAGATGCACTGAACGCCCACGGCAGATATTATAATGAATACAAATACTGCGACGAGTGGTCGAGTGGTTAGCACATTAAACCGTCACTCAGGAGACCGGAGTTCGATTTCCGCCATGGTCGACCATTCTGACAGTTTTTTTTTTCGTAATTTCCCTCTGTCCTTCAGGTCAATACTGGGATGGATAATTAACAACAGACCACGACCGACTCCTTCCCACTGTCCAAAAAACCTAACAAGTTAGCCTTTTTGGACGAGATTTAGCGAGGATTCAAATTGACATACTGAAAAAAATTGGTGTTCGTTTTTATGTTTTTTTGTCGGTTCTCCACAGGTCAAACGGCTACAGCTATCGACTTCAAACTTTTTTCACTATGGTTCCTCATCCAACTTAGATGTGTATAGATTTGTGGCATTATCGGGTGGTAACTTTTATTTTTATGAATTTTAGACATTTCAAAAATACCCATTAGAATAACACGGCGGAAAAAAATGAAAATATTATTTTCCAAAAAATGAAATTTTGTGTGAAGTTGAATTACATCTTGATACACATTTCTGAAAATTCTCAGCTTGATTGGGTCAGCTATTTCGAAGAAAAAACATGAAATGTGCTGAATTGGTACCACTCGAAGCCGTTTTTACCCATTTATAACTTAAATGTCACCCAATTGACGAATTTAGGCAGAAGTTTTGGCAAAGAAGTCGACATACTATTACTTTCCGCTCGTCTACCAACGCATATATAGCGTTTTCCTTTTATCTCCTCATCTCATATATCATTCACGGACGCCAATAGAACGTATAGTCATCAGTCGAGTGCGTCGTTAAGCCCAATAAAAATTGAAAAAAATCTCACACACTCCAACACCATCTCCATGGTTAGATGAGCGTAGCGAAGATTTCCATTCCATATACCCAAAAGATTTGGGCTTCGTTTTTATGTTTGTTTTTTGTCATTTTTGTACGTGGCATACAGCTGTCAGGAAAATAATCTCGAAACTTCTCCCACATATTGATGTCATACCAAAATAGGTTGGGATTGTTTTACAGAATAATTTATCGAACAGTTTTTCCGGAAAAAAATCGGAAAGTTTGGAAAATCCCACAAGAATAACCGGATGGAAAATACTAGAAATGTTAATTTTTTTCAAACTCTTCAAAATTTTCACTGAATATGGAAAACATCACCATGCATATTTTCAGTGACTTTTACAACAATCGGATGGAAAATAACAAAGAGAACGCAATAAAAGTATACAATATAGGGCCTACATTTGATTGAATATTGGGAGCAATTGGTTTCTCAAAGTGTATATGCGACAGGTTGCAGCACTATAGATATCAACAAGTTGCATGTGAGGTTTTTGAACGTTTGAAGTAATCCAAGGTTTGTAGATGTGGAATTGTGGATTGAGATAACAGAATATTTCTCATTCTAGATTTCCATACTTCTATAAGCTCATCTCACACAAGTCACAACGTATATCCCGCGTTTTCCTAATTAGATGAGCTTTAGCGAGGATTCAATTTGACATACTGAAAAAAATTGGTGTTCGTTTATTTTATTTTTTTATTTTTTTTTGTTTTTTTTCGGTTCTCCACAGGTCAAACGGCTACAGCTATCAACTCCAAACTTTTTTTCATCATGATTTCTCATCTAACTTAGATCTGTATAGTTTTTTGGCATTATCGGGTGGTAACTTTTATTTTCATGAGTTTTAGAAATTTCAAAAATACCCATTAGAATAACACGGCGGAAAGAAAAGAAAATATATGTTTCTTCAAAAAGAATGAAATTCTGTGTGAAGTTGAATCACATTCTGATACACATTTCTGGAAATTCTCTGCTTGATTGGGTCAGCCATTTGGAAGAAAAAACATAAAATGTGCTAAATTGGTACCATTCGAAGCAGTTTTTACTAATTTCTAACTTGAATGTCACCCAATTGGCAAATGTAGGCAAAAGTTTGGCAAAAAAGTCGACATACCATTACTATCCGCTCGTCTAACAACGCGTATATGGCGTTTTCCTAGTTTAAGAAATAAAATAAGAATTCAAGATCGCTTCATTATTTTAATTTGCCATTGTTTCAATCGACACCGTGACTTATGCACGGTGAAGCACGCCGAAATGTCAGCACTGCGCGTAGGTCTGTCACACGATGTGGTGACACCAACCTATTTTATCATGATATAAAGAAGGTGACCCAACTAGGGTCTTGAAAGTGGAATATTTCCGGGGTCAGTTCCCTAGTCCGAGGTCCCGATTGCCTGTAGCGCAACTCTCGCTTTTATATCGAACTATTTAGAACAACAATGCTCAACAATGCTACTAGGAAAACGCTATATACGCGTTGTTAGACGAGCGGAAAGTAATAGTATGTCGACTTCTTTGCCAAGCTTTTGCCTACATTCGCCAATTGGGTGACATTCAAGTTATAAATGGGAAAAACTGCTTCGAGTGGTACCAATTTAGCACATTTCATGGTTCATCTTCGAAATGGCTCACCCGATCAAGCTGAAAAATTTCAGAAATGTGTATCAAAATGTAAATCAACTTCACGCGGAATTTCATTTTTTTTTTAAATAAAAATATTTCCTTTTTTTTCCGCCGTGTTATTTTAATGGGCATTTTTGAAATTTCTTAAATTCATAAAAAAAAAGTTGATATCCGATAATGCCACAAAACTATACAGATCTAAGTTGGATGAGGAACCATGATGAAAAAAAGTTCGAAGTTGATAGCTGTAGCCGTTTGACCTGTGGAGAACCGAGAAAAAAAAAAAAAAAAAAAACATAAAAACGAACACCAATTTTTTTCAGTATGTCAAATTGAATCCTCGCTAAAGCTCGTCTAACAAGGGGATCCGCTAAATCGCGACAGGCAATCGGGACGATTTGCTCCGAACTGACCGCAAGAAACCACAAATGTCATCCATGTTATCAGTATGTGAGTTGGAGCACCTACTTCATA
The DNA here is from genome assembly GCA_964007535.1 of Brachyptera risi. Taxonomy (NCBI): domain Eukaryota; kingdom Metazoa; phylum Arthropoda; class Insecta; order Plecoptera; family Taeniopterygidae; genus Brachyptera; species Brachyptera risi. The sequence goes on from CAXFZR010000020.1 coordinate 170,321, forward strand.
TATGATAGAATAGGTTGGTATCACTACATCGTGGTCTGGGTGTGCTCCCAGGCAAGGTCTATCAATCCAGCTGACCAGACATGTGACCCGCCAGAGAAGGCATGTTGCTCAGCACCCACACCCTAAACTCCAGGTCGCACGCAGCTGGCTGGTCGAGACAAGGTTTTCTGTACACGCGCGTATATATTCATACAGGGGCGTCGTAACGTTTTGAAAGATGGGGGGGGGGGGGAGGGGGGGGGCAGTACCAATTCCTGACCATTGGGCCACGGTGGGTGGGTGGGGGAGGGGGGAGGAGACTCCTCAAAACATCACACATATTTTTAGTATGAGTTGTTAAAAGGTTTCTTAGAATCATTTCGTTTTTCGTTGAAATTATTTCACGAAAAAAATGAAATCTCCGTGATTTTTTTTCCATAGACGTCGCTAGAGTTTGTGTATTGGGGCAAAGGTTACATGCCCACAGCTGGACACCTGCCGCGCGTGAAAAGGGGGTCTGGGGGGCGGAAGTCCCCCAGCAGAGCCCCGCAGGGAATATATGAAAATATGGACATTTTTCAAGTGATTTTTGCAATTCACAAAATTGGTTTCGAAGTCTTTTAATTGAATCATCATGGACATTTTTGAAGTTATACTTTTGCGATTTCTCCCAGCAAAGCCCCGCAGGGAATTTTCCGAAATGGGCCCATGCCATTTTTCAAGTGATTTTTGATATTTACAAGCAGTTTTTGGAGTCCAATGATTGAATCATTATGGACATTTTCGAAGTTATTCTCGCGATTTCTCCCAGCAAAATTTCCAGCAGTGATTGTTTTGAAATATGGTAATTTTTCAAGTGATTTCTGCGATTCACGAGCAGTTTTCAAAGCTGATAATTCAATCATTATCGAAAAAAAGGAAGTGTGAAGCAGTAGAGTGTATACACTGATACAATTCATAAATCATAATAATAAGTAATAATATTTTATTGTATGATTATTCGTAGGTCAACATTATATTTGTCAAAGGTGGATAAATTATCGGGGGGCGCAAATGTCGATTGGTGGGGCGCGTCCTCCCTTGGACCCCCTATAACGACGTCCCTGTAATGCTTTCATAAATACATTCGTAGTATCCGAAAAAATAATTGAATGAGCGTAATAGAACATGTAATTTTTCCGTACCTGTTTTAACGTTTTTTTTTGTTCGCCCCTCACACTTCAAACAAAAGCAAAAATTTGATGAGACTTGGCATATAATCTAACTTGATATTGTATACTTGTTTCGCGCTTTTTTAAATGTGACGTCGTACAACCTTACAAAAAGAAAGTATTATACTCACTTCCTGATTTTTTCCAAACATTTTTGAAAGAAACAGGCTGAAATTTTGTGTTCATGGTTGGTGAGTATATTTTTCCGCAATTATGAGAATATCACGATTTCACACTTCAGTAGCTCTTCGTCAATCTACTAAACGGTGTGTTTTGTGAGCCGCATGCATTTGTCATATCGTGCGATAACATGGAAGCAAAGAGAAGATGCTACAGCCGAGTCCGTACAAAATGGAAAAGGGGTAAAAGCGCCCCTTACAGTTCCGATCAGAATATTGACATTTGTACAGCAACATACGGACAGAAGGAATGAGAGGCAGAGAGGGAATCACGCTGTGGTCTAAAGCCAGACGGAAAATGCACGAGAGCAATACAATTCTCGTAATTTTTAATTATTTACTACATATGAGTCCCTCTGAGAGTCTCATAAATGAAATCAATAGCTATTTGGTAAGTGTACAGTAATTCACGGTCTTCCTCGAATATTCACAAAAAAATGATTTGAATACAACTCTTTCCTTGCATCGTAGCTGGATCTTCCTCTCGTGTTTTCTACAGAAAAATGTTCGATCTCAGATCCATTGTGCCTCAAAACTATACAACCATAGGTCAAGTGTTGAATCAGGTGAAATGCGTGAGAAAGTTTCATGTTGATCAGTCAATCCCTCGTTTCAGTGCAGCGGGCCCCCCGTGTGCCTGTTCACCCGCGACATGGCACGGTGTCACGACAGTCCTCGAACCAAGTTGTGACAGATTTACATTTGACAATGCATGAACTTATGATAAGCTAATGAACAAATATAAGTGAACAAAATGACAGCTGATTTTAACACAGTGGGTTTCAACAGGAATCAGTGAGACAAAATGAGTTGCAAGACCTTTTCTTGCCCCCCCTTGGCCAAAAGTTAGTATATATTATATATATATATATATATATATATATATATATATATATATATATATATATATATATATATATATAGGCCTATATATATATATATATATATATAAATATATATATATATATATATATATATATATATATATATATATATATATATATATATATATATATATATATATATATATATATATATATATAATATAATATATGTATATAATTCAAGCAGTGATGTATGCCCAGAAGGTGTGAATCTAATATAGATCGGCCAACAGAATGCTGTGTGTCAACACCTGTAATTGATAGAGAAGGACGGTTAACAGTTTCCGGTGGACAAGTAGCTGTCAGGCGACAACTTGGAAGGGTGTCTTTTCGAGACCAAACGTATAATTTACAACCGTTTCGCTTCTTTCTTTCAAACGGGTTCGGTTCACATTAGTCATAGACTCTCAATACCAATGCTGGTGAATGTCCGGATAAATATCACAGAAACGGTTTTTACCTACTAGTACTAGGCAAACGCGTTATGTGTTTCCGCGTTGATGGATGAGCTGGAACATATCAACTTATCTTTGGATTGGTTATTATATATATATATATATATACACCTTGATATCCGAACCATTACATCACTGCCATCTTATTTGCCATTAATAATTTATATGATAATAAAGAAGGCTTTGTTTTAATCGTTTACAATCAAGTGGTGACACTTGTTGCTTTGATTTAATAGGTATCTTAATAGCTTTGAATAATTAACACAAATTAGATTAAATATTTTTTTACATCGAAACGGCTGATCCGATTTGAGTGGAAGTTCGGAATAATGTGTATCATTATCAGATTGAAATTCCCTGAGAATTTGAATCCTCTCAAATGAAATATTTTTCACGAATTATTTCCTCTGGGTTATTCTAATGGGATTTTTGAAAACTTTGGAATGAGTTTTCTCAAAAGTGGTTAAACCGATCACGCCTCAAAACTATACAGTACGGTATCGAATTGGATAAGGATACAATTGTGTGTGCCAAGTATCAACTGATTTTGAACTTTCGTCTGAACTGTGGAGCGCGAACCAAAAAAAAAACAGGCACTTTTTTTTCGGGTATGGCGAAATTGAGTCGTCGCTTCGCTCATCCAACAATGTGTTCAAGACTTTTGGAATCTGACTGACTTTCATCTGCGTCGGATAATTGGGGAGATGTAACAGCGTCAAATGGAAAAACGTCATACCATTTATAGACGGTGCCATGACTTATGTTCTTTGCATAACTCGGGTTTTAAAAGCGATTCGACGTTGAATCCAGTGGCCAGTGGAATAAAGTCAATGGTTTGGCGTTACTCCGCTGGATAGAATCAAAATATCAGATTTGACTTTAATCCAGTAAGAAATTATGGTTTAACGGTCTTAAAGCATGGACATTTCTGTTTGACTTTATTCCAGTGGAACAACGTCAAATTCCATTTTTAAATGTACTCAGAAACGGAATAAATTGGGTCAAACCGATGGATTTTGACATTATTCGATAGGAATAATGTCAAATTGATAATAAGAAGCTGTGTACCGACTCGTGTCTTCAAAGTGAAATATTTCCGGGGTCAGTTCCCGAGTCCAGAGTCCCAATTGCCTGTAGCGCAACTATCGCTTTTGTATCAAATTATACACCGTCAACAACGCTGAACAATGCCACTGGTACCGTAGCCATGCACTCTCATCTACATCTAGTTCACGAGGGAATCCGCTAAATCGTGACAGGCAATCGGGACCTTTGGCTCTGAACTGACCGCAAGAAACCACAAATGCCTCCCATGTTATTAGTATGCGAGTTGGAGAACCTTCTTTATATCATGATAAGTTAGGTTGGTATCACTACATCGTGCCTCAGCTAAATGGAAATGACCGGCACAGTAGCTGAGTGGTTAGCTCAATTGCTTCGTGTGACCCGGGAGGTGAAGGGACATATCGGACCCGGTTCGATCCCCGCCACCGTCCATGTTTACAGGGGTTTTTCGTGGTTTCCCTCTGTAGTCTAGGCTAATGTCGGGATCGTTCCCACAATATAGGCCACGACCGCTTCCTTCCTACTATCCTTCCCACTACCCATTAAAACCTTCATCTCATCATCCCTTCATCTCATCATCCCATCATCTCATTAATCATTCATCCGACGCCAATAGATCCCAGTCATCATTACAGTGCGTCGTTAAAACCCAATGAAAAAAAAAAAAAAAAATAAATGGAAATGGAATTTGACCAAACTTCTGTCCATAGATCTATTACTGAGACGTTACTCAATGTTAAGACGGCGTGAATATTTGTCTCTCGGCAGTAACTTCTGTAAGCCGGGAAGTTTCTATCAAATTCGACGTACCGTACGGTATATTGCAGGCTTATGTCAAGTGACGTCACTCATTGTTGAAATTGACAGACAGCAATGTCCATCAGTTGGAATTGGCCAATCAGAATGT
>CAXFZR010000020.1:180000-185000 GCA_964007535.1 Brachyptera risi
ATAATGAAATTAAAATTTAATTAAATTAAATAAGAAATTTAATTGAAATAATTTAAATTATATTGATTCATCTCAATTCCGTATCGATCAATCTGAAATCTTGTAATGTATCATTATTAGTTGTAATATTTGTTTGATATACTATAATTACTGATTCGTTGATAAATTATGAATGATGGCTTACTGCCATACTCAATTGGAATGCTATTCATCATTTGTACCTATTGTGAAATATGTGAATTGTGTACCGATTCCCTCGAAAGAGGGTTAAACGAATAAACACTATTACGGTACTAGTACTACAAAAATGTATCAACATTTCTGTTATTCATTGAAGTATCAATGTTGAAGTGGTATATTAGAAATTAAAGATGAGTGGTATATTAGAGATATAAGATGAGAAAACGTTGAAAATTCCGAGAGAAGTTTGGAAAAATTAGTTGAAAAAAACAACAAAATCGAGTAAATAGTTGAAGTAAATATTAGAACTTTAAGATGAGAAAACGTTGAAAATTCCGAGAGAAGTTTGGAAAAATTAGTTGAAAAAAACAACAAAATCGAGTAAATAGTTGAAGTAAATATTAGAACTTTAAGATGAGAAAACATTGAAAATTCCGAGAGAAGTTTGGAAAAATCAGTTGAAAAATACCTTTAACCTTCACAAACAACAAAGCGAGTAAATAGTTGACATGAAGATTGCAATTGTACGGTATTACATTGGTCGAGTCAATTTTCCTATCAGATAAAATACATTTGTTAGCATACCTACGTCCGTGTCGATATACAAGTCAATAGTTTCTGATTACCTTGATTTACAACATAAAATGGCGTTACTTTCCCTGCTCTTGTATGCCAAGCGCATACGGTTGAACTGTTTATTTTTAGCTCGGCTCAAAGACAGTTATTTCACAGACACATCGATACCATGCGCGATGAAATAGCTCAACAATTGATCAAATCGTGTATATAACGCGAGATGCACGTCTTTACCATTTTCAGGGTCAACTAAAGCATAAACAATCGTAGTGGTTTTCCTGATAAACGTACCGGTATGGTTGTGGTACTGCGTCACACCGTGCAGCCACGATGTACTGATACCTACCTATTTCATCATAATATAAAGAAGGTGACCCAAGTCAGGTCTTGAAAGTGAAATATTTCCGGGGTCAGTTCCCGAGTCCAGGGTCCCGATTGCCTGTAGCGCAACTATCGCTTTTATATTTAACTATATAAAACAAGAATATTCAACATTGCTATACACGGACCAGTATAATTATTATGTCAGCAGTTGCATTCGTTTTCTACGAAAATTATGAATTTTGAGAGTTGAATAATGCCACCGGTACCGTAGCCACACTTATCTACATTTGGTTCACAGGGGAATCCGCTAAATCGCGACAGGCAACCAGGACGATTGGCTCTGAACTGACCGCAAGAAACCACAAAATGCCTTCCATGTTATTAGTACGCGAGTTGGAGCACCTCCTTTATATAATGATAAAATAGGTTGGTATACATCTTAGTGCTGAGAAGTACCTTCTAAAATATCGTCGATTCCTAATATTTCCACGAATAACCCCCCTGGCGGTAATGTTCTGCCCTATGGCGACTGGTGACGCCTTGAATCCTAGTCGTGATGATATGGCAGGCCTAGCAGCAATAAGACTCGCATCAGGTAGGCTTGTACAATATGAGACGGACATTCGAGGGTTACTGTGCATTGCATGTCCAAGGTGACTCTGTAATAACAGCTAATGTGAAGGCGATTCCATGCTTACAAGTATAGTACTGGCCTACGTCCTGGCGAGGAATGTCAAGCCCGTATGATGTAATACATACTACAAGAACAGTTGAAGGAAGGCCAAATATACAAACCTACAATGATTTCATTTTGGAAATGACTATTTTAATTTGTAATACAAGTGTGCATGATATTGACACATATCAGCTGACAGAATAAAACATTGGGACCATTATTCTCGAGATTTGTCAAATGAGATAACTTTTTCATTCCACCATTCCCGAGGGGTAAACAACTATAGTACATTTGGTGTACAGCTGATTTCAGATTTCAAGGGGTTTCAGGGAGATTTCACGCGATTTCAAGAGATTTCAAGAAGATTTCAGGAAGATATCATGAAAAGTGTACACCAGATTTCATGAGTTGCTGACCCCTCGACCATTCCCTCGATTCCATCTCATTTTTGGTCGTTTTGCTATTCCCGAGTTGAAAAATCGTGAAATATGAAATGGAATTATTTGTATTATATGAGAGATACCCTTCACGAGGCTAGCAGATTATAGCCAATGGCAGCCCGTGAAAATGTAAACAAATAGGATAAACCGCCTTCCCTAGTTAATTATCCTAGTGGCAGTGATGCAAAGCCATCTCGAGTGCTATGCACAATATTTTACAACTCACTTTGACATTCCACTAACCAAATGGGTGGTGAGATTTTCAAGTGAAATGTGGATTGCCATTAAATGTGAAATTAGTGTTTCAGGAATACCAATCAGCCATTTTCAGTGAGATTATTGAAATCTCACCCAAGTTATACTCATTCCACATTTCATAAATCATAAATATCGGCACAGTAGCTGAGTGGTTAACGCACTTGCTCCATGTGATCCGGGAGGCAGTAGGCATGTCGGACCCGGTTCGATCCCCGCTACCGTTCATCTTTACAGGTGTTTTCCGTGGTTTCCCTCTGTAGTCGAGGCTAATGCCGGGATGGTTCCTACAATATAGGCCACGACCGCTTCCTTCCCACTACCCTTCCCACTACTCATAAAAACCTTCATCTCATCATCCCATCATCTCATTAATAATTTATATTAATTATATCAATTTATATTAATAATTAATAATTTTATATTATGATGAAATAGGTACCACTGAATTGGCATCACTACATCTTGGCCGTTCCATCACAGTACGGTAATTATATTAAGACGTAGGCCCGGATTCACCAACTACTAACTGGAGTTTAAACCCGGTTCAAATTTTTAATCCAGGTTTATATTTAGGAAGCCGTTGCATGAAGCCTAAACTGGGATTAGATTTGACCTAAACTGAGCTTATACTATTCTAATACAAGTTCTTAAACCCAGTTTATCATTAAACCAAGTTTTACAAAGCCAAGTTTAAACTGAATTTGATGAAACCCGGCTATAGTTGACTGTAATTCAGTCCCGAGTTTGAAAACATATTCTATAATATTTTCAACGATTCTCAACCTAGCCTCGCGGTGTTTAACGTGCTTGTTTGCTGGAAAAGGTTGAACGGTCATAGTTTATGAACAGGTGTACATATACACATTACGATTGTGCATCAGCTATTCAGGAAGCAGTAGACCGTTGCAAAGAAATTTTATTTTTGAAAAAAAAAACCACACTGGTTCACGTGTCAGAACGTGCATATGATTGTTCTTTCGACAATGCCCATCTGTTTCATACAGCAACGGTCTGAAGACTTGGGAGGGAAACAGGAAGTAATTAAAACAGTTCAACTGCCAAGAGATGGAATATGATCCAATTATTTAGAAAAAAAAAATCATCTGATAATCAAGTGCTTCATTTATAGTATAGATCTTCTCACAATGATGCGATAATGTCTTGATAACATATCTTTCTCTTACAGAGTGAAAACGTTCATGTGCTACCCGTGCATTGAAATCCCGGCGAAATTTCCAACTGACAATATTATATTGCATGGCCTACAGTATAAGACAACACGAGAAATTGAAATTAACTTATGAAATCATTCATTGAAATCATTTATTAGATTCTTACTAATTACGGTAAGTTAATAATTAAATGAATTAAATGATCAAGGTGCAGATACGTTATTCGTCGATACGTCTGACAGTTGCTCGTTGTCTGGTATATATATATATATATATATATATATATATATATATATATATATATATATATATATATATATATATATATATATATATATATATAGGCCTATATATATATATATATATATATATATATATATATATGTATATATATAATATATATATATATATATATATATATATATATATAATATATATATATATATATATAATATATATATATATATATATATATATATATATATATATAATATATATATATATATATATATATATATATATATATATATATATATATATATATATGTATATATATATATATATATATACATATATATATATATATATATATATATATATATATATATATATATATGTACATATATATATGTATATATATCTTTATTCATGAAAATGAGACTCTACTCTTGGATAGACGGTTGCCATACCACACAGATTAACAAAACATGGTATAAAAAATGTATTCAAAGGTAGATGAAATAGTATCGCAATAAAATGTACTATGAAATAACTAATAATATTACTGAAATTATAAATAATTTGAAACAACTAAGAACAAGCAATTGAGATAAATTATAAAATATGGTGAATAATATTCAACAAATAGTGAGAAAAAAAAAGATAACTCATTATGAAATATTAATTTCCGTATATAAATGATACCGCAGGTAATCGAAATAGAACCTTTCAGTGCTAGTAAACATAGTATCTATAAAATCTCTACGTAATGTAAGGCGATTATTGAAAGTATAGTTTGCTAAAAAGTATTACCCGTGCATTGAAATCCCGGCGAGATTTCCAACTGTCAAAAATCACACAGTACGATAACAAGAAAAATTTAAAATTAATTCATCAAATAATTAATTAATAATTAATAATTAACAATAAAGTTGCAGAAGATACGCTATTCGTCGATTAGTATGACAGTTGCTTATTGTCTGGCATGAAATCCAAGGCGATTATTAAAAGTAATAGTTTGTTTAGGCGCTGTGAATGAATTATTCTATGTTGACCTTGGAATAAGAAGTATGGGCGCCGCTCAAGTCTGTAACACGAATTTCTTGACCTCCAGAGAACAGCTTCTTGTATATCATCCGAGCAGCTTCGCTCAAC
>CAXFZR010000020.1:187500-191897 GCA_964007535.1 Brachyptera risi
TATCTTCTCTGGTATTCTACACACCTTGACGAATATGAGGAATATTTTATGCTTGGGCAAATATCGAATCTAGGAAGCAGTGAATCTTGGCTCATTTCCATTATTTGATGTAAACAAACAGTTATTTGAATTTTTTTCTTCAAAACGGCTGATTCGAATTGGTTACAAAATTGTGGTTATGTGTATCATTACTGTTTGAACACTCGGAGAAAATTTTATTCTTTTCGGAGAGGTTTCATTTTTTCGAATTTTCTAACCCAGCCTAATCTTATGGGTTTTAAAAACTTTGACATGATATTTCTCATAATCTAATCGACCGATTCATTCCAAAAACTATACAGTTCTAAGTAGTACAAGTTGGCCCGTACAAAAAAAGTTTCATGTTGATCAGTCTACCCATGTGACCTGTGGAGTGCTTACAAACAAACAAAAAAACATACAAGAAAAAAAACAAAAAAAAACACACAGACAAAGCTCCATAAGAGTGGGGTGGAATCTTCGCTACGCTCATCTAACTAATCAAACGCGAAATATGCGTTGTAAGATGAGCGAGATATCTGAATAAGGTATAAAAGTCCTTGAAGTAGTTCTACCCTTGCTACTTTATCGACTCTGCACACCTTGATATCTGAATAAGCTATAAAAGTCGTTAAAGTAGTTCTACCCTTGTCACTTTATTGACTCTGATATTCTACACACCTTGATGCATATACAGAAGACTTCATTGTTGGGCAAATATTGAATCTAGAAGGCAGTGAATCTCGGCAACCTAATTCTGTCATCATTTTTATGATATATATGATGAAAAAACACAGTTGTTCTAATTTTTTTCTCCAAAACGGCTGATTAGAATTGCATACAAAATTGTGATAATGTGTAAAATCTATGTGTACACATTCAGAGAAAATGTCATCTCGTTTGGAGAGATTGTATTTTCCAACATTTTCCGCCCAGCCAAATCTTATGGGGTTTTTAGAAACTTTGAGATGATTTTTCTCAAAATCGGTCCAACCGATTCATTCCAAAAACTATACAGTTCTAAGTTGGATGAGTTTGCGTGTAAACAAAAAAGTTTCATGTTGATCAGTCAACCCTTGCGACCTGTGGAGTGCTTACAAAAAAAAAAAAAAAAAAAAAAAACATGGACAAACCCCTATAAGAGTGGGATGGAGACTTCGCTACGCTCATCTAATCAAAACTTTTTCATTTGTAGCATTTTGAAACTTTTGCCAACAAAATATCAAAGTCGGTGTCGCTGGGTCATAGTCACCCCACTTCACGGTAACCTAATGTTAACTTTGTCGTTAAATTTGATATTGTTGACTTTCAAATTTAATTCAAGTTGATTTAATTTTCACTTTTAGTAGAATATTCCCATTGAACATTATTATTGATGAGCGTAGCGAAGTCTCCATCCCACTCTTATAGGGCTTTGTCTGTGTTTTTTTTTTTTTTTTTTTGTTTGTAAGCACTCCACAGGTCGCAAGGGTTGACTGATCAACATGAAACTTTTTTTTGTACACGCAAACTCATCCAACTTAGAACTGTATAGTTTTTGGGATGAATCGGTCGGACCAATTTCGAGAATCATCATCTCAAAGTTTCTAAAAACCCCATAAGATTTGGCTGGGCGGAAAATGTTGAAAAATAAAATCTCTCCAAATGGGATGAAATTTTCTCTAAATGTGTATACATGGATTTTACACATTATTACGATTTTTTAAGCAATTCTGATCAGTCGTTTTGAAGAAAAAAAATAAAATGACTGATAATATTCTTCAAATACATCATACAAATTGTGACAGAATTAAGTTGTCAAGATTCACTGCTTTCTAGATTCAAGAGTTGACCAACAATGAAGTATTTTTTATATGCGTCAAGGTGTGTAGAATACCAGAGTCAATGAAGTGGCAAGAGTAGAACTACTTTAACGACTTTAATAGCTTATTCAGATATCAAGGTGTGTAGAATACCAGAGTCGATAAAGTAGCAAGAGTAGAACTACTTTAAGGACTTTCATACCTTATTGAGATATCTCGCTCATCTTACAACGCATATTTCGCGTTTGACTAGTACTATGATAACTGTATTAGCCTACATTATTATTATACTAGCCAAACGCAACATATGCGTTGTAATATGAGCGAGATATCTGTCGTTAAAGTAGTTCCACCCTTGCTACTTCATCGACTCTGGTATTCTACACACCTTGACGCATATGAAAATACTTCATTGTTGGGCAAATATCGAATCTAGAAAGCAGTGAATCTCGGCAACCTGAATCTGCTTCTATCTCTATGATATTTTTGGTGAATAAAAACAGTTAATTTATTTTTTTCTTCAAAACGGCTGATTCGAATTGCATACAAAGTCGTGATAATGTGTATCATTCATGTGTACACATTCAGGAGAAATTTCATCTCATTTGAAGAGATTTTAGTTTCAAATTTTCTTGCCCAGCCTAATCTTATGGAGTTTTTAGAAAATTTGAGATGATATTTCTCAAAATCGGTCCGACCGATTCATTCCAAAAACTATACAGATCTAAGTTGGATAAGTTTGCGTGTACAAAAAAGTTTCATGTCGATCAGTCAACCCCTGCGACCTGTGCAGTGCCCGCAAAAAAAAAAAAAAAAAAAAACACAGACAAAGCCCCATAAGAGTGGGATGGAATCTTCGCTACGCTCATCTAATTATATCCATTCTACATTATATTCATACATTATATATATATATATATATATATATATATATATATATATATATATATATATATATATATATATATATATATATATATATATATATATATATATATATATATATACAGGGGCGACGGAACGTTTTGAAAGATGGAGGGGGGGGGGGGGGGGGGGGAGTCTTCATAGTGCCACAAAGATTTCCAATATGAATTGTTCAAGAGGTTTTCCAGAAACATTCCGTTTTCCGTTGAAAAATTCACGAAAAAAATGAAATCTCTGTGAAAAATATTTTTTTAATTCAAAAAATCGTAGTTTCGGAAAGAAATAATTGAATGAGCGTAATCGAACAAGTATTTCTGCCGTACTTGTTGCCACGAAATCGTTTTTTTTCCAATCCACACTTCAAACAGAAGCAAAAATGTTGATGAAACTTGGCATATAATCTAACCTGATGGTGTATAGTTTTTTTGTTATAGTTTTGAGGCGTTTTGTATACTTGTTTCGCGCTCTTTTTAATGTGATTTTTCTCGAACATTTTTGAACGAAGCAGGCTAAAATTTTGTGATCCCGGTCGGTAAGTTAATGTTCCCGCAATTATACTAAAACTGCAATTAATACTGAAAATTTCACACTTCAGTAGCCACTTCGTCAATCGACCAGGGACGTCATCAGGATTGGGGGGGGGGGGGAGGGGGGGGGTTACAGGTAACACGAATAAAATTACCGCCCAGATGGACACGTCCTGTCGCGTGCGAGAAGGGAATATGAGGAGCGGAAGTTCCCCAGCAGAGCCCCGCAGAGGATTTTTGAAAATATGGACATTTTTTCAAGTGATTTTTGAGATTCACAAGTGGTTTTTGGAGTCTAATAATTGAATAATCGAAAAGAAAGAAGGAAGTGTGAAGTAGTATAGTGTATACTGACACAATTCACATAGGCCTACCCATTGATGAATAATAATAGTTTATTGTTGGGTCAACATTATACATTTTCAAGGGAGGACAAATTATTTGGGAAGGGGGGGGCGCAAATGTCGATGGGGGGGGGGGGGGGAAGGCCCCCCCAACGACGTCCGTGCAGTCAACTCAACCGCGTGTTTTCTGAGCCGCATGTTTTTTACATTTTGTGCGATAACGTGGGAGCAAGAGAAGATGCCACAGCCGAGTTCGTATAAAATGGAAGATGGGTGAAAGTGCCCCTTACAGTTCCGATCAGAATATTAGCAACTTGTACAGTACTGGTACGTGGCTAGATTATAGAGCCAATCAGGACTGATCAGCAACATAAGGACAGAAGTAATGAAGGGGAGTCACGCTGTGGCCCGCCTGTGGCCCGCCTGTGGCCTGCCTGTGGCCCGCCTGTGGCCCGCCTGTGGCCCGCCTGTGGCCCGCCTGTGGCCCGCCTGTGGCCCGCCTGTGGCCCACAGCCTGACGGAAAATGCACGAGAGCAATAACAGTTCTGGTAATTTTGAATTATTTACCACATATGAGAGTATCTGAGAGTGTAATGAATAAAATCAATAGCAATGTTGTGAGTGTACAGTAATTCACGGTCTTGCTCGAATATTCACAAAAAAATGATTTGAATACAACTCTCTCCTTGCATGGTAGCTGGATCTTCCTCTCGTGTTTTCTACAGAAAATGTTCGATCTCCGATCCATTGTGCCTCAAAACTATACAACCATAGGTTAAGT
>CAXFZR010000021.1:0-37500 GCA_964007535.1 Brachyptera risi
GGTCTTGTCGTACATTGCACGCATTTTTGATCCTTTGGGATTCCTCACCCCGCTCGTATGCTGGATGAAGATTTTTCTTCAGCAACTTTGGTTATCGCGGGTGCAGTGGGACGACGTTTTACCACCGCTTCTTGCTCAAAGGTGGTTGGACGCGGTAGCCGAGATCTGTCTTCTCTCGAACTTCCGAGTTCCACGCGCATTTCCTGCTTCACAAGGTATACATCGACTTGTAGGCTTTTGTGATGCCTCCGAGAAGACCTACGCTGCGATACTTTACCTTCACACAACGAATCATGCAACTTCGCATATTAGTTTGTTGCGAGCAAGGAGTAAAGTTTCCCCGGTCAAACCCTTGACCATCCCTAAGCTTGAACTCTCTGCTGCTTTGCTTCTAACGCGTGTGCTGAAAGATACTCTTCCCTCACTCAGCACTCTTGTCGTGGAGTCAGTAACCCTCTACACTGATTCGACTATTGTGCTCGCGTGGCTTGCCACCCCTCCACATCGACTGAAGACATTCGTCGCCAACCGAGTAGTGGAGATACTCGACAACTCCACTCCTACCAATTGGGCACACGTGGATTCCGAAGAAAATCCCGCTGACTGCGCTTCTCGTGGAATACTGCCTTCTCAGCTCATGGAATACCCGTTGTACCTCTCGGGTCCTTCTTTTCTCAGGAGTCCCCATGCTCTGTGGCCTATCTCTGTGCCTTCCACTGATTTATTGTCTGAATTGCCAGACATTAAGCCTTCCATGGTCACTTTGGCCACAACGGTCAAAGTAGATCCTCTCCTGGTGAATTTTCGAAAGTTTTCCACACTTCTCAAAGCACAACGGGTCTTTGGGTATGTAGTTCGATTTGCCCGTCTCTTATTGGCGAAACGATCCAAGATTCTCCCTCCTACGGGTTCTTTAAAACCTGTGGAGCTGCAAAACGCTCTTGAACTGATCATAAGAGTCACTCAAAACCACTTTTATGCAGCCGAGATCAGCCAACTTGCCAAACAGGGACAGGTTTCATCCCGGATCGCTTCGCTGAAACCTTTTCTCGAACCCTCGGGCTTACTCAAGGTGGGCGGAAGATTGCGTCACTCTTCTCTTCCTGAAGAGGCTCGGTACCCAATCCTACTCCACAAAGAAGCTCACCTCGCATCTCTCACTTGCGATGCCTTCCACCGAACATCGCTACATTCCGGCCTGAGAACGGTACAGGCGCTGATACAGCAGCGTTACTGGATCGTTTCTCTGCGCGGTTTGTTGAGGCAGCGCATACACCAGTGCATTACTCGCCACAAGTTTCGCGCAAAGCCTATGCAGCCTCCAATGGCAGATTTGCATTCATTCGTGTATTTTTTCTGTTCAAAGCACGCATTGGTGCTTTGCTCATTTCTTCATGTTTACTTTCTTGTTGTTCTCTCTTTTTTCATTTTTTTTGAAAAGTCAGCGACCATTGAATAAAATGGTTGCGTTTTCTCCTCAATGAATCGCTCGGATCATGTGCGATTTCTTTGCTGTTCTCCGATCCAATTGGGAAGCAATCCAATTACTCGGTGAAAATCTTTTTGCTCACGTTGCCTATGAAGTTACAAGGCTTCTTACGAACAGTTTGCTGTTCTAATTTCATGTTCCTAATTTTTCCGTATCGTTTACCTCAGCTTTAAAATGTTCATTTTGGTGGGCGGTATGTTAACGCCGGTCTTTTGAGACCAGCTAGCTCGTTTTCCCTAGTTTGTCATTTGAACATGAAATCATTCGTTTGCGTCATGGAATGTTGTTTATACATGCAAGCAGTCGACCTTCCTTTCTCATTGCTGGTTGGCTGGTGGGTTGTCACGCGATGTGCTGCATCCAATCACAGCTCGCCATTCTCGCGTTGCCTGAACCCGTCAGGCCTCGCAGCTCAGTTCTCTTCCATTCTCGATTCATATCGGACGTCTCTTAGTCGCTCGTCAAGTGGGTGAATTCGGTCATATTCTCGACCAGCTCTTGTTGTGTGAGCATCTCCCGTCCTTCTCTACTTTGTTAGAGTTCGGACGTACTGTACATTATTTCGCATGTACGCAGTTGTTTCTTTTCTATTTTTCGTTCTTCTTGAGTCGTTAATAGGACCTCTTTCCATACTTTCTTGTTTCTAATTCTTCACATTGTTTTGGTCTTTATCATTTACGAAGTTGGTTGTTTTGTTTTCTCTCAAGCTTTTGTTTCTTGTTGATTCGAATGGTGTGCGGGGACACCACTCAGGTTTGATCTATTTTGTTTCGCTTTCTATTTATTCTTTGATTTGGTCAATAACAACGTCAAGTCGACGTAGACCAAATACGTATCGTTTTGGGGTGAGGCATAATCCGAGTTTGGATTATGCTCGCCTGATTATTAATGCCAAGTCGGCACCCTCAATATACAGTCCACTGGTCTTTCATCGCCATCTCTAAGATCGGCGGTAACACCTTCTATTCTACAAGCTTACTCATTCAACTCAGAACTGTATGGTTTTTGGAATAAATCGGTCAGACCGATATTGAGAAATATCATCTCAAAATTTCTAAAAACTCCATTACATTGGGCTGTACAAGAGAATGTGAGAAATGAAATCTGTCTGAATGAGATGAAATCTCCTCTGAATGTATACATGAATGATACAGTCACATTATCATCTTCTTGAATGCAATCCGAAACATCCATTTTGAAGAAAAAATAAATCATCCAATTTTATCCATCAAATAATGATCATAGAAATGAAAGCACATCCAGGTGGCCGAGATGCACTGACTTCTAGATTCGATATTTGCTCAACAACGAAGTCTTCTTTATCTGCATCAAGGTGTGTAGAACACCAGAGTCGATGAAGTAGCGAGGTTAGAACAGCTGATTTAACGACTATTATACTATATTCAGATATCTGCTCATCTTACAACGCTTATGTTGCGTTTGGCTGGTAAGTACAATATATGTGATGAATCTTTTCCTCCTTAACGGCCCATCCAAGTTGGATACACATTAGTGTAATGTGTGGGCGTTTCATCTATGTGCTCACATTCATTAAGAAATGGATTCTGTTTTTCGGAGAGATTTCAATTTTGAAAGATTCCCGCCCGCCTGATCCAATCTGATGACATTCCGATCAATTTTGTGATTGTGTTTCTCAAAAACGGCTCAACCAATTCGATCCGTGGAAATGCAAATACCCAGTTGAATGAGCGTGCGACCTGTGCAGTCAAACCGCGCGACCTGTGCAGTCAAACCGCGCGACCTGTGCAGTCAAACCGTGCGACCTGTGCAGTCAAACCGTGCGACCTGTGCAGTCAAACCGTGCGACCTGTGCAGTCAAACCGCGCGACCTGTGCAGTCAAACCGTGCGACCTGTGCAGTCAAACCGCGCGACCTGTGCAGTCAAACCGTGCGACCTGTGCAGTCAAACCGTGCGACCTGTGCAGTCAAACCGTGCGACCTGTGCAGTCAAACCGTGCGACCTGTGCAGTCAAACAGTGCGACCTGTGCAGTCAAACCGTGCGACCTGTGCAGTCAAACCGCGCGACCTGTGCAGTCAAACCGTGCGACCTGTGCAGTCAAACCGTGCGACCTGTGCAGTCAAACCGTGCGACCTGTGCATTCAAACCGCGCGACCTGTCCAGTCAAACCGTGCGACTTGTGCAGTCGAACCGTGCGACCTGTCCAGTCGAACCGTGCGACCTGTGCAGTCAAACCGTGCGACCTGTGCAGTCAAATCGTGCGACCTGTGCAGTCAAACCGCGCGACCTGTCCAGTCGAACCGTGCGACCTGTCCAGTCGAACCGTGCGACCTGTGCAGTCAAATCGTGCGACCTGTGTAGTGAGATCGTGCGACCTGTGTAGTCAAACCGCGCGACCTGTGCAGTCAAACCGTGTGACCTTTGCAGTGCTGGTAAACAAGAGAACAACCCACAGACAATGTTTGTTGAGAGTGGGATGGAAGCTCTCTCTATCCCTCGCCCAGTAAACCTCCTGAGGTCTCAATATCATCCTCGTGGTGCCACGCCGAGCGATCCTACCTCATCATCATCATCATCATCAATTGCTATATGGGAATATCCACAAGAGTGAAAGAATAGGAACCGATGAAATGAATCGAGAGGAGTTGAAATAGACAGCAACACTAGCGATCGTGAGGGAGAAACACGAACCATGACAGCAACACTAGCGATCGTGAGGGAGAAACACGAACCATAAATAATTAACAACCGGAGTAAAACAAAAGTAAAATAAATCTCCGAGAAAAACAAGACTCTTCCTCATGTGACCTAAAGTGTACTAAATAATGCACGTAAAGTCAACTCCTCCACCGGCAGGACCCATGAGTCCTGATCCTATCTCGCGCATGCGCACAGACCGGATCAGGACTCGTGGCGAGCGGGGATGAGTCATCATGCCGTGGCTCATAGACGAGGGTAGTCCCCTTCAGTAGGTCTGGATGATGGGAATCAGATGGGATAGCCTGACATGATGGACATATTATCCTGCAGGATATTTCCCATCTATTTAATTAGACGAGCTTCAGCGAGGATTCAATTTGACATACTGAAAAAAAATTGGTGTTCGAGCCTTCAAACTTTCTTTCGTCATGGTTCCTCATCTAACTTCGATCTGTATAGTTTTGTGGCATTACCGGTTGGAAACTTGTATTCATGAATTTTGGAAATTTCAAAAATACTCATTAGAATAACACGACGGAAAAGAAAATATTTTTATTTCCAAAAGGGATGAAATTTTGTGTGATGAAGTTGTATTACATTCTGCTTCACATTTCTGGAAATTCTCAGCTTGATCGGGTCAGTCATTTTGGAGAAAAAGCATGAAATGTGCTGAATTGGTACCACTCGAAGCAGTTTTTACCCATTTATAACTTAAATGTCACCCAATTGGCGAATGTAGGCAAAAGTTTGGCAGAATAACCGACATACCGTTACTATCCGCTCGTCTAACAACGCGTATATAGCGTTTTCCCTGTATGGATATTTACATGGGAATATGGAAATACCCCAGTCAGGATGGTCGTCCATGTCGGGAATAATCACCAGGACTTCTGGAGAACGATTATTGGATGAACGACAGCTGGGACTTCCATCATACTCTCACGGAGCCTCGTCTGTGAGGGTTTGTCTGTTTTTCATTTTTCATTCTCATTCTTCCATATAGTTCAATGAATTTATAGAAAATAAAATATCCCATTTCTTGAATCTATAATTTTTTTTAAAAATTTTTCATTCAATTTAATTTTTTGATTTTTTTTTTAATGAATATATGCGTTGTTGGACGAGCGGATAGTAATATTATCTCGATATTTTTGCCAAACTTTTGCCTACATTCGCCAATTGGGTGACATTCAAGTTATGAATGGGTCATTTTGATTGAATCTACGTCTATATCATTCATTCATTCATTCATTCATTCATTCATTCATTCATTCATTCATTCATTCATTCATTCATTCATTCATTCATTCATTCATTCATTCATTCATTCATTCATTCATTCATTCATTCATTCATTCATTCATTCATTCATTCATTCATTCATTCATTCATTCATTCATTCATTCATTCATTCATTCATTCATTCATTCATTCATTCATTCATTCATTCATTCATTCATTCATTCATTCATTCATTCATTCATTCATTCATTCATTCATTCATTCATTCATTCATTCATTCATTCATTCATTCATTCATTCATTCATTCATTCATTCATTCATTCATTCATTCATTCATTCATTCATTCATTCATTCATTCATTCATTCATTCATTCATTCATTCATTCATTCATTCATTCATTCATTCATTCATTCATTCATTCATTCATTCATTCGTTCATTCATTCATTCATTCATTCATTCATTCATTCATTCATTCATTCATCCATTCAATCATTCCTTCATTCATTCATTTATTCATTCATTCATTCATTCATTCATTCATTCATTCATTCATGCATCCATTCATGCATCCATTCATTCATTTATTCATTCTTTCATTAATTCATTCATTCATTAATTCATTCATTCAATCATTCATTCATTCATTCATTCATGCATTCATTCATTCATTCGTTCGTTCATTCATTCATTGATTCATTTGTTCATTCATTCATTCATTCATTCGTTCGTTCATTCATTCATTGATTCATTTGTTCATTGATTCATTCATTCATTCATTCATTCATTCATTCATTCATTCATTCATTCATTCATTCATTCATGCATCCATTCATGCATCCATTCATTCATTTATTCATTCTTTCATTAATTCATTCATTCATTAATTCATTCATTCAATCATTCATTCATTCATTCATTCATGCATTCATTCATTCATTCGTTCGTTCATTCATTCATTGATTCATTTGTTCATTCATTCATTCATTCATTCGTTCGTTCATT
The DNA here is from genome assembly GCA_964007535.1 of Brachyptera risi. Taxonomy (NCBI): domain Eukaryota; kingdom Metazoa; phylum Arthropoda; class Insecta; order Plecoptera; family Taeniopterygidae; genus Brachyptera; species Brachyptera risi. Next base: position 6,420 of record CAXFZR010000021.1, read on the forward strand.
CATTCATTGATTCATTTGTTCATTGATTCATTCATTCATTCATTCATTCATTCATTCATTCTTGCATCCATTCATGCATCCATTCATTCATTCATTCATTCTTTCATTCATTCATTCATTCATTCTTTCATTCATTCATTCATTCATTCATTCTTGCATTCATTCATTCATTCATTCATTCATTCATTCATTCATTCAATAATTAATCTACTCTTCTTGATGTCATTCAGCCGTGGTCGATCATACTCCTCATTCACACGTCTCGTTACTCACCCCTGACGTCCCGTTACTCACCCCTGACGTCTCGTCACTCACAATTGACGTCTCGTTATAATCTCATCCAACGAGCCGTTAATTCCGAACTGATAAGACAAGGAAGGATCAGCAATTCACTCCCTCTTCTCATGATGATGTATTCAGAACAGTGTTCAATACAGTATTCAATACAGTATTCAATACAGTATTCAATACAGTATTCAGTACAGAATGACTTTCTATTTAAAAAAATGTGCAATCTTCACGATTTACTGAACACACATTCAATTGTCAGTTATTATCGCAAAATGTGAAACTCTAACAAATAAATGTGAAAGTTGTCGTTTCGACGCGTTCTCTGATCGTTAAAAGCTCACTTCGGCGATTTGTGTGCGCCGAGTTCAGTGGGCCGTGCATTTATTGTAATACTCTTCATCACATTACTCGGCTCCTCGGGTCGACACGCTGACACGCTGACACGCTGACACGCTGACACGCTGACGCGCTGACACGCTGACACGCTGACACGCTGACACGCTGACACGCTGACACGCTGACACGCTGACACGCCGACACGCCGACACGCTGACACGCCAACACGCCGACACGCCGACACGCTGACACGCTGACACGCTGACACGCTGACACGCTGACACGCTGACACGCTGACACGCTGACACGCTGACACGCTGACACGCTGACACGCCGACACGCCGACACGCCGACACGCTGACACGCTGACACGCTGACACGCTGACACGCTGACACGCTGACACGCTGACACGCTGACACGCTGACACGCTGACACGCTGACACGCTGACACGCTGACACGCTGACACGCTGACACGCTGACACGCCGACACGCCGACACGCTGACACGCTGACACGCTGACACGCCGACACGCTGACACGCCGACACGCTGACACGCTGACACGCCGACACGCTGACACGCCGACACGCTGACACGCTGACACGCCGACACGCTGACACGCTGACACGCTGACACGCTGACACGCTGACACGCTGACACGCTGACACGCCGACACGCTGACACGCTGACGCGCTGACGAGCGCTGATATCAGCATACACGGCTGAGTGGGAATCTCAGAGCCTCACAGCCTGGTCGCACGAGGCACTGCGATGCTAGAGTTGGAAGGCTAGGGTTCCAATGTCAATGCTATTGCTATTCACACACAAGTCTTGCAATGCTAGACTTGGAAGGCTAGGGTTCCAATGCCAATGCTATTGCTATTCACACACAAGTCTTGCAATGCTAGACTTGGAAGGCTAGGGTTCCAATGCCAATGCTATTGCTATTCACACTCAAGTCTTGCAATGCTAGACTTGGAAGGCTAGGGTTCCAATGCCAATGCAATTGCTATTCACACACAAGTCTTGCAATGCTAGAGTTGGAAGGCAAGGGTTCCAATGCCAATGCAATTGCTATTCACACACAAGTCTTGCAATGCTACAGTTGGAAGGCTAGGGTTCCAATGCCAATGCTATTGCTATTCACACACAAGTCTTGCAATGGTAGAGTTGGAAGGCTAGGGTTCCAATGCCAATGCTATTGCTATTCACACGCAAGTCTTGCAATGCTAGAGTTGGAAGGCTAGGGTTCCAATGCCAATGCAATTGCTATTCACACACAAGTCTTGCAATGCTAGAGTTGGAAGGCTAGGGTTCCAATGCCAATGCAATTGCTATTCACACACAAGTCTTGCAATGCTACAGTTGGAAGGCTAGGGTTCCAATGCCAATGCTATTGCTATTCACACACAAGTCTTGCAATGGTAGAGTTGGAAGGCTAGGGTTCCAATGCCAATGCTATTGCTATTCACACGCAAGTCTTGCAATGCTGCATTGGAGTTTAAGCCACAGTTTGTATTCTGTAGGTTTTGAGTAATGTCTTGAATACATGGCAGGCTGTGGAATTGCAAACCAATAGGAGTCTGTTATTTTTGCGACAAATATGTTGATACTTGATTCTGACCTAACCTATAATATCGTCTTTTACTGTCAGGTTTTGTTTGTACTGGGTAGCTTGAAGAGATTATCAGTTATTAATATATTGATTATTAGTTATTATGAGTTATTATTGGACTAGTTATTACTTGGGCCCGGTTTTACGAAACTGGATTGAGCAATGGTTAGCGGATCAAGTTGTTATCACCATTGGTTACATATGTTATTTTCGTACCTTTAATTAATTGTTGGTGGATTAGTACCTAACTAAGATTGGTAAAACTGGGCCTTATTAGTATTATTATCATTATACTTATCATTTATTTGAGCCTAGGCCTGAAAGATGAGAGAAAGCGACAGTGACGATGCTGACGATGTTATCGATAATCGATTCTCGTAGTCAATCGACTCTGAAATACTGATCTCCTATTGGTCAACGTTCCAAAGCTTGGCAGTCCAATGCTAGGCTTTAGAACCAAGCTCTGAAAGTTGTTAGCCCGCCAATGTCAATGTTTTGTTGATTCACACGGAAGCATTGGAAGGCTAACATTCCAATGGTGGCATTGCAATGCCTCGTGTGAACTGGTCAATAGGAGTTGAGGGACTGTAGACACTGTCTGACAATTCCAGCGGCAACCTCATGTATGAACTATCGTCATTTGTCCTCTCCGAGATGCATTGCGGGTTGCGTTGATTTGGCTCAATATGCATTGAGGGTTGCGTTGGTTCGCCTCAAGATGCATTGGGGGTTGCGTTGGTTCGCCTCAGGATGCGTTAGGGGTGCGTTGGTTTGCCTCAAGATGCATTTAGGGTTGCGTTGGTTTGCCTCAAGGTGCATTGAGGGTTGCGTTGGTTTGGCTCAACATGCATTGCGGGTTACGTTGGTTCGCCTTAAGATGCATAGAGGGTTGCGGTGGTTTGCCTCAAGATGCATTGAGGGTTGCGTTGGTTTGCCTCAAGATGCATTGAGGGTGGCGTTGGTTCGCCTCAAGATGCATTGGGGGTTGCGTTGGTTTGCCTCAAGATGCATTGAGGGTTGCGTTGGTTTGCCTCAAGATGCATTGAGGGTTGCGTTGGTTTGCCTCAAGATGCATTGAGGGTTGCGTTGGTTTGCCTCAGGATGCATTGAGGGTTGCGTTGATTTGCCTCAAGATGCATTGAGGGTTGCGTTGGTTTGCCTCAAGATGCATTGAGGGTTGCGTTCGTTCGCCTCAAGATGCATTGAGGGTTGCGTTGAATTGCCAGTCCTCACTTCCTGTCCCTCTCATGTTCAACTGTGTTCCAATTCACGAGTCACATTTCAATAACTAGCGATCGTGCGTGAGTAGTAGCGATGCAAGGAACTAACCCTCACGTTCACGTCGGCTCAGCTGATAATGGATTTCATCAAGCTTATCGACCTGAAAGACGTTTCTACGGAACAACACTCTTTGAAGTGGCGGTATTTGGATCTCAGAAAAGTACGGAGGAAATGGAACGTGTTTTCGAATGAGTGGAGTGACCATCTCCTAGCGGCAAACCAACGCAACCCTCAATGCATCTTGTTTCACTCGATATCAGTCAGATTCATCCTGGACACAGGGCTGTGAACCTCGCGCGTTCATGTAGTTGGGTGAGCGAAGCGGAGGCTCGAATTCACAGTACCGACCAGAGAAACAGTTTTCCTTCTCGTTAGTGAACCATGGGACCAAGGGGAGTACAGATCCAGTTGAAACTTGGCGTGGAACTATTGCCGTCACTCTGACTTGATGATGCTGAGTTATGAGACACAATCGGTTGCACCACTTCTGAGGACATTCCTTCGGGATCGTTCCAAAATCCGTAAGAAATTCTTGGAGGGGATAATCAGGGGAAGCATTCACTTCAAATGTATCGTGATTCCGGGGACATTTTGGCAAAGTTGTTCCACATCTTCTTGGAATTTTATATGTTGTGGTTCGGCCGTTTCGATGGATGAAATATATTTTTTTTTTACATCATTCGAAGCTATTAGGGAACATATCAGAAGTCTGAGCAACATGCGCCATCAATTGATTGAGGGAGAAGTCATGAAATATGTGCATATATATATATATATGCAATAAATTGAATATTTTTGGATGTAGTTGTGTAATGATGATAAAATAAAACAAACTCTTTTAATTTTATATTTAAAATAATTAGTTTTATTCTCGAAAGCTCAACGTTTCATGACCTTTATCGGTCACCTCTTCAGGAGCAATGACAAAAATTAAAAATATTAGAAAAACAACAATTACAAAAACAATCAAGAAAAACATTCATATGAACACAAGTGGCTGTGGTTTACTGAGCACGGCTTCTCAGATTGTATATTTTATTAAAACCAGAGTTCATGGATTGACCTTTCTTCTGATTCTCGGGTCCAGCTACCGGTTCATTTTGTTTCATTTCTTTCTTCTTAATCAATGCAATAGCTGTTGCCCAAGAATCAGAAAAGCTGTATCCGCAATCGAGACCGTTAATATTTAAAGGATGTTTGATAATTTCGAGACCCTCGCTGATTGCTCTCTTCCAACGATGGCTCTCGTGATTGATTATTTTGGCCTTGTCATATAAGATGTTATGGATTCTTCCACCTTCATCTACCAATGTTGCATGTGTGGCAACAGCTGATAGATTAGGTGAACTCCTTCTATGTTCTTTAAGGCGCTGTATCAGTGGTTTCTTGGTTTGACCTATATAACACAAACCGCAGTCACAAGGTATCCTGTATACACCACAATTCTCCTGCGGAATAACGTCTTTAACGGGTGTAAAAAAGGAATTTAGTTTTCTTGTTGTTGTGAAGATAGTTTTTATATTATGCTTCTTTAGCATTCTTCCAATCTTATCCGTTGTTCCATTGATGTAAGGAAGAAGTATAGTTGTGGGACTTTGCTCTTCTGTCTCTTTTGGTCTCTTTGCGTTGATCTTAAACGCTTCATCGACTTCTTTTTTCGAGTAACCATTCTGAGAAAAAATTCTCCTCAGATAGTTCAATTCAGAAATTAAATGATCGTCATCAGAAAGAGCAGTAGAACGTTGAACTAGATTAGTCAACACGGATTTCTTCTGAGATGGATGGTGATATGAACTGCCTTGTAGGTACCGGTTTGTATGCGTTTTCTAACCGGTACCTACAAGGCAGTTCATATCACCATCCATCTCAGAAGAAATCCGTGTTGACTAATCTAGTTCAACGTTCTACTGCTCTTTCTGATGACGATCATTTAATTTCTGAATTGAACTATCTGAGGAGAATTTTTTCTCAGAATGGTTACTCGAAAAAAGAAGTCGATGAAGCGTTTAAGATCAACGCAAAGAGACCAAAAGAGACAGAAGAGCAAAGTCCCACAACTATACTTCTTCCTTACATCAATGGAACAACGGATAAGATTGGAAGAATGCTAAAGAAGCATAATATAAAAACTATCTTCACAACAACAAGAAAACTAAATTCCTTTTTTACACCCGTTAAAGACGTTATTCCGCAGGAGAATTGTGGTGTATACAGGATACCTTGTGACTGCGGTTTGTGTTATATAGGTCAAACCAAGAAACCACTGATACAGCGCCTTAAAGAACATAGAAGGAGTTCACCTAATCTATCAGCTGTTGCCACACATGCAACATTGGTAGATGAAGGTGGAAGAATCCATAACATCTTATATGACAAGGCCAAAATAATCAATCACGAGAGCCATCGTTGGAAGAGAGCAATCAGCGAGGGTCTCGAAATTATCAAACATCCTTTAAATATTAACGGTCTCGATTGCGGATACAGCTTTTCTGATTCTTGGGCAACAGCTATTGCATTGATTAAGAAGAAAGAAATGAAACAAAATGAACCGGTAGCTGGACCCGAGAATCAGAAGAAAGGTCAATCCATGAACTCTGGTTTTAATAAAATATACAATCTGAGAAGCCGTGCTCAGTAAACCACAGCCACTTGTGTTCATATGAATGTTTTTCTTGATTGTTTTTGTAATTGTTGTTTTTCTAATATTTTTAATTTTTGTCATTGCTCCTGAAGAGGTGACCGATAAAGGTCATGAAACGTTGAGCTTTCGAGAATAAAACTAATTATTTTAAATATAAAATTAAAAGAGTTTGTTTTATTTTATCATCATTACACAACTACATCCAAAAATATTCAATTTATTGCACATAATGAGTTGTGAAAGCTTAAAGTCAAACATATATATATATATATATATATATATATATATATATATATATATATTTATATATATATATATATATATATATATATATATATATATATATATATATATATATATATATATATATGAATATATATATATATATATATATATATATATATATATATATATATATATATATGTATACATATGTATATATATATATATATATATATATATATATATATATATATATATATATATATATATATTCATCCATATATATATATATATATATATATATATATATATATATATATATATATATATATATATATATATATATATATATATATATATATATATATATGTATATATATGTATATATATGTATATATATATATATATATATATATATATATATATATATATATATATATATATATATATATATATATATGTATATATATATATATATATATATATATATATATATATATATATATATATATATATATATATATGTATATATATATATATATATATATATATATATATATATATATATATATATATATATATATATATATATATATATATATATACATATATATATATATATATATATATATATATATATATATATATATATTTTTTTTTTTTTCTTTTTATATATATATATATATATATATATATATGAATATATATATATATATATATATATATATATATATATATATATATATATATATATATATATATATATATATATATATATATATATATATATATATATATATATATGTGCTTACGTAGGTTCTTGTGGCCGATTTTAGTTGGTAGTATTATTTCTGCGGTAATGCCACTATGTTGAAACTCTTCGTGTCGACGTTTCGGCAGACTTTGCTCCTCCATCTTCAGGACTCGGTCGGTGGTCAGCACTCGAATGCACTCGAATTTTAGTGCTGACCACCGACCGAGTCCTGAAGATGGCGGAGCAAAGTCTGCCGAAACGTCGACACGAAGAGTTTCAACATAGTGGCATTACCGCAGAAATAATACTACCATATATATATATATATATATATATATATTATATATATATATATATATATATATATATATATATATATATATATATATATATATGAATATTTATATATATATATATATATATATATATATATATATATATATATATATATATATATATATATTGATATACAAATGAATACAAATATATAAATATATATATATTGATCGACAAATAAATACAAATATATATATATATATATATATATATATATATATATATATATATATATATATATATATATATATATATATATATATATATTTGTATTTATTTGTCGATCAATATATATATTTATATATTTGTATTCATTTGTATATCAATATCTATCTATATATATATATATATATATATATATATATATATAAATATTCATATATATATATGTATATATATACATATATATATATATATATATATATATATATATATATATATATATATATATATATATATATTTGTATTTATTTGTCGATCAATATATATATTTATATATTTGTATTTATTTGTATATCAATATATATATATATATATATATATATATATATATATATATATATATATATATATATATATATATAAATATTCATATATATATATATATATATATATATATATATATATATATATATATATATATATATATATATTATATATAATTTGTCCGGCTTCTTCTGGTTGATAATCATCATTCATCCATTCTCCACCCTTCACTGTCGATGACTGCTGATCATTCATCTCACCACATCTCCTTGCCTGAACTCGTCCCTGCCCACTCATAGGCTCGCCCCAAGACTTCCAGCGACGTCCTCGCTCCATACAAGGTGAACTCTCTGCCAGATCATTACCCACGGCCCATTACACTTCCTCTCTCATCGCAGCCAGACTCTAACTGCCACCCGTGCAATCGATCTCCGACAGTTAGGAATCTCTCAACTGTCAGTCAGGAACTGGTTCGATGTGTTGGGAGAATCGACCTATAAGTTATACCGTGGGGCGTACATCTTGTGACTGATGCGTGTTCTCTTATATAGCTGTGTGGCTCGGAGATAAAGTGTGAGATATTACAATTCATAACAGGAAATATGACTCCGTCGCTCGATATCATCATACTTGGAACTCAATATACCATTTTCGAAAAGAATGAGTCATCTAGCGGCGATCGTTTGAACTAGAACGTGATGTTAGTATGCGCGTTCGAAAGTCCTACGCTGCCAATGCTATTTAGCACTATTGATTTTCATCATTGTACGTTACAGTGAACGTATTTACTCATAATATGAAAGCAGTTTCAACATTCATATGTTTACTATATTACAAGAGATTTACACACTGTCAGAGTGCGTGAAATCAGAGATAATGCAAGTTATATATCTTGGTGTTTCGCATTCAAACCTGTGTATAAGCGGGCTGACTTTTTGAACAGTACTAAAACTCCCAGAATGCAGTAGCAGTGATCTGGGCTGCTAGGAGGTGGGACGCGCCTGCGCATTGAATAATGAAAATGGTCAATTCCAACAAATAATAACTATTATTTGTTTTTCTGATTCCAGGAAGTGTCCGAGTTTCAATGCTACTCGACTGATGACTTACACTCCTGTACTTGTACTGGGATCTGGACTTGCTACATATGAACTTGCATTTCAGTCAGTCTAGCAAGTATTCTACATCGTGGTGTCGATGACAGGCCCAATTCAGTTGCTACGTCTCCAACGTGCTTATGGCGAGAACGGTTATAACCTCACTTTTATCTATTTATTAGAATAAAACTGTGAAACTTTCTATGATAAGTGGTGAGTGCCGCAAGCATTGAAAGCTGCTATTTTATATCACAGAATTGAGATCGCATCTTTTTGGGGTTTCTTTTGAAAAATGAAAATATGAATGTAATACAGATTTAGGTGACCCGATACAGGAGCCCACAAGTAAAGTTCGCCAGAACGCATGCCAGGTGTGCTTGTGTGCTTTCATACTTGACCTCTCATTTTATGAATTCAGACGATATTTATGACGTCACTTCCGTACTTTGAGCAAGGTCAAGTATACGAGTACGCATGAATCAGGTAATTCGAACAGGTCCTCATACGAGAAATATCCATCTTCATTTCGGAAAAATAAAGTCCTCATTTGTCCTTTGAGATCCGGTAAATCATCTGAGTCGTGATTTGAACTGAATGATCCTCTCCAGGTTTAAATACAGGAACAGTATCACCCACACGTGATGAACTATTTCCTAGATTGCGTTTCATCCGACGACGCACTATACTGATGGCTACGATCTATTGGCATCGGTGGATGATGAATGAGATGATGGGATGGTGAGATGAGAAGTTATTTCATCAGATGTTTTGGGATAGTGGGAAGGAGTCGGTCGTGGCCTATTGTTAAGGAATCATCCCAGTATTGACCTGAACAACAAAGGAAAACCACTAAAAACCCCTGTCAGAATGGTCGCCCATGGCGGGAATCGAGCCCCGATCTCCCGAATGACGGTTCAGTGTTCTAACCACACGGCCATCTATGAATCAGATCTATGAAGAACACACAAATAATAAATTCATGACACAGTTGGCCTTTATCCGAGTGTTGCTGAGAGCAAATATAGTTCCAGTTAACCACTTTAATCCGTCAGCTAGATCTACATCCAAACTGATGGTCAGGCACTCGAGGTAATACAAACTACTGAAACACGTTTATTGACAGAATAGGGAGTTGAATATGACCATGAATTATCTTCACACCTGCGTATTCATCCGACGATCATGAATCCCGATGCGTTTTCTTGAATATCAAACGTATTTCCGGAGAAGAGAGTTGCACAAATGAATCTGTATGAAACTCAGTCAGTGACGAAGTGGGACATGAGAGCCACGTGGCATTTCCTCAAGTCTATGGCTGGCGAATGGAGAGCCGTTGAGAGATTTCTGGCCGCAATAAAATGAACTAGTGATTGGATAAGTTATGTGGAATGCGTGAGTCACGGTCCCTGGTAGACCGCATTGCAGCGCTCCCAGCGGACCGATGACGTATTCACACCACGTGCTTCCGGTTGCGCGTGAACACTGGACATCGGCCGTTTCCGGCGCAGTTGCTGCAATTCCCTCACTACTCGCATCGTTCAGCTCGGTGTATTGGATAGTAACTCAACTCTTTCACTCGAAGATGTATTTATATTCTCTCTCCTCTGAATATATATATATATATATATATATATATGAACATACATATATATATATATGAATATATACATATATATATATATATATATATATATATATATATGAATATATACATATATATATATAATGAATATATACATATATATATATATATATATATATATATATATATATATATATATATATATTTGAATGAATATATATATATATATATATATATATATATATATATATATATATATATATATATATATATATATTTGGAATTTTATAGTTATGTCGAAAAAGATACGCCTCGACCGGGATTCGAGCCTGGGACCTTCTTCTTGCCGGGCAGGTGCTCTACTACTAAGCTACCGAGGTATTACTCCTTCGACATAACTATATTCGGACTCACGATACTCGAGGGGACTAGCCCTATATGGGGCTTATATATATATATATATATATATATATATATATATATATATATATATATATATATATATGAATATAAATATATATATATATACATATATATATATATATATATATATATATATATATTTGTATATGGATATATATATATATATATATATATATATATATATATATATATATATATATATATATATATAAATATATATATTTATATATATATATATATATATATATATATATATATAATATATATATATATATATATATATGTATATAAATATATATATATATATATATATATATATATATATATATATGTATATAAATATATATATATATATATATATATATATATATATATATATATATATATATATATATATATATATATATATATATATGTATATATATATATATATATATATATATACATATATTCATAGCAAATTTTCTCTTCTTGCGATCTCGTCCCTCTATGAGCTGTCAATGATGGGGGAGATATCTCCTCGAATGACGTATGAGAATGTATTCGTGCAAGTCGACGAAATCAAGAAAGCATGTTCCAGCGATCACGTGGAGCAAGAGCATAAGCTGCGCATCTCACTTTGCGCATCCAACTTCTGTGACCAATTGACCTCCCGTCCACAATTGAACTTGTACAATCCATCAACCATTCGAACAGTTTTCTTTCCTCCAGTCGGATATCAATCATTTTCTCCTGTGCGTATGTCATTAGAATATTAGAGCTTGTGTCACATGAATCTCTCTCAACAGACGGTTCATCAGACACTTATATCATCATCCAGCAGCTGAACTCATCCAAGACAAGACTTCACTGGTACCAACACTGCGTCCTACTGCCAACACGGGGAAAACGCTACTCATGTGTTGTTGAATGAGCGATGGGCATGTTCATATGAAATGCAATGGCAACCTATTTATTCACTTTGAGTACGAACCAATTGACCTTAATGAATCGTCCGCCCTCGTGATATCACAGAATATAAAAACCAATCAAGTGGACAGTGAAGCAGGGGAAATAGGGAAATAACCAATCAAGGTATCCAAAATTTCCCCCGCTTTGTATAAGGTACACCTATCTACAATGGTAAATTGACCGATGTAGATCGTCCGCCCTCGTGATGTCTCAAATTTTGAAAACCAATCAAGTGGACAGTGAATTAGGGGAAATAGGGAAATAGCCAATCGAGGTATCTAAAATTTCCCCTGCTTCGTATAAGTCACGCCCATCTACAATGGTCAATTAATGGTCAATCAATGGTCATTAAATTGCCCCTATGAAATGCAATGGCAAGCTACCTTGAGTTCAAAACAGTTGTCTCACTGTCTTCCTGTTTCATATTTAACTCATTATACAATCCTTCTTCAATCCGATCGTTACACCTGTTACTCAGATTCCTGATGGTGTTTTTCCCATTGGATTTCATGGATGTTAACAAATTATATCACTTTTTTGGTCGAATCTGCTGATTCGGTCCATGTGAAACTTTGTAATCAGATGAGCGTAGTGAAGACTCCATCCCACAACTATAGAGCTTCGTCCGTGTTTTTTTTTGTAAGCTTTGCACAGGTCGCACGGTATGACTGATCAATATGGAACTTTTTTTTTGTACAGGCAAACTTATACAACTTGGAACTGTATAGTTTTTGGGATGAATAGGTCGGACAGATTCTGAGAAATATCATGTCAGAGATTCCAAAGCCACATAAGATTGGGCTGGGCAAGAACATTTTGAAAATGAAATATCTGAAAGAAAAAATCCTCTGACTGTGTACACATGAATGCTACAGCGCTAAGTGACCTCGCTGTCGATGCGCCTTTAAACCTGATATTCAATTCAATTCAATGAATGCTACACATTATCATCAATTCGTAAGCCATTCGAACCAGCCGTTTTGAGGGAAAATAATCAAATAATTTATGTATTCATCAAATAGGCCTATATGGGGATAATAGCAGAATTGGGTTGCCAAGAACCACTGCTTCTTAGATTCGATCTCTTTCCAACAGTGATATTCGTCAAGGTGTGTAGAATACCAGCGTCGATAAAGTAGCAATTGAATGAAGGACAAAGTGTGTAGAATACCAGAGTCGATAAAGTAGCAAATGTAGGACTGTTATTATACCTTATTCAGATATCTTGCTCATCTTACAACGCATATTTCGCGTTTTTCTGATAACTTATACATGATTGAAACATGAATTTTGAAGAAATCTGAACGGAATATTTCTTGAAATGTTTTTCTCCGTGTTATTTTCACGAAGTTTTCGACTTCGAAATGAGTTTTCTCAGAAGTGGTGCAACTGATTGAACCTCAGAACTGCGCTGTTGACAAATATTGTGTACGCCAGGATTTCAGAGAAGCTTTCACTCTCGCCTGACTTGTGAAGCGCGATCGAAACAAAAAAAAATGACATTTTCTTTCGAGTACAGTGGATTCAAATCTCCGCTCGGCTCATTCAATGGAATATATCGGAAGCACGTCATCATATAGAGTTCCCACTCACACACAAGTGAGTCGCCATACAGCGTTCTCCCTCCACCACACAATCAAACGGACTTGGATTCCTGGAAACTGTGTGTGAAGGCAAACCCTTCTGAAATATTGTTCTGTAACAATAGATTCTCATCAAAGAAACACACTGATATTTGTGAAAGCGCCTCTTTGAGTGAGACAAACGCTCGGTTTTCTCTCTCTCTCTGAGCAAGAGGCTGTATTCACTGGACCATGTATGAGGGATAGCAAACACCTTTGATGTTATCTGGAGAGAGAAAAAAGTCAGACTTTCATAAACAATAAAATAACTTCGACCATTTCAAAACTTATGCGTTTCAACTTCTCGCTTCCAGAATCTTTCTTCTTTTGTCTTTCATCACTTCTCGACGTCCCCCTTGTTTCCGTATCGTGTGTTTTAATCAAGCTGAGCGGTAGGCCTGTCATCTCTCGCGCCGAGTTCAGGGCTTGAATGAACCGTGGTTCATAGCATGGAACGGTGATTGCGTCTGCCGTTTCTGAAACGTCTTCATCTCACTCTGTCTCGGCGCGAGAACCCGGGACCTTGGATCTAGATCCTGAAACCCAAATCCTGGAATCCCGGACCCAGGTCTCGTGGCACCTAGGACCAACGACCCTTTGAACATATAAACTGGGTGCTATAGAACATTGGACTCGGGAACTATGGGACATGTGACATATAACCTGGGACCTATAGGACATAGGCCCTTGAAACTATGGTCCACATGACATGGGTTCTAGGACCTATGGGACATTGGACCCGGGAACTATGGGACATGTGACATATAACCTGGGACCTATGGGACATAGGCCCTTGAAACTATGGTACACATGACATGGGTTCTAGGACCTATGGGACATTGGACCCGGGAACTATGGGACATGTGACATATAACCTGGGACCTATGGGACATAGGCCCTTGAAACTATGGTACACATGACATGGGTTCTAGGACCTATGGGACATTGGACCCGGGAACTATGGGACATATGACATATAACCTGGGACCTATAGGACATAGGCCCTTGAAACTATGGTCCACATGACATGGGTTCTAGGACCTATGGGACATTGGACCCGGGAACTATGGGACATGTGACATATAACCTGGGACCTATGGGACATAGGCCCTTGAAACTATGGTACACATGACATGGGTTCTAGGACCTATGGGACATTGGACCCGGGAACTATGGGACATGTGACATATAACCTGGGACCTATGGGACATAGGCCCTTGAAACTATGGTACACATGACATGGGTTCTAGGACCTATGGGACATTGGACCCGGGAACTATGGGACATGTGACATATAACCTGGGACCTATAGGAAATAGGCCCTTGAAACTATGGGACACATGACATGGGTTCTAGGACCTATGGGACATTGGACCCGGGAACTATGGGGCATGTGACATATAACATGGGACCCATAGGACATAGGACCTGGAAACGATGGGACACAGGACATAGGTTCTAGGACCTATGTGACATTGGACCCGGGAACTATGGGACATATCCTGTGAACTATGGGACATGGGAGATGGAAACTGTGGGACACATGACATAGGTTCTAAGACCCATGGAACATTGGACTCGGGAACTATGGGACATGTGACATATAACCTGGGACCTATAGGACATAGGCCCTTGAAACTATGGGACACAGGACATGGGTTCTAGGACCTATGGGACATTGGACCCGGGAACTATGGGACATGTGACATATAACATGGGACCTATATGACATAGGCCCTTGAAACTATGGGACACAGGACATGGGTTCTAGGACCTATGGGACATTGGACCCGGGAACTATGGGACATATCCTGTGAACTATGGGACATGGGAGATGGAAACTGTGAGACACATGACATAGGTTCTAAGACCCATGGAACATTGGACCTGGGAACTATGGAACATGCGACATATAACCTGGGACCTATACTATAAGTGACCTGGATACTGTGTACCTTTAACTTACAACTAACAAAATCTGTAATTCTCGTAGAAATCAATGCAACTGCTCACATTATCATTCCACTGAGCCGTGTATAGCATTGTTGAGTATTGTTGTCTTATATAGTTCGATATGAAAGCTATAGTTGCGCTTCAGGCAATCGGGACCCTGGACTCGTGAACTGACCCCGGAAATATTTCACTTTCACGACCCGAGTTGGATCACCTTCTTTATATGATAGTAGAATAGGTTAGTATCACCACATCGTGTCCCAGGTCACCTCATCCCCCAACGGAGTGCGAATAGCGATGTTAGCGTGAGAATCGCGTTAGTGAATATTGCAAGCTCTGGTATTGTGTGTAAAGCTGCGTCTCCGTGTATTATGCATGGACAAAGTGTTGAGTGTATTTCCTGGAGCGGCGGGTGTAAGCTGGAAATATGGGCGCCGTTCATTGCTAGCGGCGTCGCGACGCATGAGGTGTGGACTGTAAAGCGTCGTGACGCGGGCTATTTGGTCGTGATGGATGTATAAGGAGCTGCAAACAGTTCCAAGTGGCTACTGCATGGTCTGAGAATATTTGATGCATTTGGTCGAAGTGCATACAGCATGTGGAAGTGTTTGAGTGGAGTGATGGGAGAAAGGTTCAGACGACATGTCTTATCTCTTCATGTGATCAACATCACGTGTCTGTGTGTTGGTGTTTCTCAGTCAGATACCGTGTTGTACAGAAGCCTTCGCAGATTTCATTGATTTGATGATAGTTGGATTGATTGATTCAATGATACTAGGCAAACGCCATATATGCGTTGTTAGACGAGCGGATAGTGATAGTATGTTGATTTTTCCGCCAAACTTTTGCCTACATTCGCCAATTGGATGACATTCAAGTTATGAATAGGTAAAAACTGCTTCGAGTGATACTAATTTAGCACATTTTATATTTTTTCTTCAAAATGGCTGACCCGATCAAGCTGAGAACTCCCAAAAATGTGTATCAGAATGTAATTCAACTTGACACAAAATTTAATTTTTTTTTTGAGAATAAAAATATTTTCTTTCTTTCCGCCGTGTTATTTTGAAGGGTATTTTTGAAATTTCTAAAATTCATAAAAATGAAAGTTATGACCCGATAATGCCACAATACTTCACAGACCCAAGTTAGATGAGGAACCATAATGAAAAAAAGTTTGAAGTTGATAGCTATAGCCGTTCGACCTGTGGAAAACCGACAAAAAAACATAAAAAAATAATAATAAACAATAACATAAAAACGAACAACAATTTTTTTCAGTATGTCAAATTGGTTCCTCGGTAAAGTTCGTCCAATTATAGTTGAGAGAGGGAGAAAGAGAGAGAGAAAAAGAGAGAGAAAGACTTCACTATTGATTCATATGATTTTTCATTCTCAAAAATTGAAATATATGGCAAGTAAATTTACGAAAAGGATATACATGAATTATGTAGATGTCACAGAAGCTTGGGTGCTCATGCTTCCATATTGATACCCCTTATAATCAGAACTGTAGTGACTAAAGCTGGCCTTCCATGAACGCGATTGGCGTTTCGCTTTCGCAAGGCGGTGGAATTGAGGCGAGCTCAGCAATAAGAAATCGCGTCACTCTCGTCACTGATTGGTCGTTTTATCATCAAGGTGGCTTATAAAAACGCTTCGCGAATTCGCAATCTGAATAACGCGGGTATGAGAGCCCAGCATAACCCTGATGCAATCATGGATCCAAACAGAACGGACGCATATAACGCATGGGATGAGATTAACCAGAACCATTATATATCGGTAAAGTGGTGAGACTTTGACCTCTTGTTGGAGGAATTTTCAAACTGCTACAAATGGAAATATTTTAATTCTGACGTATCCATTTTGATGCGTATTTTGATTTTAATATATATCTATAAGGATACTGGAAAATGGATACGATAAAATTTTGACTTTTTCATTTGTAGCAGTTTGAAACTTCTCCCATCAAAAGGACGAGGTCACCTCACTTCACGGTAAAGTGGAACTTGGTCAAGATACATCAGAATCTTCCATGCCATATGCTGGTTCGGTAATAATGGTATCTTCCAGTTCTTGTTCACCTTCATACTCTCTTGCATTCTCAATATGTCACGTGAATCATTATGGCAACCAGCGCCCCATGTGAGCTACCTTGTTCGTACAGTACTGTATCATGTGAGCAGACTGGATAGATCCAAACATCTCTCGAATTATTCTCACAACAAATCCACTCGATACATGAATTCAGATCAATAAATCGATCAAATCAATTACTGATCCATCGGCGTTCAGCTTGAGGCTATCAAAATTCAGTCGTGTCATCATCGAATTGATGAGTGTTCCAGGTCTTATGTTCGGGTCACGCTATGCACAGGAGTCGTGCTTGTCCAGAGCACTTGGTCCGGCTAGATGGATCAGATATACGTGTATGGAGCGATATGGGATGATGGACATTTGAAGACGTTCATGAGGAATTATTTACTTCGGGGAAATACGCATTGAGAGTTATCTTCGAAATCCAGGGCAGTGGAAGTTGCAGGTATTCATTCAGAATTTCTGATATTTCGACAATCATATCATTGTGAATTTTCGAGGTAGTAAGGTTTGTAAGGAATAATTCTCACGGATTTGAGAGAAATGTATGTGATGTGCATCAGAACGGATTGGAAACTTTGCTCAAGATAGGAAAACAACGCAGCGCCCTGTGTGGGACCGGATCGGAAACTTTGCTCAGTCTCCGGATCAGTAACCGGATTGTTGCACAATGAGGTGAAATTTCTCATCAAGCTCTCTGACCCTCTATCATGTTTAACGGATCGGAGAAGAGTCCGGTCGGAAGTGGAATGCTCTCTCGTTAATGAAGAATTCCATGATCCAAATGATTTTCACCATGAATCCACCTGACCTCCAGGATGAGAATTTACATTCATGAATATATATATATATATATATATATATATATATATATATATATATATATATATATATATATATGTATATATATATATATATACATATATATATATATATATATATATATATATATATATATATATATATATATACATATATATATATATATATATATATATATATATATATATATATATATATATATATATATATATATATATATTCATGTATATATATATCTATGAATATATATTTATATATATATATATATATATATATATATATATATATATATATATTTATATATATATATATATATATAATATATATATATATATATATATATATATATATATATATATATATATATATATATATATGCATGTTAATATATATCTATAAATATATATATATATATATATATATATATATATATATATATATATATATATATATATATATTTATATATATATATGAAATAATGGAACATCATGACGTCACCAATGAATACTATGGGTAATTGCCACTATATTCAGTAGATCAGTATGGTAGTATCAGTAAGCTAGTATAATAGTATGGTAATATCAGTAAGCTAGTATAATAGTATGGTAGTATTAGATTGCTGTATGCTAGTATAATAGTGTGGTGGTTACCTGATGCCGCCCCGTATGATGTCGTAGTTGAGCATGCGCATGCCATGCCTCCACGTGACGTATGACGTAGGCTGGGGCACCTGACTTATGACGCACTTGAGCTCTATCGTCGAGCCGGCCTTGTAGAACTTGTCCTGCACCGTCTCGCCTCTCTCGTCCACGATCTCCACGCGGGGAACTGAAACAAGACAACCATTCCATTTCATTTCAATTGTCTTTATTTTTGTTGCTTACTGATACAAAAAAAATGGCGATATTCAGATTTTAGTATGGCTAAAATGTTCTGCTCTTCCATATAACCGGTCCTATTTTAACTTATGAGCTATGAATGAAAAATGATATGATGGGATACAAACAATATGGTATGAATGAATATAATAATAAAACAGTATGAAATACGGTGTACTAGAACTGACTGTACATACAGCTGTACTGTTAGTCTTTCTTCACTCTGCTATTTATCTGCCATACACAACCGATCTTTGTGTAGTCTCTTCACTGCAGCTTTGAATGCTTTTTGGCTTAACGTCTTGAACTGTTCAGGAACCGCGTTGTATAGCATAGTGGCATTGTTTTTAAAGGAATCCTTAAATTTGGTTGTTTTGTGCTTAGTAATACTGAGGTGATTGTTATTTCTGGTAAGTCTTGAATGAATTTCACCCCGTCGCACTAGCTTCGTTCTCAGGTAAGAAGGTATATCAGTGTTTAGAATTTTGCGGGAGGTATTAATTATGTGAAGCTGTCTCCTTTCTTTCATTTTGAGCCAACCAGACACACTGTCAGACGAACTTCACGACGGAGGCGCTGAAGAGCGAATACTGGAATAGCGATACCATCAGGAGTGGAGGAGGGTTTGGCGTGTGGGAACGCCCTGGACAAGCTACTGTTCCGGGGGATTGGTCAGAGCACAATGAAGCTGTGCTAGGGTTTCGGGGTTAGGTCATGATAGTTTTCTCGGATAGGTCAATCTCTTTCCAAGTAACGATAAGTAAACAAACCAAGCCATGTTCACTCATGGTAGTATCTTCATTCTAGTATTCGCCGGGTGCCCCCATTTTACAGCATGGAAAGTTCCTGGCACGTTAGCTCTCCGACACAAATGATCATGAAGCATCAACGAAGCTGAATACGGAATGAACAAATACACGATAGGCTGAATATAATCTCCTTCTCTCTCGTCAGATCTTGTTCACTAAGTGTGGTCGACGACATGGAACCATCTCTTCCAGTAGGCCCGATCCTGACAGCCCTTCACTAACAGGCCCAGTCCCTGCATAGTTCTCGTCATCAGGGTCTTCGATGGTCTTCATTGAGTTGAGAAACTGTTATGTGAAAATGCTTTCCACTCTGTTGACGATTTTTTAACTTCCAGCTATTTGGGGTTGCTGTCGTTTCGCTGGCACCCCCAAATTGTATATCACCAATGAGAGGATAGCAGCAACATTAATGAACCACGCTGCGTTGTCAACGATTGTGTACTGTTTACTTAAATCACGCATATTGTCATGATAATTCAAAATTCAAATGTCCAACGTTTATCTTCCGCGGGGACTGGTTTCTTTGTTATTCAAATTCAAATTCAAATTCAAATTCAAAATTCATTTTATTCTGTTCCAAGAATTACATTGTACATGGATTGGTATACAAAACAAAAACGAAACAAAAATAATATAGAACAGAAGCCCGCTTAAGAATCTAATATTCTTGTGTGCGGGCTGACAGTAAGTTATAATACAATAATAGATTTTTAGTAGCTGAAAATTTAGGAAACAAAGACATGAAATGAACAAATAGGTGTTAATTATATAATCGTAGTAAACGATCATGGAATTATGAACCAAGGACATTAATACATAGATGTTAGTATATTAACATAGAAAAAAAAAAAAAAAAAAAAAAAAAAAAAAAAAAAAAATTGCGAATAGTGTAGGTATCACCCCTAAATAAATTAAACATTTTGAAATATCTCTCTCTAGTTAAAATAACAGAAAAACAAGTTACGTAGAGGTTTTTATTGAGTGATTAATTGATTATTGATATAAATGAAAGAAACTGAACGACTTTAATTACGATGAATCTAATAATATAAGGATAAGGGCTATATGAAAAATGCGTAAACAGCTGAAAATTAATTCCTGTATACTAGTTTAGAACAAAACTGCCTGCCAGATAAATTCAGCCAATCGTGTAACTGTTTTTTGTAGATATAAATACTTGTAATATTTCGTATGTGCAACGGAATCCTATTGAATAAGTGGGGACCAATGAACTCTGCACTTTGTTGACCAATCTGTTTCTTTTTCATAGGTATAGCCAAAGTAAGTTTATTCATGCTCCTTGTTAGTAGTATGTTACTATCATTAGCTGATGTGCAAATTGATTGTTTATATTTTTCGAAATGAATTTTGAAGTAAATTAAGACGTTTTTAATATAGATTTGTCTTACATCAAGCACATTAGCGATTTCATATATTTTATCAGTGGAGAAATGTTTGGGTTTATTTAGAATAATTTTCAATAATAATTTCTGCATCAAAGTAATACGTTCCATGGCAGAGTAATATGCCCCACCCCAGGAAGTAATGCCATATTGTATTACGGCCATCGCTAAAGATTTGTAAACAGTGAGAATCAACTTTCGGTTAAGGACGTGCCTCAGCCTGTAGAAGATATACAGAATATTACGAGTTTTGGTGATAATAGATGATATATGCGCATTCCACTTAAGGTGTCTGTCAATAATAATGCCTAAGTATTTAGTATTCTCACGCGACTGAATTTTGTAGCAGTTACAATCAATGTTTAAAAAGCAATTAGGTGAGTGAAGTTTTAAACAGAAATCCGAACTGGGTTGAGTTTTTGAATTGATTGTGTGAGCTACGTAGATAGTTTTGGATTTATTAAGGGTCAAAAGGTTTTTATTTAACCAGTTATAAACAATTTGCAGAGAATTATTCGCATTTTGGAAAACTTGGTGCCAGTTATCACCTTTGAACAGAAGAACCGAATCATCTGCATATGTTACGATACTCCCAGTTAAATTTAAATTACACAGTTCATTGATATAAATATTGAAAAGGATAGGCCCCAACACAGTCCCTTGTGGTACACCACACACAATTAAATTTAGGTCACTTAGAGTCTTATTGATTTTAACGGATTGTTGTCTATTTAAAAGATAATTTTCAAATAAAGTTAAAGGAAGGCCTCGTATTCCAATGTCGTAGAGTTTATGCAATAGCAATTGATGATCAACGGTGTCAAAAGCTTTTGCTAAGTCGAGGTAGATTGCTAATGATTTATAACCATCGTCCATAGATTCATAAAGTTCACTAGTTAATCTAAAAATAGCGTCATTGGTACTGAGTTTTGGTCTAAAACCGAATTGATTAGGGGATAAAATTTGGAATTTGTCCAAAAAGTTCATTAGTCTACTTTTGATGCATTTTTCAAGTAATTTAGAAAAATGAGTTAAAAGAGAAATGGGTCTGTAATTTTCAGGTTTAGATTGGTCATTCGCTTTATGTATTGGGATAATTATTGCAATTTTGAAATTTTGTGGGAAAACACCCGATTCGAAACATAGATTAAAGATATGGGCAAGTGAAGGAGCAATATGTTGACTAGCTGATTTGATTGATATAACACTTATATCGTCGACACCATTTGCTGAATTATCTTTTAGGCTTGAAATATGAGAAATTATTTCATTGCAAGTAACTGGAGATAAAAACATAGAGTTTGAGTTGGCGAGACTTTGTCCGTGTTGGTCACTATAGTGTCTAAAAGAAGATTGGTCGTGACTAGGATTAGTTGAAATCGCGTTTCTAATGTTAGATGCCAAATTTTTGCCAACATTGGAAAAATAATTTGCGAAAGCGTCAGCTACAATTTTTGGGTGATCCGAGGCGTTGATTAGTGTACCATTAATCGATATTTCTTCGATAGGACGAGAACTACAATTTTTCCTATCAGTTATCTCATTAATTGTTGCCCAAGTTTTTTTAGGATCGTCTCGACTAGATTCAATTTTTTTTTTATAATATAAAAGTTTTGTTTTGTAAATCAATTTATTTAGAAAATTTCTATACAATGTATATCTTTGTTTTAGTATTGACACCTCATTATCATAATTAATACCATACTTAGAGGAGCGCGCTCGCAATTTAGCCAGTTGCCTGTGCAGTGCGTCACGCTTGCGAATAGAAACTACTAGACCAGGAGTAATCCAAGATTTAATTTTACGAAATTTAGAATTGTTTTTCAAGAGGATTGTGTCTGAAGCTTGAACTAAGCTATTTTTAAATTTGGTGGTGAAAGAATCTAAAGCCTCGTCAACATTCATTATATCCGTTACAGTGGACCAATTCTCTGCTTCTATCAACTGCTTGAACTTCACCATGTTCAAAAAAAGTTTCTCTATATTATTATTTTTATCTTTATTATTTCCGTTATTACTTATATTCATCCAACTGAAAAAAATAGGGTAGTGGTCAGTAATAGACATCTTTAGTAAACCTGGAAGAGGGGAATAATTTTTTTTTGATCTAACAAAAATATGATCGATACAAGATTTTGAAAACGAGGTCTCACGCGTAGGCAAGTTTATGTAAGAAAGAAAACCATTTGAGTATAAGATGTTGATATAATCATTAATAAGCGCAGAATCTTCGTCCAGTAGATTCAAATTA
Organism: Brachyptera risi; assembly: GCA_964007535.1. Classification (NCBI taxonomy): domain Eukaryota; kingdom Metazoa; phylum Arthropoda; class Insecta; order Plecoptera; family Taeniopterygidae; genus Brachyptera; species Brachyptera risi. The sequence goes on from CAXFZR010000021.1 coordinate 30,274, forward strand.
ATGTCGCCAATCAGAAATTGATGTGTACAAGGTAATGCAGTAGATATAAATGTATTTATCTCGTCTATGAATAACCTGACATTGGTAGAGGGGGATCTGTACACTGCAAGTATAGAGTAAGTATCTGATTGAAATGTAAAGTTTATGCGAGCAGTGTTAGCATTTTTGATGTCATTCACAGGTTCGACTGTGACACTTAATAAACGATCAACCTTAACAAAAACGATAATTCCATCGGACGAAGAATTTAGCGAATTAAAGAAGGTTGTAGAATAGCCAGGTATAATGAAAGGAACGCTCGATGTAAGATGTGTTTCTGTTAAGATGATAATGTCAAATTTGAAACTTAATTCGTTGAGTAATATGCAAAACTCATCAAAATGTTTTTTCACACTTCTTATGTTTTGGTGAAATATTTTAAAACCATTCAGAGGTTCGAAAATAGAATTAATAGATTTAATTTCATCATATACAATTGTAGAAGCTATAGGTGCTAGTAATTTTTTGTTTAGTTCAGACCACTCTTCCATCAACAAAAACACTACTCACTCGCTGTGTATTATTGCGATGAAATGTCCGCTATTTCTAGCACAGGTATGTCAGCCGGAGTCTTGATAAGAATAACAGGCGAGTACTCGTCCTTGCGCATGTATACTCGACCTCCCCTCGTCCACGCAAATTTGAATCCCAGAGGCTTCGCGTTTCGCGCCAGCCAAAAAAGATTCTTGTTACTTTTGGTGAGATGCTCGTTAATATAAATGTTCTGTTTAGAGTTAGAGAGACCAATATCCGAAGCGCAAATAGTCTTCGTCTTCTTCTTTCTAGCCAGAATGTCCTCTTTGACTCTTCGCGAATAAAACTTGGCGATGATAGTTGGCGGTTTATTTGCTGAGTTGTCGCGGGTACGAATGCGATGACAGTATTCGATGTCGTCTTCACAAATGTTACTTCCTATCACATTAACGATATCTTTAACTAGCGAATACGTGTTTTCACCGTTGGGGTTAGTAGGGACACCCTGGATTTCTATATTATAATTACGGGAATATTGTTCAAGGTCATTCAGTTGAGAGACGAGTCGTTTGTTTTCGTCCTTGAGCACTATGTTTTCCTTCTTGCAAGAGTTTATGTCAAATAATCAGTAAATCTACCTTCTCGGCCAGCCGCTTAAAGTTAAACCTATTAAAGTTCAATTTTATAGTTCCAAATGATTATCATACCTTCCTTTGAATTGACACCTATGTTTGATTGTATCTAATATGTATGTTCCACAGATGAGCCTTTGGCTTTACGAGAATTATTTATGGTGTAAAAAAAAAAAATCCTGCCAATTCGTGAAATGAATGGGTTTTTGGGAGCAGACGGTATTGTATTCCTGGCCATTGTGAGTCAGCCTGTGATCGTCTCATCGGGTTAGCTGACACATCGAGATAGAACCTGACGTGGATTTCTCTCTCTCCTAATTGAAGTAACTGATCGGTGAGTGAGTTATGATTCTGACCTGAATGGATGTAGGAGTACCTTGGTTCAGGACCATTACCTGATAAACCACTCGAAATTTCCTGCTAGTGCTTATAGCTAGCTGCAAGAGGCTATGTCTTTGATTGGTTAATGTTCACTTAAAAAGCTACCAACAATGACAAAATATGATGAAAACAAATTCACGGTCTTCCAGACGGAATAATTCAATCACACTCTAAAGCCCACCTCATGAGCAGATGTGGATTTTGTGCTAACAACAATGGAAATACACAGAGACCAGACATGTTGCCATGACAGGCAGCTCTCCTAGTCAACATTAACCATTCAGAGTCCTAGCCTCTTGGAGCTAGCTAACACTAGCACGACATCTATCAGGTAAGGGTCCGGCTCCCCAAGATGAGAAACTGTGAAGAGTTTCAAATAGCACGGTTCTGTAATCACCAAGGAGGGAAATAATTAAGCAATTTGCAATCATGAAATTCGATGAGACTGGAAAATTATTCTCAGTTCTTCATTCAATTATTCCTGCTCGACGACCCCACCAACAGTTAGGTTACATGGAGGTACGAATGAGCGGATGCAAAGACACCCATTCCTCTCTTATGAAGCCTCGACTGTTTTTTTTTTCTGTCTGCTCGTGAGCACTGCACAGGTAGCAGGGTTTGACTGATCAACACGAAACTTTTGACAAACTTATCCAACTTGGAACTCTCAAGTTTTTGGGGTGAATCGATTGAACCAGTTTTGAGAAAATGACATCTCAAATGTTCCAAGGATCTCATAATATCAGGCTGGGTAGAAAATATTTGAAAAATAAAATCTCTCAATTTTTTGTTTTCAATTCTCTAAATGTGTATACATGAATGATACACATTATTATGATTCTGTATGGAATTTGGTTCAGCTACTTTGAAGAGATTACTCTTATGAAAGATTTGATTCATCAAATAGACATAAATGATGGAAGAGTCAGGTTTTATTCATTGCCTCTATTGGGGAACAATGCTTTTGTCAAAGAGACATATAACAGGAAGAGGTGCAACAGCCTTTTGAATAAAAAAAATGTTATTTTTCTTGGTATGGTGGCTCACCACGTTGAATACCAATGTACTATATGAGAGAACCGTTCACGGTGGCTCAGTAGGAAGCAGTAGGGTATTGCTTGATCGTCAATGTATTGCTTGATGTATTGGATGTATTGCTTGATACATAGGGCCTACCAGGCATAATCATTGTTATGCCAGTTAGTTATATGCCTAGGCCTATAATTAGTAATAGATCAGCATTATTGCATAGTTATACCGAGACTGGCGAGACGAAGCATGGGGTACAATTGTCCCATCAACACATCAATACGACGCATGTACGTTATCCTGAAGACAATGACGAAGAGCAATGAAGCGAGCAGTAATGTGACGTCATCGCAGCCGCTTTGAGCGCGTCACTTTAAATACCATGGAACTAACATATCAAATAAGAGAATGGTTGTCCTATGTGAGTTGAGGGGGCTTGGCTTTTGTATCACGTTTCGATGTTGGAAAAAAGGATCATGTGATCAAGATCCACTGCTTTCTAGATTCGATATTCACCCAACAATGAAGTATATTTTATATGCGTCAAGGTTTGTAGAATACCAGAGTCGATAAAGTAGCGAAGGTAGAACTACTTCAACTGCTCTGATTATGATCTTATAGGCTTCTGACAAGTGACGTCACTCATTGTTGAAAGAGACAGACAACAATGTCCACCAGTTGGAATTGACCAATTAGAATATTTGGTAGTCCACCAGTTTGCTGTATTGCTATGGTAACGATTGTTTGTCATTTGTTACGTGACATGAGACTATAGGCTTCTGTCAAGTGACGTCACTCATTGTTAAAAGAGATAGACAACAATGTCCACCAGTTGGAATTGACCAATTAGAATATTTGGTAGTCCACCAGTTTGCTGTATTGCTATGGTAACGATTGTTTGTCATTTGTTACGTGACATGAGACTATAGGCTTCTGTCAAGTGACGTCACTCATTGTTAAAAGAGATAGACAACAATGTCCACCAGTTGGAATTGACCAATTAGAATATTTGGTAGTCCACCAGTTCGCTGTATTGCAGCTATGGTAACAATTGTTCGTCATTTGTTACGTGACAGAAGCCTATATTCAGATATCTCGCTCATCTTACAACGCATGCTGGGTTTGCCTAGTACATCATCAAACAGTGAACAAAATGTCGGAGCCTGTATAGTGCTTACAAACTGACGAAAACATCCTCAGACAGAGCTCCGTTAGAGATAGATGGAAGTTAGCGTTATCGTTCACCAATATCCGACAATAGAACCCCATATCGTGTATTAGTTCCCTCGGTTGTGTCAATACATGGAATACTGGTACAACGGCCATCAAGTGTCTCTTTCCTCACCTGGAAAAATGAACTCCCATTCATTTATCAGTACGTACACTGATTACACGGCACTGATTCGGATGGAAATGATCATGAGCAATAGCTCGTCATAGAGTTTCATCAGGTGATAGAGTGAGAAATGACTGAGCTCACTTAGTGGGTGTAATTATTACTCCTCAGAAAATCGAAATAAATCTTCGGAACGATATAATCGAATCAAATGTATACATTAATATTCTCATTGGATGAGCGTAGTGAAGACTCAATTTCACTGTACTTGAAAAATCGAATGTGTTTTTTTTTCTTTTTGTTCGCGCTCTACAGGTCGAACAGAAATTCAGATCATGATGAAACTTGGCACAGACATGAACCCTTATTTGACTTGATGCTGTATAGTTTTGAGGCGCGATCGGTTGAACCACTTCTGAGAAAACTCATTCCAAAGTTTTCAAAAATCTCATGAGAATAACCCAGAGGAAAACATTCGTGAAAAATATTTCATCTGAGAGGATTCAAATTCTGAAGGAATTTCAATCTGATAATGATACACATTATTCAGAACTTTCACTCAAATCGGATCAGCCGTTTCGATGTAAACAAATATATAATGTTATTTGTGTTAAATATTCAAAGCAATCAAGATACCTATTAAATCAAAGCAACAAATGTCACCAGTTGATTGTAAACGATTAAAACAAAGCCTTCTTTATTATCATATGAATTAATAATGGGAAATAAGATGGCAGTGATGTAATGGTTTGGATCTCAAGGTGTATATATATATATATACTAGGCAAACGCGTTATGTGTTTCCGCGTTGATGGATGAGCTGGAACATATCAACTTATCATTGGATTGGTTATTATATATATATATATATATATATATATATATATATATATATACACCTTGAGATCCAAACCATTACATCACTGCCATCTTATTTTTCAATAATAATTTATATGATAATGAAGAAGGCTTTGTTTCAATCGTTTACGATCAAGTGGTGACACTTGTTGCTTCGATTTAATAGGTATCTTAATAGCTTTGAATAATTAACACAAATAACATTATATATTTTTTTACATCGAAACGGCTGATCCGATTTGAGTAAAAGTTCGGAATAATGTGTATCATTATCAGATTGAAATTCCCTGAGAATTTTAATCCTCTCAGATGAAATATTTTTCACGAATGTTTTCCTCTGGGTTATTCTAATGGGATTTTTGAAAACTTTGGAATGAGTTTTCTCAGAAGTTGTTGAACCGATCGCACCTCAAAACTATACAGCATCAAGTCAGATAGGGGTCCATGTGTGTGCCAAGTTTCAACTGATTTTGAATTTTCGTCTGACCTGTGGAGCGCGAACAAAAAAAAAAAAAAAAAAAAAAAAAAAAAACAGACACTTTTTTTTCGGTATAGTGTAATTGAGTCTCCGCTTCGCTCATCCAATAATAACCAATCCAAAGATAAGTTGACATGTTCCAGCTCATCCATCAACGCGGAAACACATAACGCGTTTGCCTAGTTGATGAGCGTAGCGAAGTCTCCATCCCACTCTTATAGGGCTTTGTCTGTGTGTTTTTTTTTTTTTGTTTTTTGTTTTTTGTTTTTTGTTTGTAAGCACTCCACAGGTCGCAAGGGCTGACTGATCAACATGAAACTTTTTTTGTACACGCAAACTCATCCAACTTAGAACTGTATAGTTTTTGGGATGAATCGGTCGGACCGATTTTGAGAATCATCATCTCAAAGTTTCTAAAAACCCCATAAGATTTGGCTGGGCGGAAAATGTTGAAAAATAAAATCTCTCCAAATGGGATGAAATTTTCTCTAAATGTGTATACATGGATTTTACACATTATTACGATTTTTTAAGCAATTCTGATCGGTCGTTTTGAAGAAAAAAAATAAAATGACTGATAATATTCATAAAATATATCATGAAAATTGTAACAGAATTAAGTTGTCGAGATTCACTGCTTTCTAGATTCAAGAGTTGACCAACAATGAAGTATTCTTTACATGTGTCAAGGTGTGTAGAATACCAGAGTCAATGAAGTGGCAAGAGTAGAACTTCTTTAACGACTTTTATAGCTTATTCAGATATCAAGGTGTGTAGAATACCAAAGTCGATAAAGTAGCAAGGGTAAAACTATTTCAAGGACTTTTATACCTTATTGAGATATCTCGCTCATCTTACAACGCATATTTCGCGTTTGACTAGTTATATAAATACAATGAAAACAACTGGACTCTATTAACCATCAATCTTGAGTTTCATTCTCAAAATTTCTGAAACTGGCCTTCCATGGAAGCGTTCTCCGCTAAGCGGTTCTTCAAGCCGCCATGATGATAAAACGACCAATCAGTGACGAGAGTGACGCGTAGTATCTAATTGTTGAGCTCGCCTCAATTCCACCGCCTTGCGGAAGCGAAACACAAATCGCGTCCATGGAAGGCCAGCTTAAGAGAGTGACTGGGCTTGAAAGTGAGACAACGGAACATTAGGCTCAGTGGCCGAACACTCAACGCTCAGAAACACAGAGAAAACCGCTGGACATGGCTATTGCTCGTCACTAGATCTTGCCAGCTACCGCTCTACCACAGAATATCTTCAACAAACCTTCCTCGTCATCGAAAACCGTCGTCAAATACGAAAATGAATAAAAAAAAAAAAAAAATGAACGAATTTCATTTTATAGTCAGCCATATGTCATGATTTATATACATTATCTCTCCTCACAAAAAATAACACAAACAATACCAGAAAGAGAACGTATACATCAAGTTCACAGCGTTGAGTCTGTCCGCGAGGGTGACGATAAAAGAGAAGCAATTATTCCGTTAGTCAGTCCGATCAGGCGCGGCGTGGCGCTGCGAGCGGCAGATGCTGATTTGTTTCGAATGTGTGCCACGTCGCTATTATCTCACCCTACGTGACGGCAGATAAATACCGCCCTCCCCAACCCACCCCTCCCCTCTCCGTCGGCACGTTCATACATTCGCAGAGAAAAACACATCACATTATTGGAATATAATGGTAATATCAGCAGTTCCGGTTAAGCCTCCAATCAGTTACCTGCAATTAGGATCGTGGTGAGCCCGCAGTATCGTGTAATTGCTGCGGCTTAATACTCAGCTCAATCGCGAATAATTCAATCGTGGTGACTCAGATTCTATCATTGTTGGAATATTGTTATTTTTGCCACTAATTATTATTCACTACTAGGCAAACGCGTTATGTGTTGCCACGTTGATGGATGAGCTGGAACATGTCAACTTATCTTTGGATTGGTTATTATATATATATATAATATATTTATTATATATATATATATATAT
>CAXFZR010000021.1:42500-55000 GCA_964007535.1 Brachyptera risi
ATATACATATATATATATATATATATATATATATATATATATATATATATATATATATATATATATATATATATATATATATATATTCATAAATATATATATATATATGAATATATATATAAATATATATATATATATATATATATATATATATATATATATATATATATATATATATATATATATATTTATATATATATATATATATATATGAATATATATATATATATATATATATATATATATATATATATATATATATATTGATATATATATATATATATATTTATATATATATATATATATATATATATATATATATATATATATATATATATATATATTTATATATATATATATATATATATATATATATATATATATATATAATATATATATTATATATATATATATATATATATATATATATATATATATATATATATATATATATATATATATATATAAACGAGTGGTTCAAACGAGTGGGGTGAAGTTTAATTCACGAGGAGGTCACGAAATGTCGTGTTTTTTTTTGCTGAGCTCTCCGATAAACTATCACTGCTGGCCGCCGCGTACCTTATCGGAAACCGGTAAGAGTCGAATGAGAAGTTCGAGATATATCGAGTTATGTAAGCACTCGATAGTCGCAGGCTTTTGTTATCGTCGCAGTAACGTGGATGGAGTGATGTTGGTTCTGACTCGACCCTGGATATTCGATCGCACGTTCTAATTTCTCTCTCGTAGGAAATAACAACTTCTGGCTTGTGGAAATAAATGATGCGGGTCAGTTGTAATTGGAGTTATTCCGACTCGAATTCCAGGTAGCAACATTCACAGAGAATTGGGGTGAACATATTTTCTTACTTTCCATTTATTCTTCACACTTTTTTTTTATCTTCATTCTCTCTCTCTTCTATCATTATATTCTCCATTTATATTCTCAATGTTATCACGGATCTATTCATCGATTTCGAATGTCACCATCATGAAAAGCCATAGGATGAGTAGTATAGACTCCCTTTTCACCTACCAACAAATATCGTGTTTATTCTGTGTGTGTGTGTTTGGGGGGGGGGGGGGGGATGTCCATGGCAAACAGGTTGGGAAAAAGGAAATATAGCCAATCGCTTCGAAACTTTTCTGCACAGTAGTGTCACACCGAAAAAGATTGACGTCTCTCAGAAAAATCTTCACGACGATTTTATCGATGAAAAATCTGAAAGTCTGAGAATCCCATGAGGGATATACACCGCTCTACAAATCTCAGGGTTTATCAAAACAACTTTCATTGACATTCTCAGTCTCAGTCCTTCTCACAGTATTCTGATGAGAAATGACGAGAATAACGCATCAAGATCAGAACCGAGTCGATTGGGAGGCTGAGGAAGCCAGCACATCTGATAACAGTTGGCACACAAGTAGAGGGCAACGAGATTGAATAGTGAGCATGATGGTCAATATAGAATGAGAGTAAAAATGATGGAATAAAGTGGTTCTAATAGTAATGATTCATCAAATCTTGTTGGTTTCAAATTCTCGGAAAACTTCAAAAGCTTTAGATTTAGATTGAGTGACACCAGAATACTTTTCATGATGAATTGGCATTCTTCTGAGCTCATTCGAAAACGCATGGATACTGCGTTTTACTTCCTCCCCTCCTGTGTGTTGGGGAAAACAAAAGCAGTATTCTCCATGAATTGTCATTCTTTTTTAAATTATCCGGACGGTTTTTGGTTCGAGATTCGAGTTTTATTTGGATGAGTAAAGACAATCGAAGGCTACTGTTCAGGAATAGGCTCATCTCTAATTGTATTGAAATGATGAAATTATTTATATTCCACTGTTGAAGCATTTGGACATATTCTATTTTATATCATTTTATCCCATATTACATGATGCTTCCTATAGTTGGCATCAACGCTAGCCACACTATGCCATTATATATATATATATATATATATATATATATATATATATATATATATATATATATATATATATATATATATATATATATATATATATATATATATATATATATATTCTTCATCTTATATCTCATACAGACTTACTCAGTTTCACCCTATCTTACTAGACTCAAATGTTCACCATTATTATAAAAATGATTTTATCATACTATTTCTATTTGACTGTAGACTTATTCTCTCGAGTATTGAACTTAACCATGTAAATATTACCATCTGCCACCGGAAGGTTGCCCCTTTCCCAAGCAGACCGAATAAAGATTTGATTTGATTCGATAATAGAATTCTATCCGTGATTCACAACTATTGAAAACTATTTCCAACATTCCAGAACAGAGGGAGTATAACGACAGAACTACATCTGTTTCTGAAAATGTGATGAGAACTTGATAAAGCTTCACAAAACAAATCTGAGGGAACAGAACGAAGATATTCCCCATCCAATATGGAGTTATGGGATAAAAACCCGGGAAGAGGCAGGAATGCAATGATGAAAAGTATCCGATAATTTGAAAAAGTCAGTTTAGAAATATCCGATAATGGAATACATCGGTAGAGAGATTGAATAGTTATAAAGATGAACATAACTCGATATGGTGTTGTTTATTTCTATTTTTTCATCTGAATCATTTTGACTCACCTCTTTTCGTATGTCATAATATTTTCAAAGGATAAAATAATCAGGAGGAAGAGAAGTTCATTCTCCAGCGAGAAAACAACCGAACAGATGTTTGATCAACTCACAGTGCCTCATCGAGTTATCTGATTCGAATGGAATATCGTCTATAGTTAAATGTAATTATCGAATGAGTGGGACAGAGATGCAATTTCACCGTACTCGTATGGAACGAGCATCTATCTCTCTCGTGTTTCCAACAGGACAAAATATGGAGGAGTCAATCTCGTCTACCTTGACTCACACAAGTAGCATCATCCAATCCAAAATGATATTGGTCTGAGGCGCAATTGTTCTCACCGCTTCTGAGAAAATCTATTCCAAAGTTTTCAAGAACCCCGTAGAAATGACCCGGAGGGGAACATCATTCCGTGAACAAATTTCGTTCAAATGTATGGACATTCCTCACGTGGTTTTGATGAGATGATGATACACATCAATCTGGAGTTTCAAGTGGATCGGATCGATGTTTCTTGTCGAATGGTTTCATTGATTGCGATTCTCGTACACCAATCACGGCTGTTCAAGCTGAACCAAGCACAAAGTGTCACCAATGACGGCTGTTCAAGCTGAACCAAGCACAAGGTGTCACCAATCACGGCTGTTCATGCTGAACCAAGCACAAAGTGTCACCAATCACGGCTGTTCAAGCAGAACCAAGTACAAAGTGTCACCAATCACGGCTGTTCAAGCAGAACCAAGTACAAAGTGTCACCAATCACGGCTGTTCAAGCAGAACCAAGTACAAAGTGTCACCAATCACGGCTGTTCAAGCTGAACCAAGCACAAAGTGTCACCAATCACGGCTGTTCAAGCTGAACCAAGCACAAAGTGTCACCAATCACGGCTGTTCAAGCTGAACCAAGCACAAAGTGTCACCAATCACGGCTGTTCAAGCTGAACCATGCACAAAGAGTCACCAATCACGGCTGTTCAAGCTGAACCAAGCACAAAGTGTCACCAATCACGGCTGTTCAAGCAGAACCAAGCACAAAGTGTCACCAATCACGGCTGTTCAAGCAGAACCAAGCACAAAGTGTCACCAATCACGGCTGTTCAAGCTGAACCAAGCACAAAGTGTCACCAATCACGGCTGTTCAAGCTGAACCAAGCACAAAGTGTCACCAATCACGGCTGTTCAAGCTGAACCAAGCACAAAGTGTCACCAATCACGGCTGTTCAAGCAGAACCAAGCACAAAGTGTCACCAATCACGGCTGTTCAAGCTGAACCAAGCACAAAGTGTCACCAATCACGGCTGTTCAAGCAGAACCAAGCACAAAGTGTCACCAATCACGGCTGTTCAAGCTGAACCAAGCACAAAGTGTCACCAATCACGGCTGTTCAAGCAGAACCAAGCACAAAGTGTCACCAATCACGGCTGTTCAAGCTGAACCAAGCACAAAGTGTCACCAATCACGGCTGTTCAAGCTGAACCAAGCACAAAGTGTCACCAATCACGGCTGTTCAAGCTGAACCAAGCACAAAGTGTCACCAATCACGGCTGTTCAAGCTGAACCAAGCACAAAGTGTCACCAATCACGGCTGTTCAAGCTGAACCAAGCACAAAGTGTCACCAATGACGGCTGTTCAAGCTGAACCAAGCACAAGGTGTCACCAATCACGGCTGTTCATGCTGAACCAAGCACAAAGTGTCACCAATCACGGCTGTTCAAGCTGAACCAAGCACAAAGTGTCACCAATCACGGCTTTTCATGCTGAACCAAGCACAAAGTGTCACCAATCACGGCTGTTCAAGCTGAACCAAGCACAAAGTGTCACCAATCACGGCTGTTCAAGCTGAACCAAGCACAAAGTGTCACAATCACGGCTGTTCAAGCTGAACCAAGCACAAAGTGTCATCAATCACGGCTGTTCAAGCTGAACCGAGCACAAAGTGTCACCAATCAATCAAAAACCATCGGAATCAGTACATTTTCAGAAACATTTTCTGTACATTTTTGTAAGAGATTTGACCTTAGTAGTCGTTTCATATATAATATCACACTCCACGCTATAAAAGGTTCAGTGTCCATTTTCAGGAATCATTTATATTCAATCAGTTAGAGTAAGTACATATTTCCCTATTTTTTTCTATTTCATCAGTAATTCTGTTTCTGTTCGAATTGATTTAGATTTGATTATTATTATTCATCTTTATTATCATTCTATCTCATAATTTCATTCTTCATATTCCAATGTTTATCATTACACAATCTTCCATCTTGTTATCTGTTATCATGTGTTTTGTATCTTGTTGTTTCTTATTATTCTGTGTCGTATCGGCAACCCAAATAAGCGCAGAAATCTGAATGAAGATTTTACTTTTGGAGATGGATGTGATTGTGAACCATAGAGTGGCAAAGGACCCGAGAAGTTCATTTTCTTGGCGGCCATGACAGAAGAGACTCTGAAATAAGACCCTCCATAGTTTGACGAGATTGGCATATATTATATGAGGAATATACAGAACTGGCTCCGATAGATGGCATAATACATCGGTGATAGATGAGACCGTGCCTGGACTTTTCCATTATACTTTTTTTTCTTTTTTTTTTTTTTAATAACATCGAAACTTGATACAACATCATTGTTCCCCAATTAAGGTTGAGGATGAAAAGTAGGATCGTTTGGACGGGGCACCACAAGGGCGATCTTACCACCCCATTTTAATTATTTAAAACCAATGAACTTCAACACCAAGACTGCGCTGTCGGTGACCATAACTTTCCGCCGCAGATAAAAGTCTTGCAGTTTCCGAAAGTCCGGAACACATTATAAGTAAAAACCGTTTCTGTGATACATATCCGGACATTATCAGCATTGGTATTAAGAGTAAACAAAACACACGAATGTTGATATCTTCCACTTTGAACTAAGTCTCTTGGGCAATGATCACTTCTTTTCATTAACAGCAAATGTAAAGTTTGTCATTATACAAAATGGAAAAAAAATGAGTGATATGCCTATGATGTTATAATTCAGCCTATAACTCTACTAATTAAAGGTCGTGGCCAATTAGTACTTCATCCAAGCATTTGCTTCGAGGACTGTGGGAAACCACGAAAAACCAAGTCAGGATGGATACACAAATGTTTGTTGGTCTTCTTTTTCTCTCAACTTCTTCTCTTCTCTTCTTCTTTTCTTGGGATATTTTATTTTCTTGAAATTATTATTAATCGTAAATTAGACAAGTTCAATGTTCAAAAATTATTTCCTTCTTTTTTGCAACCTTGATAGTTGTTATAGCATGCATGCAAGAAACACCAGTGGCAGTGAAAAGACTTGTTGCTCCACCAAAGCCCTCTTGACGTTGATGACATCCTGATGGCCGTGCACACAATTTTTCTTACAAGGTTCTTGCATTCTATTGAGTGATTTTCAGACTTCTAGGACTCAAGTATCTTGAAAATCCAAAAAATAAGAAATGTGCTTACATAAATCTGCGTAAATCTATGCCAAAATACAATATAATTGAACAAAAAAGAGTCAGAACTACACCTCAAAGTCATAAGAACTCTCTATGGTCACTAAATGTCATATTAGCTGGATGGCAGCCTTCCTTCTGGCTAGACCAGAAGGCAAAATCTTGAATCGTGAGTATTTCACAGAATAACTAAAACTATTACTTCCCTTCATGTTCACTTGTACTATGTTGCTCGAAGATCATGTTGACATCACCGAAAATATAATTTGATCACATTAATTACTTCAAAACATGATTTATATACGGACAGATAAATCTCAGAAACTGTTGTTATCCATGGTTACCATGGATTTTTACTATTCGTGATTAAAAGCTAACCAGGTGGCAGCACTGTCGAAGTGGGCGATTGGCCGTCCGGAGGCAGTTAGGCCTAGATGTCATGTTGTTGTATGCTTACACACATTATATTTGTAATTATTATTGTAATTTCAATAACTAGGAAAACGCCATATATGAGTTGTTGGACGATCGGATTGTAATGGTATGTCGACTTTTTTGCCAAATTTCTGCCTACATTCGCCAATTGGGTGACATTCAAGTTATAAGTGGGTAAAAACTGCTTCGAGTGATGCCAATTTAGCACATTTTATGTTTTTTCTTCAAAATGGCTGAACCGATCATGCTGAGTATATCCAGAAATGTGTATCAAGATGTAATTCAACTTCACAAAAAATTCCATTTTTTTGGAAAATAATTTTTTTTTCCGCCGTGTTATTGTAATGGGTATTTTTGAAATTTCGAAAATTCATAAAAAAAGTTACCACCCGATAATGCCACAAAACTATACAAATATGAATTAGATGAGGAACCACGGTGGAAAAAAAGTTTGAAATTGATAGCTGTAGCCGTTTGACCTGTATAGAACCGACAAAAAAACATTTAAAAAACAAAAAAACATAAAAACGAACAACAATTTTTTTCAGTATGCCAAATTAAATCCTCGCTAAAGCTCGTCCAATCATTAATTTTAGTGATTTTAATTTCGTATTCAATATTGTATTTACACATTAATTATTTGGTATATAATTTGAGAGTATCTGCCTCCGCCCAATTCACTGAAACGTCACCAGATGTCAGCCACTTTGCTTTTAATCACGGACACGTAAAGTCCGGAGAATCAAATATTGGAATAGTTCTCTCAAAACCTCACGGTGAACAAAAGTGTGGGTCTATCATCACCATACGTGCAGGAACCAGCGTGGAACACAATATAACGACCTTGAATAGCAACAGGTGCGTGCCACTTGTTGGAGGTCGTGATGAGTGCTCTCACCTGTGGTCTGTATGGGGCAGCAAAGTAGGCTGTGGCGCGGAAGGATAGGGTTCTAATTTAGGTTCATTCTTATGGGTAATAGCACGTACATGATTTTAAAACTGTCATAACTTCTAAACTATTAATACTGCAGCTAAACCAGTTAGCCTACAATGTTCAGTAGACTGTTATCTTTACGATGAAATACATACATTGTATCAAACGCCTGGTTAATTTAAACAAATAGATGATAAAAAACATACTGTAATTGCGATGTCGCCAGGCGAATGAAAGAGAGAGATAGTTGCATCGGAATTCTCACAGTGGCCGTGTTCTCAAGAAACTTGCTAGCTGCTTGCTGGGTATCGCTTGGCATCATCGCAAAACAGATGTTGCAACATTAGGCTTTGATCGTCATGCGGGTGCACTCCTACGCGCACGGCTATCGTTAGTTTTCGGCGTTGCAATTACAACATGTTTTTTATCATCCGATTGTTTGAATTAACCAGGCGTTTGATACAATAAATGTATCTCATCGTAAAGATAACAGTTTATTGAACATTGTAGGATCATCACTTCATACATTCATAATCATCAGCTCATTCGTACCCCCGTATAACCTAGCTGTTGGTGGGGTCGTTAAGCAAACAATAATCATCATCTGACTGGTTTAGCCGCAGTATTGATAGTTTAGAAGTTATGACAGTTTTAAAATCATGTGCGTGCTATTACCCATAACAATGAACCTACATTAGAATCCTTCCGCGCTACAGCCTACTTTGCTGCCCTATATAATCCAGCATTGGAACAGAATACGCAGTATTCACATCTGATATAATGTCAACAATGTCTTCTAGCCCTCCTCTGCCATGGCCTACGTTAATTCCTGCTCACACCGTTTGGCGGCGCGCTTAACAGGGCGATCGCTACTTTTTTTAAATTGGGTTTCAACGACGCACTGTAATGATTACTAAGATATATTGGAGTCGTATGAATGATTAATGAGATGATGGGATGATGAGATGAAGGTTTTTATGGGTAGTGGGAAGGATAATGGGAAGGAAGCGGTCGTGGCCTATATTGTGGGAACCATCCCGGCATTAGCCTAGACTAAAGAGGGAAACCACGAAAAACCCCTGTAAAGATGGACGATGGCGGGGATCGAACTGGGTCCGATATGCCCCTTCACCTCCCGGGTCACATGGAGCAAGTGCGCTAACCACTCAGCTACTGTGTACTCTATGGTTCACCATTATATCGCGTTGTCAGTGATGAATGTAACAGGAGGGCAGTGACATGAGTGGTTGGTACTCAGGGTGCATATATTTGACTTTCCATTCCATTCCATTAGATGAGCGTAGTGGAGACTCCATCGCACTTTCATAGAGTTTTGTCTGTGTGTTATTTTTCTTTAAAATAAAACTTAAATAAAATAAAGCTTAAAATAAAGCTCGGAATTGTCTAGTTTCCGGAATGAACTGGTTGAATCGATTTTGAGAAATATATATACATATATATATATATATATATATATATATATATATATATATATATATATATATATATATATATATGAATATATATATAATGTATATGTTATTAAATATATATATATATATATATATATATATATATATATATATATATATATATATTTATATATATTTATATATATATATATATATATATATATATATATATATATATATATATAACTTATGTATATATATATATATATATATATATATATATATATATATATATATATATATATATATATATATATATATATATATATGAATATGTATATAATGTATATGTTCTTATATATATATACATATATATATATATATATATATATATATATATATATATATATATATATATCATTTTTTTTTTCAAATAACATCGGAACTTGATACAAAATCATTGTTTCCCAATTGAGGCTATGAATGAAATATGGGATCGTTTGGACGGGGCACCACAAGGGCGATCTTACCACCCCATTCTGATTATCCAGAACTAAAAACTTCAACACCAGGGCTGCGCTGTCTGTGACCATAATTTTTCGCCGTAGATAAAAGTCTTCCAGTATAAACATACGAATGTTGATATCTTCCACTTTGAAGTAAGTCTCTTGGGCAATGATCACTTCTTTCCATCAACAGCAGATGTAAAGTTCATCATTATACAAAATGGACAGAACAGATAAGCGATATGCCTATAATGTTATAACTAAGCCTATCACTTCACTGATAGGGCAGCAAAGTAGGCTGTGGCGCGGAAGGATAGGGTTCTATGTAGGTTCATTCTTATGGGTAATAGCACGTACATGATTTCAAAACTGTCATAACTTCCAAACTATTAATACTACGGCTAAACCAGTTAGCCTACAATGTTCAGTAAACTGTTATCTTCACGATGAGACACATACATTGTATCAAACGCCTAGTCAATTTGAACAATTAGATAATAAAAGACATGTTGTAATTGCAACGTCGAAAACTAACGATAGCCGTGCGCGTAGGAGTGCACCCGCTTGACGATCAAAGCCTAATGTTGCAACATCTGTTTTGCGATGATGCCAAGCGATACCTAGCAAGCAGCTAGCAAGTTTCTTGAGAACACGGCCACTGTGAGAATTCCGATGCAACTATCTCTCTCTTTCATTCGCTTGGCGACATTGCAATTACAGCATGTTTTTCATCATCCAATTGTTTAAATTAACCAGGCGGTCGATACCATGTATGTGTCTCATCGTAAAGATAACAGTTTACTGAACATTGTAGGCTAACTGGTTTGGCCGTAGTGTTAGTAGTTTGGAAGTTATGACAGTTTTAAAATCATGTATGTGCTATTACCCATAAGAATGAACCTACATTAGAACCCTATCCTTCCGCGCCACAGCCTACTTTACTGCCCTATTAATATCATCTCAGAGTTCTCCAAAACCTCATAAGATTTACCTGAACGAAAACAAAATTGAAAAAATAATCTGTTGGAATGGAATAAAATTGTGTGCGAATGTGTACACATGACTGATACACACTTCCACCATTTTGTATGCAATCCAAACAGGCCATTTTGTAGGAAAAATTTGAATCAACCATTTTTATTCATCATCAAATATATAGAAATGATAGCAGAATTACTTTGCCAAGATTCACTGTTTTCTAGATTCGATATTCGCTCAACAATGGAGTATTTTTCACATGCGTCAAGGTGTGTAAAACACCAGAGTCGATAAAGTAGCAAAGGTATAACTGTTTCAACGACTCTTATTATTCCATATTCAGATAGCTCGCTCATCTTACAACGCATATGATGAGTTTGTCCAGTATTATTATGTCATCATCGCTCATCCGACAACGCACATGTGGCGTTTTCCTAATACCATTGTATTCCATCAATTCAATGTAAGGGAGGATGTCATTGTCTTGCCTCTCTTCGGAAGAAGAGTTCGGGTTATCGACGGTATACATACCCGCTGATAGATTGCGTGGACGGATGGCGGGGGGAGGGGGGAGGAGGGGCGAACGGGGGGGGGAGGGGGGAGGAGGGGCGAACGGGGGGGGAGGGTGACGGAAAGTGAAAACAGAAAGCAATAACCTTAAACGTTCCAAGTGTTCATCTGGAAAGAGTTGTTCAGATCCCAGAAGGTACTGATCATCATGACGTTTATTGACGCGTCGATTATTCGTCGTTGTTTGCACGGACAGCGAGATTATATTTAGGGGTTGATAGACGCATGATGTTCACAGAAGCGATGTCTCCTCTGGGACTCGAACCCACGTCCCACCTGATCACGACTCATGAAGTGTCATGTAACCTCGAATGCATATATCTATGGAAGGTCATTGTGGGGGATGACAGAGGTCAAAAGCACTTGATTCAATTCGAGGTTGGGACTCGGAGACGCACCGATAGCGGGGTGTAGAGTTACGATTTGTTCACTTCCGGTTTATAATTAATTGTGATCGTTCCAAAGAGAATCAATAATTTCACTCCGGGATAATTATACGAGCTTTAGCAAGGATTCAACTTGACATATTGAAAAAAATAGTGTTCGCTTTTATGTTTTTTTTTTCACATTTTGTTGTCGGTTCTCCACAGGTCGAACGGCTTCAGCTATCAACTTCAAGCTATTTTTAATTAGGGTTCCTCATCCAACTCAGGTTTGTATAGTTTTGTGGCATTATCGGGTGGTAACTTTTATTTTCATGAATTTTAGACAATTCAAAAATACCCATTGGAATAACACATCGGAAAAAAAAGAAATATTTTTATTTTCCAAAGAAATGAAATTGTGTGTGAAGTTGTATCATATTCTGATACACATTACTGGAAATTATCAGCTGGATCGGGTCAGCCATTTTGAAGAAAAAACACAGAATATTCTGAATTGGTACCACTCGGAGCAGTTTTTACCCATTTATTGATGAGCATAGCGAAGTCTCCATTCCACTCTTACAGGGCTTTGTCTGTGTGTGTGTGTTTTTTTTTTTTTTTTGTAAGCACTCCACAGGTTGCAAGGGTTGACTGATCAACATGAAATTTCTTTTGTACACGCAAACTCATCCAACTTAGAACTGTATAGTTTTTTAAATGGATCAGTTGGACCGATTTTGAGAAGAATCATCTCAAAGTTTCTAAAAACCCCATAAGATTTGGCTGGGCGGAAAATGTTGAAAAATATAATCTCTCCAAATGGGATGAAATTTTATCTAAATGTGTATACATAGATTTTACACATTTTTACGATTTTGTATGCAATTCTGATCAATCGTTTTGAAGAAAAAAAAAATGACTGATAATATTCATCAAATATATCATGAAAATTGTGACAGAATCAAGTTGTTGAGATTCATTGCTTTCTAGATTCAAGAGTTGACCAACAATGAAGTATTTTTTATATGCGTCAAGGTGTGTAGAATACCAGAGTCAATGAAGTGGCAAGAGTAGAACTACTTTAACAACTTTTATAGCTTATTCAGATATCAAGGTGTGTAGAATACCAGAGTCAATGAAGTGGCAAGAGTAAAACTACTTCAACGACTTTCATACCTCATTAGGATATCTCGCTCATCTTACAACGCAT
>CAXFZR010000021.1:56389-88889 GCA_964007535.1 Brachyptera risi
CACACACACACTCACACACACACACACACTCACACACACACACAAACACTCACACACACACACACACACCCACACAAACACACACACACTCACACACACACACACACTCACACACACACACACACACACACCCACACAAACACACACACACACACACACACACACACACCCACACCCACACACACACCCACACACACACACACACACACACACACCCACACACACACACACACACACCCACACACACACACACACACACCCACACACACACACACACACACACACACACACACAAACAAAGAGACGGATTCAAGTCATTTCATTCGCTCATCCAATGCGTGGGGTGGGGTATCAAGCCACCCTAATCCAACGCAACCCTCAGTACATGTCGGTAGATTATTTCTGACGGGGCACCACAAGGGCGATCTTCCTTGTCTCACTCATTGTTGAGGGGGGAGTCCCAGCATGGACCGGCAAAATAGAATAACACTTCAAGATTACACTAGGCAAACGCGAAATATGCGTTGTAAGATGAGCGAGATATCTGAATAAGGTATAATAACAGTCCTACATTTGCTACTTTATCGACTCTGGTATTCTACACACTTTGTCCTTCATTTAATTGCTACTTCATCTCCTCTGGTATTCTACACACCTTGACGAGTATGAAGAATATTTAATGCTTGGGCAAATATCGAATCTAGGAAGCAGTGAATCTTGACTCATTTCCATATATTTGATGTATAAAAACAGCTATTTGAATTTTTTTCTTCGAAACGGCTGATTCGAATTGCCTACAAAATGGTGGTTATGTGTATCATTCATGTTTGAACACTCAGAGAAAATTTTATTTTTTTCGGAAAGGTTTCATTTTTTCAAATTTTCTCACCCAGCCTAATCTTATTGGTTTTTTAAAAACTTTGACATGATATTTCTCAAAATCTAATCGTCCGATTAATTCCAAAAACTATACAGTTCCAAGTTGTAAAAGTTGGCCCGTAAAAAAAGTTTCATGTTGATCAGTCAAACCCTGCGACCTGTGCAGTGCCCAAAAAAAAAAAAAAAAAAAACACGAAGACAAAAAATGAGCCCTATAAGAGTGAAATGGAATCTTCGCTTACGCTCATCCAATAAATCTGTACATATTCATGGAAACTCACTGTAATCTCTTGACCAAGATGCATAGAGGGTTTGTTTGCCTTCCCGCCGCAAACAAACCCTGCTCTTCACATATACACATACCTTGACTAACATTGAACTAGTTATATACATTGTCACATATTGTTTGATATATTCAAACAATTTTCTTGTCAACAATGTTATTTGGACATTGTTGGACAGATGACACTATATTTTGACCATCAACTGATTTTGATAAAATTTTTTGCTTCATATCATATACATGTAAATAACTTTAAGTTAGACTAGAATATTCATTCTCAGTGCATTATCAGGGTCAAACCAACATAGATTCGTAATAGACTCAAAAATAAGGTCATTCCAGGTATATTACAGGCTACTGTTATTGCTCTATCTGGCCAATCACAAATATCCTAGTCCATTTCAAAGCTTAACATAAAACAAACTTGTGGTTGAAATTTCACGAGAAAAGAGTTCAGTGGTTTAGAAGTTACGTTGTCTTTTAGGTGGGTTTTATTTATTTGCCGTAGAATGGGTTTGAAGGTGATGAATGAAATTTGAGGTTATTACAACAAAGCAGACAAGATCTTCTATTGGATCAACAACAGAAGTACACTGTAATAGAATAGAATCATAATTCAGAAACTGTTTGACTCATAATCATGAATCTTTCGGTGTTTCGCCAAAAAGACTCCCATTAATATAATAAGATGAAAAAAAAATGCAACAAGACAAATGTATGCTTGAACGATTGTGTAGAGTGTTATCCGGACCTATTACTAGGTCACGTGACTTATCTCTGGACCACGTGATTTATCTCTCAGGCTGTCAGGCCGTGTATCGGATGAGAGGGAGTACCGGAGACTTGTGGGAAGCTGGAAAACAACGTCTTGTCTTTTATCCTCCGTTCTCCCACAAAACAAGAGGAGCATAGAATAGGACGGGTCTTCGAATCACACCCGAGTGAGAGGCTGGCGACATAACATGGAGCAGACAAACATGTAGCAGACAAACATGTGGCAGACAAACATGTAGCAGACAAACATGTGGCAGACAAACATGTGGGAGACAAACATGTAGCAGACAAACAAGTAGCAGACAAACATGTAGCAGACAAACATGTAGCAGACAAACATGTAGCAGACAAACATGTAGCAGACAAACATGTGGCAGACAAACATGTGGCAGACAAACATGTAGCAGACAAACCTGTAGCAGACAAACATGTGGCAGACAAACATGTAGCGGACAAATATGTAGCAGACAAACATGTGGCAGACAAACATGTAGCAGACAAACAAGTAGCAGACAAAACATGTAGTAGACAAACATGTAGCAGACAAACAAGTAGCAGACAAACATGTAGCAGACAAACATGTAGCAGACAAACAAGTAGCAGACAAACATGTAGCAGACAAACATGTAGCAGACAAACCTGTAGCAGACAAACATGTAGCAGACAAACATGTAGCAGACAAACATGTGGCAGACAAACATGTAGCAGACAAACATGTAGCAGACAAACAAGTAGCAGACAAACATGTAGCAGACAAACATGTAGCAGACAAACATGTAGCAGACAAACATGTAGCAGACAAACATGTAGCAGACAAACATGTAGCAGACAAACCTGTAGCAGACAAACATGTGGCAGACAAACATGTAGCAGACAAATATGTAGCAGACAAACATGTGGCAGACAAACATGTAGCAGACAAACATGTGGCAGACAAACATGTAGCAGACAAACAAGTAGCAGACAAACATGTAGCAGAAAAACATGTAGCAGACAAACATGTAGCAGACAAACATGTAGCAGACAAACATGTGGCAGACAAACATGTGGCAGACAAACATGTAGCAGACAAACCTGTAGCAGACAAACATGTGGCAGACAAACATGTAGCAGACAAATATGTAGCAGACAAACATGTGGCAGACAAACATGTAGCAGACAAACAAGTAGCAGACAAAACATGTAGTAGACAAACATGTAGCAGACAAACAAGTAGCAGACAAACATGTAGCAGACAAACATGTAGCAGACAAACAAGTAGCAGACAAACATGTAGCAGACAAACATGTAGCAGACAAACATGTAGCAGACAAACATGTAGCAGACAAACATGTAGCAGACAAACATGTGGCAGACAAACATGTGGCAGACAAACATGTGGCAGACAAACATGTAGCAGACAAACATGTGGCAGACAAACATGTGGCAGACAAACATGTATTAGACAAACATGTAGCAGACAAACATGAAGAAGACAAACATGTAGCGGACAAACATGTAGCAGACAAACATGTAGCAGACAAACATGTAGCAGACAAACATGTAGCAGACGAACATGTAGCAGACAAACATGTAGCAGACAAACATGTAGCAACAAACATGTGGCGGACAAACATGTAGCAAACAAACATGTGGCGGACAAACATGTAGCAGACAAACATGTAGCAGACAAACATGTGGCAGACGAACATGTAGCAGACAAACATGTAGCAGACAAACATGTAGCAGACAAACATGTAGCAGACAAACATGTAGCGGACAAACATGTAGCAGACAAACATGTAGCAGACAAACATGTTCCAGACGAACATGTGGCAGACAAACATGTGGCAGACAAACATGTAGCAGACAAACATGTAGCGGACAAACATGCAGCAGACAAACATGCAGCAGACAAACATGTAGCGGACAAACATGTAGCAGACAAACAAGTGGCAGACAAACATGTAGCGGACAAACATGTAGTAGACAAACATGTGGCAAACAAACATGTAGCAGACAAACATGTAGCAGACAAACATGTAGTAGACAAACATGTAGCAGACAAACATGTGGCAGACAAACATGTAGCAAACAGACATGTGGCGGACAAACATGTAGCAGACAAACATGTAGCAGACAAACATGTATCAGACAAACATGTGGCAGACAAACATGTAGCAGACAAACATGTGGCAGACAAACATGTAGCAGACAAACATGTTGCAGACAAGCATGAAGCAGACAAACATGTAGCAGACAAACATGTAGCAGACAAACATGTAGCAGACAAACATGTAGCAGACAAACATGTGGCAGACAAACATGTAGCAGACAAACATGTGGCAGACAAACATGTAGCAGACAAACATGTGGCAGACAAACATGTAGCAGACAAACATGTAGCAGACAAACATGTAGCAGACAAACCTGTAGCAGACTAACATGTAGCAGACAAACCTGTAGCAGACAAACATGTAGCAGACAAACATGTAGCAGACAAACATGTGGCAGACAAACATGTAGCAGACAAACATGTAGCAGACAAGCATGTAGCAGACAAACATGTAGCAGACAAACATGTAGCAGACAAACAAGTAGCAGACAAACATGTAGCAGACAAACATGTAGCAGACAAACATGTAGCAGACAAGCATGTAGCAGACAAACATGGAGCAGTCAAACATGTGGCAGACAAACATGTAGCAGACAAACATGTAGCAGACAAACATGTAGCAGACAAACATTTAGCGGACAAACATGTAGCGGACAAACATGTAGCAGACGAACATGCAGCAGACAAACATGTAGCAGACAAACATGTAGCAGACAAACATGTAGCAGACAAACATGTAGCAGACAAACATGTATCAGACAAACATGTGGCAGACAAACATGTAGCAGACAAACATGTGGCAGACAAACATGTAGCAGACAAACATGTTGCAGACAAGCATGTAGCAGACAAACATGTAGCAGACAAACATGTAGCAGACAAAAATGTAGCAGACAAACATGTAGCAGACAAACATGTAGCAGACAAACATGTAGCAGACAAACATGTAGCAGACAAACATGTAGCAGGCAAACATGTAGCAGACAAACATGTAGCAGACAAGCATGTAGCAGACAAGCATGTAGCAGACAAACATGTAGCAGACAAACATGTAGCAGACAAACATGTAGCAGACAAACATGTAGCAGAAAAACATGTAGCAGACAAACATGTAGCAGACAAGCATGTAGCAGACGAACATGTAGCAGACAAACATGTAGCAGACGAACATGTGGCGGACAAACATGTAGCAGACAAACATGTAGCAGACAAACATGTAGCAGACAAACATGTAGCAGACAAACATGTAGCAGACAAACATGTAGCAGACAAACATGTAGCAGACAAACATGTAGCAGACAAGCATGTAGCAGACAAACATGTAGCAGACAAACATGTAGCAGACAAACATGTAGCAGACAAACATGTAGCAGACGAACATGTAGCAGACAAGCATGTAGCAGACAAACATGTAGCAGACAATCATGTAGCAGACAAACATGTAGCAGACAAACATGTAGCAGACAAACATGTAGCAGACAAACATGTAGCAGACAAACATGTAGCAGACAAACATGTAGCAGACAAACATGTAGCAGACAAGCATGTAGCAGACAAACATGTAGCAGACAAGCATGTAGCAGACAAACATGGAGCAGATGAACATGTAGCAGACAAACATGGAGCAGACAAACATGTAGCAGACAAACATGTAGCAGACAAACATGTAGCAGACAAACATGTAGCAGACAAACATGGAGCAGACAAACATGTAGCAGACAATCATGTAGCAGACAAACATGTAGCAGACAAACATGTAGCAGACAAACATGTAGCAGACAAACATGTAGCAGACAAGCATGTAGCAGACAAACATGTAGCAGACAAACATGTAGCAGACAAACATGGAGGAGACAAACATGTAGCAGACAAACATGTAGCAGACAAACATGTAGCAGACAAATATGTAGCAGACAAACATGTAGCAGACAAACATGTGGCAGACAAACATGTAGCAGACAAACATGTAGCGGACAAACATGTAGAAGACAAACATGTAGCAGACAAGCATGTAGCAGACAAACATGTAGCAGACAAACATGTAGCAGAAAAACATGTAGCAGACAAACATGTAGCAGACAAGCATGTAGCAGACAAACATGTAGCAGACAAACATGTAGCAGACAAACATGTTGCAGACAAGCATGTAGCAGACAAACATGTTGCAGACAATTATGTAGCAGACAAACATGTAGCAGACAAACATGTAGCAGACAAGCATGTAGCAGACAAACATGTAGCAGATAAACATGTAGCAGACAAACATGTAGCAGACACACATGTAGCAGACAAACATGTAGCAGACAAACATGTAGCAGACAAGCATGGAGCAGACAAACATGTAGCAGACAAGCATGTAGCAGACAAACATGTAGCAGATTAACATGTAGCAGACAAACATGGAGCAGACGAACATGTAGCAGACAAACATGTAGCAGACAAACATGTAGCAGACAAACATGTAGCAGACAAACATGTAGCAGACAAACATGTAGCAGACAAACATGTAGCAGACAAGCATGTAGCAGACAAACATGTAGCAGACAAACATGTAGCAGACAAACATGGAGCAGACAAACATGTAGCAGACAAGCATGTAGCAGACAAACATGTAGCAGACAAACATGTAGCAGACAAGCATGTAGCAGACAAACATGTAGCAGACAAACATGTAGCAGACAAACATGGAGCAGACAAACATGTAGCAGACAAACATGTAGCAGACAAACATGTAGCAGACAAACATGTAGCATACAAACATGTAGCAGACAAACATGTAGCAGACAAACATGTAGCAGACAAACATGTAGCAGACAAACATGTAGGAGACAAGCATGTAGCAGACAAACATGTAGCAGATAAACATGTAGCAGACAAACATGGAGCAGACAAACATGTAGCAGACAAACATGTAGCAGACTAACATGTAGCAGACAAACATGGAGCAGACAAACAGAATAGCCTCTGATACACCGAAAAATGTTATTCTACAGAGTGACTGTGCTCGGAGGCACGATCCGAGTAGAAGGACGATTCAGGGTGGAGCTACGGTATTGTATTAAAATAGTGGGGGACTGTTCCCCTTACGCCAGAATAATATACTATCACGTGTGAAAAGATCGTTCATTTCGGTGTAAGGTTTTTTCGGTGTACGAGTTTTTCGCTGTACGATTTTTTAGCAGTCGAATGTTGAAAGTCTTATAACCAACGTCAAATAAATAGACCAATCACGATCGACTCTTTGGTTTTGCTTGCACTTTTCGCTCTCACTTGAAGAGCAATGCTCGACTCCTGAAATACTTCTGAAGAGTCTTTCGAGTCGGTCACGTGGTTCGCCGTGCACCAATGAGCGACGGTATTGGAGCCGACTTTCACTTCTCACTTCCAAAGACTTGCAAGTGTATCCACCACTTTAGGCAGAAAAGGATGAGAATAATATTTATAACGATTTTACATAGGTCTAGAACCTGGGCCCTCATTCTATAACGACAACTAAATGCAAGCGCGACGAAAATGTCAGAGCCCATACGATGCAGCATGTGAAGTATACGGAATCTTTGGAACAAAACAAAAATGCCGCGCTTTAATTTCGTTTTAAAGTTATAGAATGAATACCCTGGGCTTCATTCAGCTCCAATTTAATATAATAATGAGTACAATAATAATTACTCACATGATAATATCCAAAGGCATGGAATACCTTCCATGCCTTTGGATAGACTTGGCTTCAAAACAAACTACGTCCACTTCTTGACTTCTGCCTTGACTTGACTGCTGACTTGACTGCCCTCTTGCTTAGCGATCTGGATCTTATATATCGCTCAAACACTTTTATGTATAACCTTACATGGTAAGCAGGGCCCAGATTCACAAAGAATTTTATCTTAAAACATTTCAGCGCTTAACCCGTTCTAAGTTAAAACAGAGATATCACGTTCTAGCTTTATTACGGTTTTATCCTTATTCGCTTTTCACAAAGAATTTTAATACCATTTCACCGTGGTGCTAACTTTTGCCCCAACTGTCCGTGTCGTTGCCGTGTGACGTCATTGCTTTCGACTGTCAACCAATGTGAGCAAAGAGCGGGATGTCAATCAGTTTGTAATAACGCGATATAAACATTAATTACTTGTTCCCTACAGCTAGATGATATTTAAGATCAAAATAAATGCATAAAATGTTGTATGTACTTCCAAGTTTGTTGTTTTCTAATTGTTGTGAATCTTTTTGTTGTTGAACATCGAGAAGGCTTTGCATTTTGTTTCCCGCTAATTCTGTAAGCTGTCATCCGAGATTCCCAAATGTGAGGTTAAGATTGAAAATTAAATATGATAATCGTAATTTGGATCGTTTCTTTACTCCCAACCTGTCTAGATTTTCATTGTCAATCTTCTAAATATGTACTAATTGAATTTGAGTGAGCCAAATCTCCAAAATGATCGAAATCAATTGCGAGGTGAGTGTTGTATCTCCACTAAAACCAGTCGGGGCCGGTGATAACTTTATCACCAACTATTCTTAAAAATTTTGCTTAAAATTTTCCGTGAATACGAGTTGTAACCAAGTCTGGTGATAACTGCTAAAACTATTTTAACTTAGAACGGGTTAAGAGATACAATTCTTTGTGAATCTGGGCCCAAGGGTGTACGAATCAACCTCATGACGTCAAGTTATACAATATAAATAAGTCCTTTTTAGACTATATCACATAATGTATCTATGTCGTATGTGTGACGTATCTATGTCGTATGTGTGACGTATCTATGTCGTATGTGTGACGTATCTATGTCGTATGTGTGACGTATCTATGTCGTATGTGTGACGTATCAGTTTGTCAACATGCTAACACAACAAGTGTACTAATGTAATATACATAATAATACCTTAATAAGCTATAATAACGATAACAGTGAAATCACCAAAGGACCCCAACTCTAGGCCAAAAGAGCTCGATTTAAGCGATGATGATTATTTCTGCGATGCTTATTTCCGGTTGGTCAGACCTGAGTCGGTAATGTAGTTTCACCTATACTACATTATCGACTCTGCCACGGACAATGTTCGTGTTTCTACATTCCACCGCCATAAAACTGGACATGGAACACTCATGCAGTTCTACTCATTTCGTGTCAGTTATATTTCCTGATTTGTTTACACAACGTTCTGCCAAGCTGTCGGAATATGTTCCCAATAACTGTCGATGACATTCATTACTGTCAATTGAATGACAAACTCTCGGCACAAAACGTGCCCGGGTTTCATTGGATTAGTTACACAGTTGGCTCCAGCTTCGAATAACGTTTCATGATCGCTTGGAGGACATCAACACACAGGAGCTTATCTCACCGAGTCATGCATTCACCCAATCCTGGAGCACACCAGACATCATTATCTCACGTTGGGAAATTACAATTCAATTTTATTCCACTGCAGAGATCATGACTCAAACGTCGTACGTCACGACTCATACGTCATAAGTCATACGTCATGACTCATACGTCATACGTCACGACTCATACGTCATACGTCACGACTCATACGTCATAAGTCATACGTCATGACTCATACGTCATAAGTCATACGTCATGACTCATACGTCATACGTCACGACTCATACGTCATACGTCACGACTCATACGTCATACGTCACGTCACGACTCATACGCCCTACGTCACGACTCATACGTCATACGTCACGACTCATACGTCATGCGTCACGACTCATACGTCATACGTCACGACTCATACGTCATACGTCACGACTCATACGTCATACGTCACGACTCATACGTCATACGTCACGACTCATACGTCATACGTCACGACTCATACGTCATACGTCACGACTCATACGTCATACGTCACGACTCATACGTCACGTCACGACTCATACGTCATACGTCACGACTCATACGTCATACGTTACGACTCATACGTCATACGTCACGACTCATACGTCATACGTCACGACTCATACGTCATACGTCACGACTCATACGTCATACGTCACGACTCATACGTCATACGTCACGACTCATACGTCATACGTCACGACTCATACGTCATACGTCACGACTCATACGTCATACGTCACGACTCATACGTCATACGTCACGACTCATACGTCATACGTCACGACTCATACGTCATACGTCACGACTCATACGTCATACGTCACGACTCATACGTCATACGTCACGACTCATACGTCATACGTCACGACTCATACGTCATACGTCACGACTCATACGTCATACGTCACGACTCATACGTCATACGTCACGACTCATACGTCATACGTCACGACTCATACGTCATACGTCACGACTCATACGTCATGCGTCACGACTCATACGTCATACGTCACGACTCATACGTCATACGTCACGACTCATACGTCATACGTCACGACTCATACGTCATACGTCACGACTCATACGTCATACGTCACGACTCATACGTCATACGTCACGACTCATACGTCATGCGTCACGACTCATACGTCATACGTCACGACTCATACGTCATACGTCACGACTCATACGTCATACGTCACGACTCATACGTCATACGTCACGACTCATACGTCACGTCACGACTCATACGCCCTACGTCACGACTCATACGTCGTACGTCACGACTCATACGTCATACGTCACGACTCATACGTCATACGTCACGACTCATACGTCATGCGTCACGACTCATACGTCATACGTCACGACTCATACGTCATACGTCACGACTCATACGTCATACGTCACGACTCATACGTCATACGTCACGACTCATACGTCATGCGTCACGACTCATACGTCATACGTCACGACTCATACGTCATACGTCACGACTCATACGTCATACGTCACGACTCATACGTCATACGTCACGACTCATACGTCATACGTCACGACTCATACGTCATACGTCACGACTCATACGTCATGCGTCACGACTCATACGTCATACGTCACGACTCATACGTCATACGTCACGACTCATACGTCATACGTCACGACTCATACGTCATACGTCACGACTCATACGTCATGCGTCACGACTCATACGTCATACGTCACGACTCATACGTCATACGTCACGACTCATACGTCATGCGTCACAACTCATACGTCATACGTCACGACTCATACGTCATACGTCACGACTCATACGTCATACGTCACGACTCATACGTCATACGTCACGACTCATACGTCATGCGTCACGACTCATACGTCATACGTCACGACTCATACGTCATACGTCACGACTCATACGTCATACGTCACGACTCATACGTCATACGTCACGACTCATACGTCATACGTCACGACTCATACGTCATGCGTCACGACTCATACGTCATACGTCACGACTCATACGTCATACGTCACGACTCATACGTCATACGTCACGACTCATACGTCATACTTCACGTCACGACTCATACGTCATACGTCACGACTCATACGTCATGCGTCACGACTCATACGTCATACGTCACGACTCATACGTCATACGTCACGACTCATACGTCACGTCACGACTCATACGTCATACGTCACGACTCATACGTCATACGTCACGACTCATACGTCATACGTCACGACTCATACGTCATACGTCACGACTCATACGTCATACGTCACGACTCATACGTCATGCGTCACGACTCATACGTCATACGTCACGACTCATACGTCATACGTCACGACTCATACGTCATACGTCACGACTCATACGTCATACGTCATGACTCACATAAATAGCCGGGTCCTGCAGGACAAATTAATTGATCAACATTTTTGTAATTGAGATAATACTAGGACAACGCCATATATGCGTTGTTAGACGAGCAGATAGTAATAGTATGTCGATTTTTCTGCCAAACGTTTGCCTACATTCGCCAATTGGGTGACATTCAAGTTGTAAATGGGTTAAAACTGCTCCGAGTGGTACCAATTTAGCACATTTTATGTTTTTTCTTCAAAAAGACTGACCCGATCAAGCTGAAAGTTTCCAGAAATGTGTATCAAAATTTAATTCAACTTCACGCCTAATTTCATTTTTCTGGGTAATAAAAGAATTTCTTTTCCCGACGTGTTATTCTAATGGGTATTTTTGTAATTTCTAAAATTCATACAAATAAAAGTTACCACCCGATAATGGCACAAAACTATACAGATCTAAGTTAGATGAGGAACCATGGTGAAAAATAGTTTGAAATTGATAGCTGTAGCCATTTGACCTGTGGAGAACCAAAAAAAAAAAAACACATGAAAACGAACACCAATTTTTCTCAGTTTGTCAAATTGAACCCTCGCTAAAGCTCGTCCAATTATTGTGTTGGGATATTAGTGAGACCCATCAATGAAAAGAAACATTTCATAAACTTTGAGAACAGTGGCGTCACTTTGATACGGAGTGCCCTTTGACACGTATCACTCAGAGTGCCCGATAAAAGGATGACAGTGAACCCTATACTTCATAGCAGGGGTGCCCAAACTTTCTGGAGGAAAGATCTACTTCTTCATATGAAAAAATGCATGATCGACCAAGTTAAATTGTAGCTTTTCTTTAAAATTAAGGGGTGAGTGTGTAAGAGACCAGTATACAAAAATCACCTAAACAAATAAGACATATCATACAAAATTGAACAATGAAGCTTTTCAATTCGATGTGTGGTTAATAGTATCTACGATTTGCACGGCATATTTACCGTTAGTTTGACATAATCTAGCGAATAAATCACACTCCACAGAATGGAAACAACAACAACTGAACTGAAAACCATTCTTGAGAAATAAGCTGGGCTGATAGTGGGTGGAAAGAGGATCAAGTTCTTGTAAAGTTGTTGACATTCGACACTCAAGCAGAGCAAGTATATTTCCTCATTACTTGCAGACGAAGAGTAGCCTTACTATTCTCTGAGAACTCATCACCCACAACGTTGAGAATTAGTATAAATTCCATCAATATTTGGTCGAACATCATCATTTCGAAAACTAAAGCTTTCAAAGATTTTTCAATGAAATATATATATTGATATTCCAATAATTTCCAATACAAAATTGTAAAATAGATTGAGTGGATCGACGTACTGGGCACCCCTGCTTTGTAGAATACTCATACCACTTCTGAAAATATCGTATTTCCGGTTGAAAAAGGTGGTGGCCCATTTACGAATGTATAGAAGTGTCATGTAATAGACTTTAACACGGAAAGAGAACAGATCGATGCATGACACCAAACTTTCAAACTAGAAGAAATAACCTGCATTGGTCCCTGACTAAATTAAAAAACAGGATAGCAATCAGTATAAAAAATACATAGGAAAATATAGAGAAATAGATTGAAGATATTATATATTGATCCATGAAAAGGGAACTGATCGAATAGAAAAAATGTAAAAACAAAATAGGATTGAATAAAATAGTAAGGAGATTTAGTGATTACAAAATTAAAAGTGATATATGGAAACGCTAATTATAAAAATGATTTCTTAAAATTCTTACGGAGTCTTTAAGTGCTGACACTCCGATTCGATATAATACTAATAACACTAACACTATATAATATATAATACACTATATAATATACTATGATATATAACACTGATACTATCTTCAGTAAGAGATTCACCCTCGCTATGATGGGGCATAGTGAGATATGTGATTTGGAAAATAATGAATAAATCTGAGGAAAATATTTCGAAATATTTCGAAATATCAAATCGGTTCGAAGATTTGAAAGATATTTTGAGATTATTAAAAAAAGAGAATGACAAAACCACGATGATCCCACGATATCCTCCTGTTCTCATCAGGAGGAAGGAATAATCGGGAACTATCGGGAACTAGAGCCACAATCTGGACCAACCAAGAACAGCGCGAGACTAGTCTGCTTGGCGGGAAGAGACGGGAGAAATGGACAACTCTGGGCATAAGGAGCCCGGTGTCGGTGATACCCATGTCCGCTATGTAAACAGCCGTTCCATATATATATATATATATATATATATATATATATATATATATATATATATATATATATATATATATATATATATATATATATATATATATATATATATATATATATATATATATATATATATATATATATATATATATATATATATATATATATATATATATATATATATATATATATATATATATATATATATATATATATATATATATATATATATATATATATATATATATATATATATATATATATATATATATATATATATATTTATAAATATATATATATATATATATATATATATATATATATATATATATATATATATTTATATATATATATATATATATATATATATATATATATATATATATATATATATATATATATATTATATATATATATATATATATTGTGTTTTAACGACGCACTGTAATGATTACCAAAATCTATTGGCGTCGGATGAATGATTAATGAGATGATGGGATGATGAGATGAAGGTTTTTCTGGGTAGTGGGAAGGATAGTGGAGAGAAAGCGGTCGTGGCTTATATTGTAGAAACCATCCCGACATTAGCCTAGACTACAGAGGGAAACCACGAAAAACCCCTGTAAAGATGGACGGTGGCGGGGATCGAACCGGGTCCGATATGTCCCTTCACCTCCCGGGTCACACGAAGCAAGTGAGCTAACCACTCAGCTACTGTGCCGGTAAAGAAGCCCACTCTCGTGACGAAGAGTGTACGTGAAAGACGTTTACCCGAGACGTTGCTACTCAATGAATTATCCTCCACAAAACAAAAGTAAAACTATCATCAACTTAATTTTCACGGCGCCTTTAATACACTGCTTTCTCTTCATAAAGTTTCCTTTGTTTGTGAGCTCTCTTTTCATTCCAGTTATTCCGTGTTTCATTCTCTTGTTTGTCGCAATTAGCAGGCGGTGAGCCGTACCAGCAGACTACATCATGACTAGAGGTACACGTCATGGTAAACATGACCGAATGCTCACAAGAACTGATATACGCAAACTATTACGCCAAGAAATTGCCAGGTTGGTTACCTTTTTGAAGTTTGAATTGGGTTTGAAAACGCAGTGTACTGATAACCACGATCTATTGGCGTCGGTGAATGATATGTATGAGATGATGGTATGGTGAGATGAAAGGGTATTTTATTAGACCTGTATTCTTGGAAAGTGGGAAGGAGTCGGTCGTGGCCTGTTGTAAAGAAACCATTCCAGTATTGACCTGAACGACAGAGGGAAACCACGAAGAACCTCTGTCAGGATGGTCGACCATGACGAGAATCGAGCCCCGGTCTCCTGAATGACGGTTCAGTGTATTAACCACTTGGCCACTCGTCTCGGTATGTTGGTAACTGTGAAATGGAAGTTGCTCTTGTCGGTCGGTGAATGTAGATGCCTACATGCCACTTTAGCTGTGTCGATGACGTGAATGATGGAGGAAAAGAACAAACACGCAGTTCCACCTTTTAACAGCACCTCTGGTATGTCGACTGTCAGCCAAGTGGCGGTGGGTGAGGTGGCGGGACCCGCGGCTGCGTGCGCGCGCAAGAAGCATCACCGGACAGACAGACAGACAGAAGCAAACTAGCCTGACAACTCATGTTTGGAACGTGAACACAACAATTTATTTTCACATTTTTATCATTTTCATCATTATTTCATCTTTATCATTTCTAAAAATCATCAGTCTGTCGTGCCGTCAAATGATTTATCGGTACTTTGGCAACCGTTCCTCTCCTTCCTTCTTCTCCTATCCCTTCTCTCCTTCCTTCCTATCCTTCCTTCCTCTCATATCCCTTCTCTTCTTCCTTCCGCTCCCCCTCCTTCCACTATCCTCACCAAGCCTCTCGCCGTGCCGCCGTGCCGCCGTGCCGCCGTGCCGCCGTGCCGCCGTGCCGCCGTGCCGCCGTGCCGCCGTGCCGCCGTGCCGCCGTGCCGCCGTGCCGCCGTGCCGCCGTGCCGCCGTGCCGCCGTGCCGCCGTGCCGCCGTGCCGCCGTGCCGCCGTGCCGCCGTGCCGCCGTGCCGCCGTGCCGCCGTGCCGCCGTGCCGCCGTGCCGCCGTGCCGCCGTGCCACCGTGCCGCCGTGCCGCCGTGCCGCCGTGCCGCCGTGCCACCGTGCCACCGTGCCGCCGTGCCGCCGTGCCACCGTCCCGCCGCTCACGCGTTACGAACGCACTCTCAGACAGATGGATCTGGAAGACTGTGTATAATATCAACAATGTGTACCCCAAAGACATTAGTACAGATACCCACGGTATAAGACGGTCGAATCTCTTGTGAGAATTTGAGGAAGTCTTTGGAGACCATTTTGAATTTGCCTCTAGCGCCATCTTCCATTTGTGATGACGAACCGAAATGATTGGAAGGCGGGAAGCGGTAACATGTACTTCATTATTGTATTGGAATTAAATCGAAATTGAAGTGATACTGCAGGTCTATTGATAACCCACTTCATTGGGTGACGTCCCAACTCATCTCAATCCCAACTCTGTTGACGATACGATACTGCATGGGGAAATAGCATCGTCTCAAACCGAATCACAGGTGAGTGATGTTTGTCCGAACAACGAGGTTGTCCAGCTCCCTAGCGAGGAACGACGTGGACCGCGCCCAAATAGCACATCGCTTCCAGTCACTCGAGCACAGCTTGCAGTTGAGCAACATTCTCTCGGGCCACAAGATGGATGGGTGACGGCTCCAACCACGTGAGCCACGCCGACTGGGTGCCGGCGACTACACGCCAGTCTTCCGCATCGCCAACAGCTCGACGCCCCACTACTCGGAGCCGGACTGCCAAGTTGAAACAACATCTCCAGAGACCGACTTGAACCCTACTGAACTGTGTCGGCCAATCAGACTCTCGATTTCCGTCCGCCCCAATCCAAAAACTGACATTTTGACGAGGAGCAGCCATTGGGCAGGCTTTGATCACATATTCACTATATAACGACGCATAGAGACAGCCCAGTCATTCGATTGCTGATGTTCGTCATGGTAGGACTCCTGAAGATGAGGGATGAAATTCCTCCGAAACGTCGATCTCCATCATCTACAACACGTGGCGCAACCGGAGAAATCATCTCACCATATATATATATATATATATATATATATATATATATATATATATATATATATATATATATATATATATATATATATATATTTACATATATTTGAATATGTATATATATATATATATATATGAATATATATATATATATATATATATATATATATATATATAAACATACATATATATATATATATATATATATATATATATATATATATATATATAAACATACATATATATATATATATATATATATATATATATATATATATATATATATATATATATATATATATATATATATGAATATATATATACATATATATATATATATATATATATATATATATATATATATATAATATATATATATATATATATATATATGTATATATATATATATTTATATATAAATATATACATACATATATATATATATATATATATATATATATATATATATATATATATATATATATTTATATATACATATATATATTCATATATATATATATATATATATATATATATATATATTTATATATATATATATATATATATATATATATATGTATATATATATATATATATATATATATATATATATATATATGTATATATATATATATATATATATATATATATATATATATATATGTATATATATATATATATATATATATATATATATATATATATATATATATATATATATATATATATATATATATATATGAATATATATATATATATTCATATATATATATATATATATATATATATATATATATATATATATATATATATATATATATATATATATACATATTCATATATATATATATTTATATATATATATATATATATATATATATATATATATATATATATATATATATATATATATACATATATATATATATATATATATATATATATATATATATATATATATATATATATATATATATATATATATCTTCGTCTGAGAAATCATTTATATATAACTATTTTTCATGATAAGCTATTGTCTAGCTTCCCAGCCCCTTCTCGTTGCAATTCCGTTGGCTTCCAGGAAAACATTATGATAAACAGTACAATGTGTGTTTAACGTGTATTATTAATGGCTGCTACAATTGTATTATATATGTGTAATTAAGCAATTAATTATTTGTAATAAAACGTGTTTGCAATTAGCAAGTCGTTTCAGCTAAACGCGGCTGTGATTGCAAACTGCGGGGCGGCGAGTCACCCAGGAGGGCCGGGGGGGGGGGGGGGGACACTTCTCTGCCGGTTCTACCCGAGCTATAATCCCGCCTAAGCTGCAACCAGCACTCACACCATGTCGACCCTAGCGCTTATTGCACTGGTAAACCATCGAAACTAATCCACAAGCGTTTCTGGAGATCATCCTTATTTGATGTCTCTCATTAGATCGGATAGTTAGATGATGGAATGTGATAGACATTCAATGATAAGTGAATTATTATTACCTTTGTTGAAGCGTTGATTACAGTTGGTTTGGT
This sequence comes from Brachyptera risi, assembly GCA_964007535.1. Classification (NCBI taxonomy): domain Eukaryota; kingdom Metazoa; phylum Arthropoda; class Insecta; order Plecoptera; family Taeniopterygidae; genus Brachyptera; species Brachyptera risi. The sequence continues at coordinate 75,043 of CAXFZR010000021.1, forward strand.
TGCCGAGTCATTGTGTCATTTAATACCAGGAAAATGTAGAAGACGTTCGTTGTCAAGTGAGCGGGATTCGATGTAATGAAAAGCTATATAGGACTACATACCTTTTTTGTATTGGGTAAACAAAAGTTAGAAACATTACAATTAACAAAATTCACATCGCTTATCCACAAAGCTCTATAAGGGCTTGACTGTGATGATGACATCACTAAAATAACTGTATAAAAACACACACAAAATTAGTTATTAAACAGGGGGAAAAAAGTGCAACCTAAAATTACGAAAGAAAAAGAGACATGTGCAAAGTTGATCAATTGAAGAAAGAAGTAAGCACGCAATGAATTACTGAGAAAAATGCTTGTGCAGAAACCAAAAATTCACACTTGCGCATTTAAGATGCGATAACATAGAGAGAAAACAAGTTACTAGTGTAATAGTACTGAAGTACTGTAGTGTAAAGTACTAGTATCACATAATAGTGATCTAAGATTCATTCAACTCACTCCCTTCCAATTCAACTATTGACAATCTCAATCGTGTCACGATCGAACTAGTTCACCGGTTGATCTTATTGATGGCTTTCTTGACAGTTACAATTGACAACTCGAAATGGGCGTGGCTTCACCAGTCCGCCAGTTGGATCATATCATTTGTTGTGATTTGAAGATATCCCGAGTGGATATTTGAACTTGACTACAGTTCTAACAGCCCTGTTGATTGGATGTCATGATTTCTGACGTCACGGGGGCGGAGACTGCGAGACGTCAATTGATGTGGAAATATATACATCACACAGCCATTTTGATCTTTGAAATGGATTATCCACTTGATGTGGAATGTTGGAATAATGAGTATTATTCGTGTCTGGAACACTTGAATGATGAGTGAATGCACCTTGTTAGATGAGCGAGAGCGAAGACCTTCTTTCCAGTCTACGGAGCTCTGTCTGTTTTCTTTTGTACCCGCGGCACTGGTCGCACGGTTTAACTGATCGACAAGAAACTTCTTCTGTGCACTGAGACTTTTCCAACTCGGAACGGTAAAGTTTCTGGGTTCCATCGGTTGTACCATTACTGAGAAATATCATCTGAAAGTTTCTGAAAGCTCCATAAGATTTGGCTGGGCGGGAGAATTCCGAAGATGAAATCTTTGAAACAAGATCAGGATGTGCATGGACACATTATTACAGTATCAGGGGCAATCGAACTGGCCGTTTGGGCGAGAATAACCCAATAGATGTTTTTTATTCAACAATAAAGGAACATTTACTCTCGAGCTTTGTGCTACGAGCAGCATGCGCTGAGCAACCGGCAACATGTGCTGACCAATCAGAGAGCGAGTTTCTCCCGGCTGCATGTACACGTGCAACATGCGCTGAGCAACCGGCAACGTGTGCTGACCAATCAGAGAGCGAGTTTCTCCCGGCTGCATGTACACGAGCAACATGCGCTGAGCAACCGGCAACGTGTGCTGACCAATCAGAGAGCGAGTTTCTCCCGGCTGCATGTACACGTGCAACATGCGCTGAGCAACCGGCAACGTGTGCTGACCAATCAGAGAGCGAGTTTCTCCCGGCTGCATGTATACACGTGCAACATGCGCTGAGCAACCGGCAACATGTGCTGACCAATCAGAGAGCGAGTTTCTCCCGGCTGCATGTATACACGTGCAACATGCGCTGAGCAACCGGCAACGTGTGCTGACCAATCAGAGAGCGAGTTTCTCCCGGCTGCATGTACACGTGCAACATGCGCTGAGCAACCGGCAACATGCGCTGACCAATCAGAGAGCGAGTTTCTCCCGGCTGCATGTACACGAGCAACATGCGCTGAGCAACCGGCAACATGTGCTGGCCAATCAGAGAGCGAGTTTCTCCCGGCTGCATGTACACGTGCAACATGCGCTGAGCAACCGGCAACATGTGCTGACCAATCAGAGAGCGAGTTTCTCCCGGCTGCATGAACACGTGCAACATGCGCTGAGCAACCGGCAACGTGCGCTGACCAATCAGAGAGCGAGTTTTTCTCCCGGCTGCATGTACACGTGCAACATGTGCTGAGCAACCGGCAACGTGCGCTGACCAATCAGAGAGTGAGTTTCTCCCGGCTGCATGTACACGTGCAACATGCGCTGAGCAACCGGCAACATGCGCTGACCAATCAGAGAGCGAGTTTCTCCCGGCTGCATGTACACGTGCAACATGCGCTGAGCAACCGGCAACGTGTGCTGACCAATCAGAGAGCGAGTTTCTCCCGGCTGCATGTACACGTGCAACATGCGCTGAGCAACCGGCAACATGTGCTGACCAATCAGAGAGTGAGTTTCTCCCGGCTGCATGTACACGAGCAACATGCGCTGAGCAACCGGCAACATGTGCTGACCAATCAGAGAGTGAGTTTCTCCCGGCTGCATGTATACGTGCAACATGCGCCAGGAGATCGACTCTGTTCATCTTCTGCTTCTTGCGACTGCGCCGAGACCAACAATACGTCACTATATTCATCACGGCTCCTTTTGTTCTTTGAACTGTCAGAACCAACTTCTCGACTGATATTCATGCTCGAGATATTATATCAGTTTTTGACACTACCATTCGGGTAATTATTGGTCCAACAGTATTAAGAAGCTCATATAGTTTGATTGGATACATATGGTGTAAGCTTAATATTTTGTTTGTAGTAACATAACCACAATGTGAAGTCCAACTATGACGTCATCACTGCGCTCAACAGTGAACGTATTCGTGCGCTGAGCGCATGTTGCCGGTTGCTCAAAGCATGTTGCCGGTTGCTCAAAGCATGTTGCCGGTTGCTCAAAGCATGTTGCTCGTAGCGCAAAGCATGTTGCCGGTTGCTCAAAGCATGTTGCCGGTTGCTCAAAGCATGTTGCCGGTTGCTCAAAGCATGTTGCTCGTAGCGCAAAGCATGTTGCCGGTTGCTCAAAGCATGTTGCCGGTTGCTCAAAGCATGTTGCCGGTTGCTCAAAGCATGTTGCCGGTTGATCAAAGCATGTTACCGGTTGCTCAAAGCATGTTATGGGTTGCTCAAAGCATGTTGCCGGTTGCTCAAAGCATGTTGCCGGTTGCTCAAAGCATGTTGCCGGTTGATCAAAGCATGTTGCCGGTTGCTCAAAGCATGTTGCCGGTTGCTCAAAGCATGTTGCCGGTTGCTCAAAGCATGTTGCCGGTTGCTCAAAGCATGTTGCCGGTTGCTCAAAGCATGTTGCCGGTTGCTCAAAGCATGTTGCCGGTTGCTCAAAGCATGTTGCCGGTTGCTCAAAGCATGTTGCCGGTTGCTCAAAGCATGTTGCCGGTTGCTCAAAGCATGTTGCCGGTTGCTCAAAGCATGTTGCCGGTTGCTCAAAGCATGTTGCCGGTTGCTCAAAGCATGTTGCCGGTTGATCAAAGCATTTTGCCGGTTGCTCAAAGCATGTTGCCGGTTGCTCAAAGCATGTTGCCGGTTGCTCAAAGCATGTTGCCGGTTGCTCAAAGCATGTTGCCGGTTGCTCAAAGCATGTTGCCGGTTGCTCAAAGCATGTTGCCGGTTGCTCAAAGCATGTTGCCGGTTGATCAAAGCATTTTGCCGGTTGCTCAAAGCATGTTGCCGGTTGCTCAAAGCATGTTGCCGGTTGCTCAAAGCATGTTGCCGGTTGCTCAAAGCATGTTGCCGGTTGCTCAAAGCATGTTGCCGGTTGCTCAAAGCATGTTGCCGGTTGCTCAAAGCATGTTGCCGGTTGCTCAAAGCATGTTGCCGGTTGATCAAAGCATGTTACCGGTTGCTCAAAGCATGTTATGGGTTGCTCAAAGCATGTTGCCGGTTGCTCAAAGCTCGAGAGTAAACGTAACTCACATATACATCATATCAGTAACACGATGCAGTGATACCAACCTATTCCATCATAATATAAAGAAGGTGCTCCAACTCTCATACTGATAACATGGAAGGCATGTGTGGTTTCTTGCGGTCAGTTCAGAGCCAAAGGTCCCGATATCATGTCGCGATTTAGCGGATCCCCTTGTGAACTAGATGTAAATAAGAGTGGCTACGGTACCGGTGGCATTATTGAGCATTGTTGTTCTAAATAGTTCGATATGAAAGCGATAGTTGCGCTACAGGCAATCGGGACGATGGACTCAGATTCTGACCCCGGAAATACTTCACTTTCAAGACCCGAGTTGGGTCACCTTCTTCATGAATGAATGAATGAATATCAGGGTTTTAAGGCGCATCGACAGCGAGGTCATTTAGCGCCTGTGTAATAAGATAGAATAGGTTGGTATCACTACATCGTGGTAGAACCATTGCTTAGATTCACGGCTTTCTAGATTCGATTTTTACCAAATGGAGTATATTCTACAGAGTCAAGGTGTGTATAAACTCCATAGGCCTATGTGCTGACTCCGAATGCTGCGTCTGCCCTGGACCCTTATTCTCGAGATTATGAGATTAGGAGATTATGAGATTATGAAATGAGATCATTTGGGTGGAATTCTGGTAATCTCACTGAAAATGGCTGATTGGTATTCTCGAAACACTAATTTCACATTTCATGGCAATCCACATTTCACTTGAAAATCTCGCCACCCATTTGGTTGGTGAAATGTCAAAGTGAGTTGTTAAATATTGTGCATAGCACTCGAGATGGCTTAGTATCACTGCCACTAGGATAATTAACTAGGGAAGGCAGTGTATCCTATTTGTTTACATTTTCACGGGCCGCTATTGGCTATAATCTGCTAGCCTCGTGAAGGGTATCTCTCATATAATACAAATAATTTCATTTCAAATTTCACAATTTCTCAACTCGGGAATAGCAAAACGGTGAGAAGTGAGATAAAAAAGGTGGAATGAGATAATAATCGTATCTCATTTCACTCATCTCATCTCATAATCTCAGGAATAAGGGTCCAGATGTATGAGGACCTTGTCTTGGACTGTGTGCCTGTGTGGAGCGGTTAGATGTTGTGGGAACAGCTGAGCAACAGTTCAAGGAACACCTCAGGGAAATAACATGGGAAGTACAAGAGAGAGAGAGAGAGAGAAGAGAATCTTCTCACAAGATTAATAGGGAGATAAGTTACAGTTTATGGAGCTTATACAATTCAACTGATAACAAAAATGGAATTTCAGCTCCTGGATTTTTCATAGTCGTTCGCTCGGCAAGGAAATCATGGACGTGCTGTGAATTAATATGATTCATTGTGGAATTGTTCCAGGCTTGATCTGTCACAGGAATCAACGAGAAAGAGGCAAAACTGAACACATTATTCACTTCGATAAATTGTGGAATCATTGACTTGACCCTCTAAATCCAAATATATATTCATATATATATATATATATATATATATATATATATATATATATATATGAATATATTCATATATATATATATATATATATATATATATATATATATATATATATATATATATATATATACATATATATTTAAATATATATGAATATATTCATATATATATATATATATATATATATATATAAATATATTCATATATATATATATATATATATATATATATATATTATGAATATATATATATATATATATATATATATATATATATATATATATATATATATATATATAAATATATATATATATATATATATATATATATATATATATATATATATATATATAATGAAAATACACATATATATATATATATATATATATATATATATATATATATATATATATATATATATATATATATATATATATATATATATATAAATATATATATATATATATATATATATATATATATATATATATATATATATATATATATATATATATATATATATATATATATAAATATATATATATATATATATATATATATATATATATATATATATATATATATATATATATATATATATATCACCGAGATGCGTCACCCAAGGTGAAGAAGGCGTACACATTTTGTGTCTCGGAAGTAGCTTCACACCGCTTTGGAAACCGGGAAGTCTCCACCATATTCGACATAATATAGAACAGCTAGGTGATTGTGTTCGCATGAGTGACTGACGCTTCAAATCCACATGCCTCAAGCGGGACTCGAACCCACGCCCCGCACTTTCCACCACGCTCTAAAGCAGTGCTTCAACTAACTGAGCCACGAGACAACAATAATTTGTTATGTATTTTAGTTTGTACTTGAAATTTTGTCAGTGATGATCATACGATTTCACTCTATCATGTGTTATGTACAGCTTTGGCCAAAAGTAGAATCTCCTTTTATTAGACAAGCTTTAGCGAGGATTCAATTTGACATGCTGAGAAAAATTGGTGTTCGTTCTCATGTTTTTTTTTCTTTCTGTTTTTCTGTTGGTTCTCCACAGGTCAAACGGCTACAGCAATCAACTTCAAACTTTTTAAAATTATGCTTCCTTATCTAATCTAGATCTGCATAGTTTTGTGGCATTATAAGATGGTAACTTTTTTGAAAATTAATTTCAGAAATTTCGAAAATACTCATCAGAATAACACGACGGAAAAAAAGAAAATATTTTTATTCAAAAATAAAAATGAAATTCTGCGTGAAGTGGAGTTACATTCTGATACACATTTCTGAAAATTTTCAGCTCGATCAAGTGAGCCATTTTGAAGGAAAACCATAAAATGTGCCAAATTGGTACCACTCGAAGCAGTTTTTACCCATTTCTGAATAAAATGTCACCCAATTGGCGAATGTAGGCAAAAGTTTGGCAAAAAAGTCGACATACTATTACTATCCGCTCGTCTAACAACGCATATATGGCGTTTTCCTAGTATCATGTAATACCACCAAGCTCACTGGTTTAGCCAGACAGAATGAGGACTCACATGCAAGCTGTACTACATCATTGATTATGGTGATGATTGTTCTCTTAACGACCCCACCAACAGCTAGGCTACACGGGGGTACGAATGAGCAGGTGATTATGAAACTATAAGATGATGATAAGTGAAAGGACGTTTACAAAAACCCAGGCCTTATGCGGGACTCGATCTCACTCCCAACGGTGACTTCAGTTTCTAAAGCTGTGCCTCAGCTGACTGAGCTACCGAGGGTGATCGACATTGTTGTTTATCAGTAATAGAACTCCAACTCCGTGGATTTCATTTTCTCCCAAGCGGTTCTTCATAATGGTCGGTGAAATGCAAGGAAAGTGCCAGAATACAGATTCTTGAGTCGCCAAGTCACTAGTGGGGTATTTAGTAGATCCACCGATAGACTTCCGAATCTGGCAAATGTATCATGCATTTCTGTCTTAGATCCCGACACAGAACTTCATCATGCATTTGAAAGGTCTGAAATCTTAGTGTGACTTCTTGAACAATATCTAATATGTTATGTTTGAACTTCAACTTCATTCTCTTCATTATTTCAACTCAGCCATCTTGAAATACGTCATTCATTATCTCGCACTTCATTGTCAAACTGACTGTCCATTTTTCACCATTATTCATTGATTTTCTATCCAACATTGTATTTCTTTATTTGAAATCACAGACAAGCCTGTATCAGGCTTTGTGGACTTGTATGTGTTCATATTGGGAATCAATGGAAGAAATTTCAACTTCAAATAATTATTAAATATTTGTACTTTTACTTCTTTTTCTACCTCCTAGTTCAGTTCTCTCGCCCCTTTTGCTGTACCAAAGCTTTGAATAATTTCGAATTTGATTTTTCAAATCCCAGAAATACGTCATTCCATTATCTTCCCGTCCGATTTATTGAAGACAATTTCCCAAAATTTTCCGAAATTTCCCGAAAAAATTATCGACAGATTCTATCGAATGACGACACTCGAGTGATGGTCATATTCCATATGTTCCATGTTGTTCCATGTTGTTCCATGTTATTCCATGTTGTTCCGTGTTGTTCCATGTTGTTCCATGTTGTTCCATGTTGTTCCATGTTGTTCCATGTTGTTCCATGTTGTTCCATGTTGTTCCATGTTGTTCCATGTTGTTCTCATGTTGTTCCATGTTGTTCTCATGTTGTTCCATGTTGTTCCATGTTGTTCCATGTTGTTCCATGTTGTTCCATGTTGTTCCATATTGTTCCATGTTGTTCCATGTTACATGCTCTATGCATGTTTTGTTGGTTTTATGATACATTTTATATGTTTTTGATATTTAGACGAGCTTTAGCGAGGATTCAATTTGACATACTGAAAAAAATTGGTGTTCGTTTTTATGTTTTTTTTTTTTTTTTTTTTTTTGTTTTTATGTTTTTTTGTCGGTTCTCCACAGGTCAAACGGCTACAGCTATCAACTTCAAACTTTTTTTCGTCATGGTTCCTCATCTAACTTAGATCTGTATAGTTTTGTGGCATTATCGGGTGGTAACTTTTTTTTTATGAATTTTAGAAATTTCAAAAATCCCCATTAGAATAACCCGGAGGAAAATACTTGAAAAATCAAAATTTTTCAAGACCTCTCAAATTTTCGCCGAATATAAAGGAAACTATTAAGCACATTTTGAGAGATTTTTCGCATCAATCGGATGAGAAATAACGAAGAAAACGCATTTATAAAGCATTTTCCCATCAATTTAGGCTATTACGGGAACCAATTAAATCTATGACAACAAGTGTCACCAATTAATTCAAAACGATTGAAATGAATGAAGAGGAAGGCCGTGACATAACTGATTCTCGTAAGGTTTTTGAACGTTTGGAGTGATCCAAGGTCTGTAGATGTAGATTGGGTTGACAAATTATTTTTCATTCTAGATTTCTATACCCCTAAGCTCGTCTAACAACGCGCATCCCGCGTTTTCCTAGTTTTATGTACATTCTTCCAGTACATCTAAATTCATGTAGGCCTATGTGGTTACTGGATGATCAGTAATTTCTCCCGCAGTGATGGAATTGCCTTGAATAACTTCGTGGCCGCCCTCGGTAGCTCAGTCAGCTGAGGCACCGCTTCAAAACCTCAAGCCACTGTTGGGCGTGGGTTCGAGTCCCGCATACGGCATGGGTTTTTGTTCACGTCCTTTCAGTCATCATCACTTCGTAGTTTCTTAATCACCTGCTCATTCGTACCCCCGTATAACCTAGCTGTTGGTGGGGTCGTTGAGTCATATACAAAAAATAATAATAATAATAACAATAATAATCAATAACTTTGTCCGAACGATCCTACCTCACTTTATCCTCAGCCTCGAGTGAGAGAAAATCACTGCATGTCGTCAATATCAACACATATTTTCCAATATGAATTACTTTTCGATGGAAAATATTTCCATACAATAACTTTTCGAATTCGATTCGAATGACAAAAAATGCACTCCTAGAGAGTTGATTATTGATTGTTTTCCTCCTTCTTCTCGACGCTAGAATGGTTCGAACGTTGCACGCGTGGATATTATAATATCACTTTATCCACGTCACTTCCAGACCTTGTCAGAATATCCCAGACCCTGTGAAACACAATTGACGCATGACAATGCAGACTGGGAGAAATGGGAACTGATGGAATGTATCCAAGTGAAATAATAACTTCGATTTTTAAAAATTGATTTCAATACAATGCTTGATAACAATATTGGACACTGTTTGTTGTGAAGTTTGACAGAACCTCATAGTGGGGTCAAAGACCTTAGTATCTAACTAATACTAAGGTCTTTGGTGGGGTGTATCTGTGGAGACGAATAAGGTAGATACGTATTGGTTAGACGAGATTCAGCGAGGATTCAATTTGACACACTGAAAAAAATTGGTGTTCGTTTTTATATATATATATTTTTTTTAATGTTTTTTTGTCAGTTCTCCACAGGTCAAACGGCTAAAGCTATCAACTTCAAACGTTTTATCATTATGGTTCCTCATCTAACTTATATCTGTATAGTTTTGTTGCATTATCGAATGATAACTTTTTTTATGAATTTTAGAAATTTCAAAAATACGCATTAGAATAACACAGCGGAAAAATTATATATTTTCCAAAAAATGAAATTTTGCTTGAAGTTGAGTTACACTCTGGGACACATTTATGAGAACTTTCAGCTTGATCGGGTGAGTCATTTAGAAGAAAAACCATAAAATGTGCTAAATTGGCACCACGAAGCAGTTTTTACCCATTTCTAACTTGAAAGTCACCCAATTGGCGAATGTAGGCAAAAGTTTGGCAAAGAAGTCGACATACTATTATTATCCGCTCGTCCTACAACGCATATATGGCGTTTTCATAGTGAGAATAACCCAGAGGAAAAAATTCATGAAAAATATTTCCTTCGAGAGAATTCGAATTTTCGGAGAATTTAATGATGACGATAATACACATTATTCCAAACTATCATTCTAACCGGATCAGCCGTATGATGTGGAATATATATAGTCTACTGTATAATGTTCAACACCGACCCCCCCCCCCCACATACACACTAATGAATATGCACTAATGACCCCCCCCCCCCTTACCCCTTATCATGTACTTTAACCAGCATAAACCAAAAATTTGACGGCACATTTCATCAAGAAACGAGCACATTTCAATGGAAGCAAAAAAGTCATCACTTTGACTGTGAGGGGGGGGTAGTTTGTAATATATCGGAAAAGGTACTAGCACAAAATGGAAATTCAGCACAAAACTAGCACATTTATATCACATTCAAAGACGTCAAATGTCCGTATGTGAGGGGGGGGGGGGGGGGCTGATGTCAAGTTACCCACCCCCCACACGTTGTTTGTAATATCTCGGAAACGATATCAGCACAAAACCAAATGTTGTCGGCACATTTCAGCACAAAGCAAGCACATTTCAATAACAGCAAAAAATTCATCTGTTCGTATGTGTGTGTGTGTGTGTGGGAGGGGGGGGGGGGGAGGGGCTGGTGTTAAGTTGGCCCCCCTTCACGTAGTTAGAAATATCTCGAGAATGGTATCAGCACAAAACGAAATTTTGGCGGCACATTTCAGCATACAACCAGCACATTTGTTTTTCATCCTCCACCCCCCCCCCCCCCCCATATTTTCTGTGGGGGGGGGGGGGGGGGGGGAGTTAATGGGGCCTTGAAATTACAATCCAGGTTTTCATTAACACAAAACCTTTTCCTAGGCCTATCGAACCCTGACCATCACTAAAAAACCTAGCCTATAAAACCACCAACTTACATATCACTCAAAATGCGCGGCTATGGATACGGCACATTTACCCAGAAATAAGGGCCTAGGCCTACACTGTGCACTAATGATCTATACTTACCCATGTCTAAACTTGAATATGCTTGGCCCTAGACTAGGCCTAGGGCCTAATAACAATACTTGGAAACTGATATTTGAATTTTGGGCAGGCTATTATTAAGAACAGTACTGTCTAGGCCTATGAACTATGGAGTAAGGTAGCGGAAGGCCTGGGAGAAGTTTAACAAAGAACCTGGGGAGAAATGGTGATCTAGAATAGGAAGTATAACGATCAGTAACTGATCCGACTTACCCTCGAAGAAGTAATCATCGTCTTCAAAATGCTCACTGCACAGCTTCGTGTGGTTTGAAACATTTCTCCCTACTCGCAGCTGTTGAACCTGACGCTTCCCAAGTGTCACTTCTCTTAGTTCTCTGGGAAATCCATGGAATGGCAGCTCATCTCGTGGCTTGGTACTACACTGTGAATATGTGTTGTTCACTCTGAGCGGTATCACATCAGGCTGGGTTGCATGATTGTGTTATAATAAACTCATTTTCACCCAGTCGTGTATTTCGTCGATACCAGTAGCATAGAAGCTATGACTATCAATAACGTAACGGGATAAGCAACATGGCGCTTTCCTTTCACACCATGCGTACATCAAAGGGATGCCGCCTCACAAATGTTATGATGATTTGCTGGTATTGTTGTATGTTGATCTATACAAGTAATAGATGTCATGCAATCTGTGAATCCAGCTCTTTCCAACTGCATCAAACAATATTGGGATAAATTTCATTTGAATTAGCCAATCTGAATTAAAAATACGTCTGTAAAAGCATTTAGTCCCATAGTCAAGAGCCCTACTGCTATATTTACTATTTGATAACTGGATAATTACTCATCATCTACGAGAAAGATTAAAATCAATGCAATTGTACAACTATTTACTATATATTGAAATACGAGCCTAATACGTTCGATTTGATTTGCAATTGCAAATCTCACAAATGTACACGAAAGCGCTGATTCCATCATGGTGAAAACGGCCTAATGTTAAAAGGATAGGACTTACGCCATGTTGCTTATCCCGTTACGTTATTGATAGTCATAGATAGAAGTAAGCCATTATAGCTGATTCTGTCTGCACTATACTAGTTCCTCGTTTGGCCACCAGATGTCAGCCACTTTGCTTTTGATCGCGAATAGTTCTTGAGTTGTATTTCAGCGATTTAAACTGCATCAAGGAGGCAGATTTACAATTCTAGAATACGGTCTTCTGTGAGTTCTATGTTTACGTTTGACCATCGCTCTCCTATTGGTCAATCATATTGTCATGGTGAGTGATGTACTATCTTCACAAAAAACATCCGTACATTGAGATCTCGTGTCGACTAGAGTTGTCACTGTGACAAGTCCAACGAGAGTGTCGCTCTCCTATTGGTCAATCATATTGTCATGGTGAGTGATGTACTATCTTCACAAGAAACATCCGTACATTGAGATCTCGTGTCGACTAGAGTTGTCACTGTGACAAGTCCAACGAGAGTGTCGCTCTCCTATTGGTCAATCATATTGTCATGGTGAGTGATGTACTATCTTCACAAAAACATCCGTACATTGAGATCTCGTGTCGACTAGAGTTGTCACTGTGACAAGTCCAACGAGAGTGTCGCTCTCCTATTGGTCAATCATATTGTCATGGTGAGTGATGTACTATCTTCACAAGAAACATCCGTACATTGAGATCTCGTGTCGACTAGAGTTGTCACTGTGACAAGTCCAACGAGAGTGTCGCTCTCCTATTGGTCAATCATATTGTCATGGTGAGTGATGTACTATCTTCACAAAAACATCCGTACATTGAGATCTCGTGTCGACTAGAGTTGTCACTGTGACAAGTCCAACGAGAGTGTCGCTCTCCTATTGGTCAATCATATTGTCATGGTGAGTGATGTACTATCTTCACAAAAAACATCCGTACATTGAGATCTCGTGTCGACTAGAGTTGTCACTGTGACAAGTCCAACGAGAGTGTCGCTCTCCTATTGGTCAATCATATTGTCATGGTGAGTGATGTACTATCTTCACAAAAAACATCCGTACATTGAGATCTCGTGTCGACTAGAGTTGTCACTGTGACAAGTCCAACGAGAGTGTCGCTCTCCTATTGGTCAATCATATTGTCATGGTGAGTGATGTACTATCTTCACAAAAAACATCCGTACATTGAGATCTCGTGTCGACTAGAGTTGTCACTGTGACAAGTCCAACGAGAGTGTTGGACAAGAGGGATAAGTGAGAACTCGGAGTTGTCACTTCGGTAGAGTTGACGAATGATATCGTTGTCGAACGAGTTCTTGAGAGAGTTACACAATCGACCCCCTGGTCATAAGAGCCAGGTCCTAAGAGCCAGGTCATAAGAGCCAGGTCGTAAGAGTCGGGTCAAAAGAGCCAGGTCATAAGAGGCAGGCCATAATAACCAGGTCATAAGAGCCAGGTCGTCAGTGAACACGTCATAAGATCCAGGTCATAAGAGCCGGGTCATGAGCCAGGTCATAAGAGCCAGGTCGTCAGTGAACACGTCATAAGATCCAGGTCATAAGAGCCGGGTCATGAGCCAGGTCATAAGAGCCAGGTCGTCAGTGAACACGTCATAAGATCCAGGTCATAAGAGCCAGGTCATAAGAGCCAGGTCA
>CAXFZR010000021.1:93889-101389 GCA_964007535.1 Brachyptera risi
TGTTGCCCCTGCCACTGAAATTTGAAGCGTTTAAGACAAAATAATGATTCAGGTTGGCTGTGAACCAATGAAATAAGAGGCTATTGTGGCTCACCTATGTCACTATACACTACAACACTATTGCTATTTCATAATCACTATTCCATATTTCAATTGTGAATCAGGCCTTAGTAAACATGAAGGTCAATCTCTTTTCTTGACAACATAATTCTGCTATTATCCCTATCTATTCCATGATTTATTTCACTTCATATGAACGGTCACTATTCTTTAGGAAAAACGTGAATACTTGTCATAACCTCACTTTTTAAAAAAACTCGTGCGGGTAACTTATCGTTTAAAAGGCCGTGAAATGTCAGTTTCGTAACTTCTACGCTCCATGGTCGGGATAGTCGACAATTTGTTCGAGAAGTAGGGCTACTAGAGTCAAATGTTATACATTCATACATGGAAGGTTCAGCCACAGCCTTTCAGTGCCGTCTCTCTGCTCACATGACAGATTATCATGCTACTGAGACGTGTGGCCGAGTGGTTGATACACTGAACCGTCATTCAGGAGACCGGGGTTCAATCCCGCCATGGTCGACCTTCCTTATATTGGGTTTTAACGACGCACTGTAATGATTACTAAGATCTATTGGCGTCGGATGAATGATTAATGAGATGATGGGATGATGAGATGAAGTTTTTTTATGGGTAGTGGGAAGGATAGTGGGAAGGAAGCGGTCGTGGCCTATATTATAGGAACCGTCCCGGCATTAGCCTAGACTACAGAGGGAAACCACGAAAAACCCCTGTAAAGATGGACGGTGGCGGGGATCGAACCGGGTCCGATATGTCCCTTCACCTCCCGGATCACACGAAGCAAGTGCGCTAACCACTCAGCTACTGTGTCGGTCCGACCTTCCTGACAGGGGTTTCCCTCTGTCGTTCAGGTCAATACTGGTATGGTTCCTTAACAACAGGCCACGACCGACTCCTTCCCACTATCCAAAATTACCTGATAAAATAACCTCCCATCTCATCTATCAACTACCGACGCCAATAGATCGTAGTTACCAGTAGAGTACGTCGTTAAGCTCAATTATAATGAAAACAAAATTGTTTGTGATTTTATTTCTTTTAAACTTGAGAAGCTTCGAGTTAAGAACCCAGTCGAGACACTAGTTGAGACATATATATATATATATATATATATATATATATATATATATATATATATATATATATATATATATATATATATAAATATATATATATATATATATATATATATATATATATTGTTACAACTTAGGTTCTCTGGGGATGTATACACTAAGTTGTGGGATCAGGTTCGGGACCAGACTGGGTCTCACTTCTCAAAGAACTGAATGACATAGTTAAAAAGAGAATACTATTTAATGTATGTAACTAATTAACATACCCCGGAACCTTAGAATTAGAGCCCCCCCATTGGGTGAAGCCCTAAATAAAAATAAACCCACCCAATTATAGGTCCTACTCCTACCGTATAACAGTTGAGGTCGCCAGAGTGGGGTCGCGATGAAGATGCTCGTCAGAAGGTCGTCGGAGTCTAGGTTCTCCCCTCTCGTTCGATCTTCGGGGTCTGTCGTGATCACCTGTTTCCCTTGAATCACTTAGATCAACTCTCAGGTCAGAATCTCATTAGAAGTCGCTACCCACCCGGCCATCGGTAGTACCCAGTTCTGCGCATGCGCACTGCCGCCGGGTTCTAGGTAGGCTACCCGCTTAGCGTAGATGTTATGAGGCTAGCGGGTTTCAGGGTTGACGGGAATAGACGCTGTGGTGGCCTATGATGGAACTGAGGTATAGGCGTGGAATTGCGCATACACGTACAGAGGCAAGAAGGATAGAGGGTAAAAGGTCTAGGGGTCTTAGGTGAGTGGCCATAGAGATACGTATCTTCGTGACACACCTCCACCTCCCTTGAAAATCGTCCCGATTTTCCTTCTGGGACACTCTATTCTCCATCCAGAACCAATTTCTGCTCAGGTGCCGCTGGTCGCATACTCCCTATCACTTGGTTGGGGAGTCCTTCTTTCTTCACAGGATCTATCCGTCTTCAGTGTTCTCTTCAACTCGATGCCACTCTGACGTCCCTCACCTGCTGGAACTACCTAGGTGGCCTTCATAAATCCCATGAATTAAAATGACCCCAATAGTAACAAATTGGTGATACAATATACATTAATCCAATTGAAGGTTCCAGGGAAAATACATGTTTTCAGTAGGTATAATAATTCCATATATCTCATTATATATCTGAAAATGTAACGTTGCTACAAGAAAAAAGAGAGAACATTCATCCTAATCAATAATTATGATAATACCCACAATAATGGTATGAAAAACATAGTGAATAATGTTAAAATAAGCACGAAGATTTGTCACTTCACTTATGAAATAAATATATAATGTCACATCAGTGTCTATATAGTGACAACAATGTCATGATAAGTCAAGTGGAGATGAATCTATCAAATATAATCCCATCATAATCATGTTATATTCACATTATTGAAGTGTAAAACGTAGTGGATCATGCTGAAATATAATCACATGTAATTGTCACTTTCACTTATGAATTCGATATTGAATGTCACATCAGTGTCCATAGTGACAACAATGTCATGGTAAGTATAGTGGAGATGAATCTTTCTTCTGAATGTCTTTCATTCTTCATCACTATCACTATATGCACTTTCAAAAAGCAGCCGACTCACTGGTACATTCCATGGACCATCGCCATCCGACTTCTCTGACGGCGATCAACTGTTGTTTTCCTTATACAAAATAGATCCCCAATAAAAATAATATAAATTGTGAAGCAAATATTGACATCAACGTCAAGGAGGAAAAAAAAAGAATAAATGCATTAATAATTATGTCATTATGTGTTCATTAAGAAAGAGGTGGTAGTTTGAGACCTAGTCCCTCCCACACAATGATGGCTGCTGAGTGTACGTGCTTTCTCTGTTATGGTTGACAGATTGTATGACTTTATCATCTTTCCCTATCAACGACACCTACACACACATGGCTCAGTTGGCTCTCATTGGACGACAAGAAGAAGATTACCATATACAAACTAGATATCCACCAACCACCTAATCATAAAACTAACAACTATGTACTCGCCCTGTTAGATCTATTGAAATAAATCTAAATCAAAATCGAACAATAGGACAAATTGAATCCAAAAATTGCAATTAAATTAATTTCAATTTTCCACATACACCTAAAAGATATACATTCACATCATGTGCCTGATTTACATAAGTTCCAAAGATACAAATACATCCATATATACATTTTGTTGGAACCGAATTAATTCACCCAAAGTCAACGGACATCAACGACCTTGAATTGGTTTCATCAAATTTCATTTACATGGTTTGCAACCGTTGTTCAATATAATGGCCTGAGAAACTGTGTCGTATTCTAGCTACCATGAACTTTTTTGATGAGAATACATATCGTATTTTAAATATATTGCATAATACATCAGATTTCCCCACATCAGCACCTAGAGTCATTTCATCAGGTGTGAATTGCTGATTCATATCCCGTGAGTCGATGGACTTGAAACGCCGACGCGTCTCATGTCAACACTACATGTTGCAGATCGCACGATCATGTGTGCTGACACATTCAAGAACAAAAAACTAACAAATATTCGATTACAGAGTGGAGACAGAAAATATCGCATAGCCAATATTTGTTTTGTATAGAGGTGTCTACTTATAAAAAAATGCTCGTGTTAAAACAATTGACATGTCACGACGTTGAACAGACTGAAGCCCTACCCTCAAGAAGTTGATAATTAAATGCCGGTATAATTGAAATAACAATACACAGAAAAAAGAAGTTTTTTTTTTGTACGAAAACAAAAAAATAGAACCGAAAAAAAAAATGCGAAACGAGTACCGTACTATCCCAATTTCTTTCTCAGGCGTGCACTCCCAAGAAACAAATATAGTGTAGTGTCAACCAATAATACAAATAATTTTCTCCGTGCACATGGAGACTACAAAATGTACTATTAGTATTTTTTTCGTTTTGTTTGATGAAAATGAATAAGATCAGAATTGAAAATTACTATTTGTGCAAGCTACATTATTAGACGTCGTGAATGTAAACTATACCAAGTTGGGAGCGACCCTACTCACAACACCCATAGCCCATTACACCCCTAAAATCCCATTTGTTATGATTCACCCATGTGTAACCTATAACTTTCAATTAACTCGACTCCGTAAAACAAACCCACATTCAAATCAAATCCATTTGATTGAAATTACTTGAAAAGTGTTTTGCTCTGCGTGTTGCTACATCACGCCGACCTTGTGACGTAAACACTGTATACGAGACACTGATTCTCAGTCACTATACTGAAATATTATTCCTACATAATTTCACTTTGAAAAGAAATACAAGACACACCTTTTCTAGCATACTCACTTCCAACAGAGTAATGTACAATAATATATGAAAAAAAAACGGCTGAAGTTACACCACGTGTATAGTAAGTACTAACTATGAATTTCTAAAATAACATCTGTAATTATAACTCTATGATGATAATTATAACTATAATAACTTCATGGATCGTCTACCCACATTTTTATTCATTTACTGATTTCTCCCCTAAACGCCAATCATCTGGAGAAAAGAATGGTTTCAACCTACTGACATGAAGGGTGTCTTTAACTAGCTTTCTACCCTTTTTGATCATGACCACGTAGTTGAGGTCAGATAACCTGCGAACGACACGATAAGGACCTCTCCATCGTTTTTGGAGCTTATCTGATAGACCCACTTTTCTTGTCGGAAAATAAACTTTCACCAATTGATTGACCTTGTATTCTGCGTGTCTATGTTTACCGTCATATCGTTCTTTCTGTTTTCCTTGGGCTGACTTTATTCTTTCCGCCACGAGTTTACGGGCATCGTTGACTTTAGTTATCACGTCCTGTGCATCCTCTGTCAAATCCAACCCTTGTCGGAGAGACACGTCTATAGGCAAGACTGGCTGACGACCGTATAGTAGGTAAAAGGGGGAGTAACGTGTGGTTTCTTGGGTTGCCGTATTATAGGCAAATGTCACTAGATCTACGAAGTAGTCCCAATCGTTGTGCGCCGAATTGACGTACATTGAAATCATTTGTGCCATTACCCCGTTGAATCTCTCTACCAATCCGTTTGTGCTTGGTTTGTAAGACGTGGTGAATGAGCTCCGAGTGCCCAACCCCTGCAATATACCGGTAACTAGACTCGATTGGAAAACTTTGCCCCTATCTGTCAAGATTTCCTTAGGGCAGCCATGTTTACAAATGACATGTTTTACAATAAAGTCAGCCACATCGGCGGCTCCTCCTGTAGGTAGGCATCCGGTTACGGACCATTTTGTTGTATAGTCTGTACAACATATCACGTACCTATTACCTCTGTCTGTTTTTGGGAACGGACCTAGAATGTCACACCCACATAATGTGAACGGTATAGGGCCTACTGGTATTGGCGTAAGAAGCCCAGCTGGTCTAGTTTTGGGTGACTTCTTAGCCTGACAACTTGGGCAACTAGCCACGTATTTTTCTACCTCTTTAGCCATCCCTTCCCAGAAGTACTTTCCCCTCAAACGACCAATAGTACGCATATATCCTAGATGGGCTGACGTGAGTGCGTCATGCGCATGAAAGAGAATCTCGTATTTCAGACAGTCAGGAATTACTAAGAGCTTCGTATCCCCCTTGTGAGCGTAGTTTTTTCGGTACAACAACCCTTTATCCAAAACGTAGCTTCTCGTCTGTCTACGTATCTTTGTAGTAGCCTTATCGGGGTCTAACAGAGCCTCTCTCAATTCTCCCAGCCTGTCATCCTCCTGTTGTAGTCGTGCTATGTCGGAAATGTCTATCGAAAAAACTTTGACCTCATCGTCGCCCTCATCCCCCTTGCCTTCGACTGGTGAACCCTCATCGAGTGTGTACCGCGATAAACAATCCGGTCCCATATGTAATGTGCCGGGCTTATGGCGAATTTTGAAATCGAAGTCCTGTAACATAATGCTCCATCGAGCTAATTTCCCTGACGCGTCTGTGTTATTTTGAAGGTAGCATAGGGCACTGTGGTCACTAACGATGGTGAAAAAACGACCCCAAATGTACGGGCGGAATGTCCTGAGCGCAAAAACTATTGCTAGACACTCTTGCTGTGTAGTATTTAGTTTCATCTCTGCGTCTGAGAACTTTTTCGACGCGTACGCAACGGGATGAAGTTCGCCCTCGAAACGTTGTTGTAAAATTGCACCCACCCCTTTCAGACCAGCGTCTGTATGAATTTCGATATCATTATTGTCCTTGAAATGACGTAGAATAGGACCGGCAAGTAATTTCGATTTAAGTTCTCTGAAAGCTTCTTCCTGTGCTTGTCCCCAAACAAATTTGACATTTTTCCTTGTTAATTCCGTTAACGGCGCTGCCAACGTCGAAAAACTTTGCACGAATTTGCGATAAAAGTTTGCGAGGCCTAAGAATGATCGAACGTCTTTGAGTTTTTGGGGTGTAGGGAATTCGGAAACCGCTTTAAGTTTGTCTCTGTCCAGAGCGATGCCGAAGCTGTCTACCACATGACCTAAAATTTTTATTTTCGTGTAACCGAAAGTGCATTTCGCTGGATTCAACTTGAGACCGGCCTCTTTGAATCTCTCTAGTACCGCTCTCAGGCGATCTATGTGCATATCGAAGGTTGGCCCCATAGTAACTACATCATCGAGATAGCACAATGCGGAATTCCATTTTAAACCCGAAAGAACAAGGTCCATAGAACGCTGAAGAAGTGCTGGCGCAACAGCCATCCCAAAAGGAAGTCGGTTAAATTTCCACAGGCCGTCTGGTGTTATGAATGCTGTCAGGTGTTTACACTCTTCAGCTATGGGTAATTGCCAGTATCCTGAGAAAAGATCCAACGTCGAAAAGAACTGGCTTCCATTTAGATATGAAAGTATGTCGTCGATTAACGGAAGCGGGTACGAATCGGGTTTTATCACGCGGTTAAGGCCCCTATAATCGACACAAAATCTCCAATCTCCCGTCTTTTTCTTAACCAAAACACATGGACTAGCGTAACCTGAACGTGATGGTCGTATGATGTTATTTTCCTCCATTTGTTGAACTTTCTCCCTTATAATTTCCCTCTCCTTCATACTGACCCGGTAAGGGGGTTTATGTACAGGTTTTTGATCTAATAGGTCAAAATGGCATTCTCCCACAGTTGTTGATCCCATGTCGTCCAACGACCACGCAAACTGATCATAAAAATAATTAAGGAGGCTTGTTAGTTTTTCTGTTTGAATCGCATCTAAATCTGGGTTTATGTCCACCTTCCCTGTTACGTCGGAAACCGCAACATTCAAAATTTCGGGAACCGGGAGATTCGGTGAGTCTAAGGAAAATACCTCCTCATTGTCGAACGCGACTT
>CAXFZR010000021.1:107077-147077 GCA_964007535.1 Brachyptera risi
ATATATATATATATATATATATATATATATATAAATATATATATATATATATATATATATATATATATATATATATATATATATATATATATATATATATAAATATATATATATATATATATATATATATATATATATATATATATATATATATATATATATATATATATATATATATATTTATATATATATAAATATATATATATATATATATATATATATATATATATATATATATATATATATATATATATATATACATGTATATATATGTACTATATATATATATATATATATATATATATATATATATATATATATATATATATATATATATATATATATATATATATATATATATATATATATATATATATATATATATATATATATATATATATATATATATATATATATATAGAGAGAGAGAGAGAGAGAGAGAGATATAAATATGTATATATATAAATATATATATATATATATATATATATATATATATATATATATATATATATATATATATATATATATATATATATATATATATATATATATGAATATATATATATATATAAATATTTATATATATATATATATATATATATATAAATATATGAATATATATATATATATATATATATATATATATATATGTATATATATATATATATATATATATATATATATATATATAAATCAGCCTAATGTTCATTTCATGGGAGAGGTAATTTGATGTGATATTACACGCTTGGTGTGAACTGTGAGTCTATATAACCATTTGATGCAACAGCCCCCCCCCCCACGTGCTATCAGGTAACGGCGTGCCGTAGTGAAGTGCGCGGGACTTTGGGGGGTGGGGGGAGGTAAACATATCGGAGACAAAAGAGCGCTCGGAGCGGTGCGAAAAGTAATGAAGTCAAGAGATTTACCAGCGTGGCGAGCGCTAGGTTTATACAAGCGAGCGCTGCCGAGCGACGCGAGCGACAAAGAGAAACCGTCACGTCGAGATTTATCTACATCTATGGAAAAAAAGAGACACAGCTATATAGGATTTGAAAACTTGGGGAAATAGAATAGAAAAAAGTGAATAATGCAAACTCGTAAAAAATCCCTTTTGGTATAATGCATAAAACATTTGTAAAGAATGTCGGTGTCATAGTATCGTGCAAAGTATGGGCTCGATGTCGGAGGTGTGTTTCACACTTTTTCACCTTGGAAATCCTTTTCACCGACTTCTGGGTTAAACTACTTGTCTGGCTGGGAAAGAGTGTCGACTTGGCGTGTTATAGAAATGACATTGCCACTGTCTAGAACCTGGCAGCAACAAAGCTGGGCCCAGATTCACAAAGAATCTTACCTTGAAACATTTTAGCGCTTGACCCGTTCTAAGTTGAAACAGAGATATCACGTTCTAACTTCATCACGGTTTTATCCTTATTCCCTATTCACAAAGAATTTTAAGGTAATTTTACCGTGGTGTTAACTTTTGCCCCAACTGTCCGTGCCGATGCCGTGTGACGTCATTGTTTTCGACTGTCAACCAATGGGAGCAAAGAGCGGGATGTCAATTAGTTTGTAATAACGCGATATAAACATTAATTACTTGTTCCCTACAACTAGATGATATTTAAAATCAAAACGAATGCATAAAATGAAGTATGTACTTTTAAGTTTGTTGTTTTCTAATTGTTGTGAATCTTTTTGTTGTTGAACATCGAGAAGGCTTTGCATTTTGTTTCCCGCTAATTCTATCAGCTGTCATCCGAGATTCCCAAATGTGAGGTTAAGATTGAAAATTAAGTATGATAATCGTAATTCGGATCGTTTCTTTACTCCCAACCTGTCTAGATTTTCATTTTCAATCTTCTAAATATGTACTAATTGAATTTGAGTGAGCCAAATCTCCAAAATCATCGACATCAATTGCGAGGTGAGTTTATGAATATATACATCTAGCCTGGCACCTCCACCAACACATAATACTACCTCCTGGTGAATATATACATCTAGCCTGGCACCTCCACCAACACATAATACTACCTCCTGGTGAATATATACATCTAGCCTGGCACCTCCACCAACACATACTACTACCTCCTGGTGAATATA
This sequence comes from Brachyptera risi, assembly GCA_964007535.1. NCBI lineage: Eukaryota > Metazoa > Arthropoda > Insecta > Plecoptera > Taeniopterygidae > Brachyptera > Brachyptera risi. The sequence goes on from CAXFZR010000021.1 coordinate 109,187, forward strand.
TACATCTAGCCTGGCACCTACACGAACACATAATACTACCTCCTGGTGAATATATACATCAAGCCTGGCACCTCCACCAACACATAATACTACCTCCTGGTGAATATACACATCTATCTAGCCTGGCACCTCCACCAACACATACTACTACCTCCTGGTGAATATATACATCTAGCCTGGCACCTCCACGAACACATAATATTACCTCCTGGTGAATATATACATCAAGCCTGGCACCTCCACCAACACATAATACTACCTCCTGGTGAATATACACATCTATCTAGCCTGGCACCTCCACCAACACATACTACTACCTCCTGGTGAATATATACATCTAGCCTGGCACCTCCACGAACACATAATACTACCTCCTGGTGAATATATACATCAAGCCTGGCACCTCCACCAACACATAATACTACCTCCTGGTGAATATATACATCTATCCTGGCACCTCCACCAACACATAATACTACCTCCTGGTGAATATACACATCTATCTAGCCTGGCACCTCCACGAACACATAATACTACCTCCTGGTGAATATATACATCAAGCCTGGCACCTCCACCAACACATAATACTACCTCCTGGTGAATATATACATCAAGCCTGGCACCTACACCAACACATAATACTACCTCCTGGTGAATATACACATCTAGCCTGGCACCTCCACCAACACATAATACTACCTCCTGGTGAATATATACATCTAGCCTGGCACCTTCACCAACACATAATACTACCTCCTGGTGAATATACACATCTAGCCTGGCACCTCCACCAACACATAATACTACCTCCTGGTGAATATATACATCTAGCCTGGCACCTCCACCAACACATAATACTACCTCCTGGTGAATATATACATCTAGCCTGGCACCTCCACCAACACATAATACTACCTCCTGGTGAATATACACATCTAGCCTGGCACCTCCACCAACACATACTACTACCTCCTGGTGAATATATACATCTAGCCTGGCACCTCCACGAACACATAATACTACCTCCTGGTGAATATATACATCTAGCCTGGCACCTCCACCAACACATAATACTACCTCCTGGTGAATATATACATCTAGCCTGGCACCTCCACCAACACATACTACTACCTCCTGGTGAATATATACATCTAGCCTGGCACCTACACGAACACATAATACTACCTCCTGGTGAATATATACATCAAGCCTGGCACCTCCACCAACACATAATACTACCTCCTGGTGAATATACACATCTATCTAGCCTGGCACCTCCACCAACACATACTACTACCTCCTGGTGAATATATACATCTAGCCTGGCACCTCCACGAACACATAATACTACCTCCTGGTGAATATATACATCAAGCCTGGCACCTCCACCAACACATAATACTACCTCCTGGTGAATATACACATCTATCTAGCCTGGCACCTCCACCAACACATACTACTACCTCCTGGTGAATATATACATCTAGCCTGGCACCTCCACGAACACATAATACTACCTCCTGGTGAATATATACATCAAGCCTGGCACCTCCACCAACACATAATACTACCTCCTGGTGAATATATACATCTATCCTGGCACCTCCACCAACACATAATACTACCTCCTGGTGAATATACACATCTATCTAGCCTGGCACCTCCACGAACACATAATACTACCTCCTGGTGAATATATACATCAAGCCTGGCACCTCCACCAACACATAATACTACCTCCTGGTGAATATATACATCAAGCCTGGCACCTACACCAACACATAATACTACCTCCTGGTGAATATACACATCTAGCCTGGCACCTCCACCAACACATAATACTACCTCCTGGTGAATATATACATCTAGCCTGGCACCTTCACCAACACATAATACTACCTCCTGGTGAATATACACATCTAGCCTGGCACCTCCACCAACACATAATACTACCTCCTGGTGAATATATACATCTAGCCTGGCACCTCCACCAACACATAATACTACCTCCTGGTGAATATATACATCTAGCCTGGCACCTCCACCAACACATAATACTACCTCCTGGTGAATATACACATCTAGCCTGGCACCTCCACCAACACATAATACTACCTCCTGGTGAATATATACATCTAGCCTGGCACCTCCACCAACACATAATACTACCTCCTGGTGAATATATACATCTAGCCTGGCACCTCCACCAACACATAATACTACCTCCTTGTGAATATATACATCTAGCCTGGCACCTCCACCAACACATAATACTACCTCCTGGTGAATATACACATCTAGCCTGGCACCTCCACCAACACATAATACTACCTCCTGGTGAATATATACATCTAGCCTGGCACCTCCACCAACACATAATACTACCTCCTGGTGAATATATACATCTAGCCTGGCACCTCCACCAACACATAATACTACCTCCTGGTGAATATATGCATCTAGCCTGGCACCTCCACCAACACATATTACTACCTCCTGGTGAATATACACATCTAGCCTGGCACCTCCACCAACACATAATACTACCTCCTGGTGAATATACATATCTATCCAGCCTGACTCCTCCACCAACACATGATACTACCTACTGGTGAATATACACATCCATTAAGCCTGGCACCTCCACGAACACATAATACTACCTCCTGGTGAATATATACATCTAGCCTGGCACCTCCACCAACACATAATACTACCTCCTGGTGAATATATACATCTAGCCTGGCACCTCCACCAACACATACTACTACCTCCTGGTGAATATATACATCTAGCCTGGCACCTACACGAACACATAATACTACCTCCTGGTGAATATATACATCAAGCCTGGCACCTCCACCAACACATAATACTACCTCCTGGTGAATATACACATCTATCTAGCCTGGCACCTCCACCAACACATACTACTACCTCCTGGTGAATATATACATCTAGCCTGGCACCTCCACGAACACATAATACTACCTCCTGGTGAATATATACATCAAGCCTGGCACCTCCACCAACACATAATACTACCTCCTGGTGAATATACACATCTATCTAGCCTGGCACCTCCACCAACACATACTACTACCTCCTGGTGAATATATACATCTAGCCTGGCACCTCCACGAACACATAATACTACCTCCTGGTGAATATATACATCAAGCCTGGCACCTCCACCAACACATAATACTACCTCCTGGTGAATATATACATCTATCCTGGCACCTCCACCAACACATAATACTACCTCCTGGTGAATATACACATCTATCTAGCCTGGCACCTCCACGAACACATAATACTACCTCCTGGTGAATATATACATCAAGCCTGGCACCTCCACCAACACATAATACTACCTCGTGGTGAATATATACATCAAGCCTGGCACCTACACCAACACATAATACTACCTCCTGGTGAATATACACATCTAGCCTGGCACCTCCACCAACACATAATACTACCTCCTGGTGAATATATACATCTAGCCTGGCACCTTCACCAACACATAATACTACCTCCTGGTGAATATACACATCTAGCCTGGCACCTCCACCAACACATAATACTACCTCCTGGTGAATATATACATCTAGCCTGGCACCTCCACCAACACATAATACTACCTCCTGGTGAATATATACATCTAGCCTGGCACCTCCACCAACACATAATACTACCTCCTGGTGAATATACACATCTAGCCTGGCACCTCCACCAACACATAATACTACCTCCTGGTGAATATATACATCTAGCCTGGCACCTCCACCAACACATAATACTACCTCCTGGTGAATATATACATCTAGCCTGGCACCTCCACCAACACATAATACTACCTCCTGGTGAATATATGCATCTAGCCTGGCACCTCCACCAACACATATTACTACCTCCTGGTGAATATACACATCTAGCCTGGCACCTCCACCAACACATAATACTACCTCCTGGTGAATATACATATCTATCCAGCCTGACTCCTCCACCAACACATGATACTACCTACTGGTGAATATACACATCCATCAAGCCTGGCACCTCCACCAACACATAATACTACCTCCTGGTGAATATATACATCTAGCCTGGCACCTCCACCAACACATAATACTACCTCCTGGTGAATATATACATCTAGCCTGGCACCTCCACCAACACATACTACTACCTCCTGGTGAATATATACATCTAACCTGGCACCTCCACCAACACATACTACTACCTCCTGGTGAATATATACATCTAGCCTGGCACCTCCACGAACACATAATACTACCTCCTGGTGAATATATACATCTAGCCTGGCACCTCCACCAACACATAATACTACCTCCTGGTGAATATATACATCTAGCCTGGCACCTCCACCAACACATACTACTACCTCCTGGTGAATATATACATCTAGCCTGGCACCTACACGAACACATAATACTACCTCCTGGTGAATATATACATCAAGCCTGGCACCTCCACCAACACATAATACTACCTCCTGGTGAATATACACATCTATCTAGCCTGGCACCTCCACCAACACATACTACTACCTCCTGGTGAATATATACATCTAGCCTGGCACCTCCACGAACACATAATACTACCTCCTGGTGAATATATACATCAAGCCTGGCACCTCCACCAACACATAATACTACCTCCTGGTGAATATACACATCTATCTAGCCTGGCACCTCCACCAACACATACTACTACCTCCTGGTGAATATATACATCTAGCCTGGCACCTCCACGAACACATAATACTACCTCCTGGTGAATATATACATCAAGCCTGGCACCTCCACCAACACATAATACTACCTCCTGGTGAATATATACATCTATCCTGGCACCTCCACCAACACATAATACTACCTCCTGGTGAATATACACATCTATCTAGCCTGGCACCTCCACGAACACATAATACTACCTCCTGGTGAATATATACATCAAGCCTGGCACCTCCACCAACACATAATACTACCTCCTGGTGAATATATACATCAAGCCTGGCACCTACACCAACACATAATACTACCTCCTGGTGAATATACACATCTATCTAGCCTGGCACCTCCACCAACACATAATACTACCTCCTGGTGTATATATACATCTAGCCTGGCACCTCCACCAACACATGATATTACCTTCTGGTGAATATACACATCTATCTAGCCTGGCACCACCACCAACACATAATACTACCTCCTGGTGAATATACACATCTATCTAGCCTGGCTCCTCCACCAACACATAATACTACCTCCTGGTGAATATACACATCTATCTAGCCCGGCACCTCCACCAATACATGATAATACCTCCTGGTGAATATACACATCTATCTAGCCTGGCACCACCACCAACACATAATATTACCCCCTGGTGAATATACACATCTATCTAGCCTGGCTCCTCCACCAACACATGATACTACCTCCTGGTGAATATATACATCCATCTAGCCTGGCACCACCACCAACACATGATACTACCTCCTGGTGAATATATACATCCATCTAGCCTGGCACCACCACCAACACATAATATTACCTCCTGGTGAATATATACATCCATCTAGCCTGGCACCACCACCAACACATAATATTACCCCCTGGTGAATATACACATCTATCTAGCCTGGCACCACCACCAACACATGATATTACCCACTGGTGAATATACACATCTATCTAGCCTGGCACCTCCACCAACACATAATACTACCTACTGGTGAATATACACATCCATTAAGGCTGGCACCTCCACCAACACCTAATACTACCTCCTGGTGAATATACACATCTATCTAGCCTGGCACCACCACCAACACATAATATTACCCTCTGGTGAATATACACATCTATCTAGCCTGGCTCCTCCACCAACACATAATATTACCCCCTGGTGAATATACACATCTATCTAGCCTGGCTCCTCCACCAACACATAATACTACCTCCTGGTGAATATACACATCTATCTAGCCTGGCACCACCACCAACAAATAATATTACCCTCTGGTGAATATACACATTCATTGAGCCTGGCACCTCCACCAACACCTAATACTACCTCCTGGTGAATATACACATCTAGCCTGGCACCTCCACCAACACATAATACTACCCCCTGGTGAATATACACATCAAGCCTGGCACCTTCAACAACACATGATACTACCTCCTGGTGAATATACACATCTATCCAGCCTGGCTCCTCCACCAACACATATTATTACCCCCTGGTGAATATACACATCCATTAAGCCTGGCACCTCCACCAACACTTAATACTACCTCCTGGTGAATATACACATCTAGCCTGGCACCACCACCAACACATAATACTACCTCCTGGTGAATATACACATCTATCTAGCCTGGCACCTCCACCAACACCTAATACTACCTCCTGGTGATTATACACATCCATCTAGCCTGGCAACTCCACCAATACATGATAATACCTCCTGGTGAATATAAACATCTATCTAGTCTGGCACCTCCACCAACACATAATACTACCTCCTGGTGAATATATACATCTATCTAGCCTGGCACCACCACCAACACATAATACTACCTCCTGGTGAATATACACATCTATCTAGCCTGGCACCACCACCAACACATAATACTACCTCCTGGTGAATATACACATCTATCTAGCCTGGCTCCTCCACCAACACATAATACTACCTCCTGGTGAATATACACATCCATTAAGCCTGGCACCTCCACCAACACATAATACTACCTCCTGGTGAATATACACATCTATCTAGCCTGGCTCCTCCACCAACACATAATACTACCTCCTGGTGAATATACACATCCATTAAGCCTGGCACCTCCACCAACACATAATACTACCTCCTGGTGAATATATACATCTATCTAGCCTGGCACCTCCACCAACACATAATATTACCTCCTGGTGAATATACACATCTATCTAGCCTGGCTCCTCCACCAACACATAATATTACCTCCTGGTGAATATACACATCTATCTAGCCTGGCTCCTCCACCAACACATAATACTACCTCCTGGTGAAACGTGATGGAACTCGAAGCAAAAAGGAGCGGATCAGACGGAACAGTGAAATATCATCACCGCATATATCATCAAAGCTCTTTGTCACGAAGATAAAACGAGAGAACATTTCTTCAACATCAAGAATATTAAATTCAAACACTTTGCTATATTCTCTGACATGACGCGCGTAGCGGGAATATTTCATCAAGTTTTCTCGCCTGTAAAACGATTAGCTGGAGTTGGAACTGCGAGACGATGGCACGCCTGAGAGTGGCTGATAAGACGCTGCGTCTCCCTCGACCCGTCACCAGGCAGTCACCACGCAGTCACCAGGCAGTCACAAGGCGGGCACCAGGCGGGCACCAGGCGGCCACCAGGCAGTCACCAGGCAGTCACCACGCAGTCACCACGCAGTCACCAGGCAGTCACCACGCAGTCACCACGCAGTCACCAGGCGGTCACAAGGCGGGCACCAGGCGGCCACCAGGCGGTCACCAGGCGGTCACCAGGCAGTCACCAGGCAGTCATCGGGTGGTCACCAGGCAGTCACCAGGCAGTCACCAGGCAGTCACCAGGCGGTCACAAGGCGGGCACCAGGCGGTCACAAGGCGGGCACCACGCAGTCACGAGGCGGTCACAAGGCGGTCACCAGGCGGTCACCAGGCGGTCACAAGGCGGGCACCAGGCGGCCACCAGGCGGTCACCAGGCGGTCACCAGGCAGTCACCAGGCAGTCATCAGGCGGTCACCAGGCAGTCACCAGGCGGTCACAAGGCAGTCACCAGGCAGTCATCAAGCAGTCACCAGGACGTCACCATGCAGTCACCTGGCAGTCATCATGCAGTCACCAGGCAGACACCAGGCAGTCACCAGACAGTCACCAGGCAGTTACCAGGCAGTCACCAGACAGACACCAGGCAGTCACCAGGCAGTCACCAGGCAGTCACCAGACAGACACCAGGCAGTCACCAGGCAGTCACCAGGCAGTCATCAGGCGGCCACCAGGCGGTCACCAGGCGGTCACCAGGCAGTCACCAGGCAGTCATCAGGCGGTCACCAGGCAGTCACCAGGCGGTCACAAGGCAGTCACCAGGCAGTCATCAAGCAGTCACCAGGACGTCACCATGCAGTCACCTGGCAGTCATCATGCAGTCACCAGGCAGACACCAGGCAGTCACCAGACAGTCACCAGGCAGTTACCAGGCAGTCACCAGACAGACACCAGGCAGTCACCAGGCAGTCACCAGGCAGTCACCAGGCAGTCATCATGCAGTCACCAGGACGTCACCATGCAGTCACCTGGCAGTCATCATGCAGTCACCAGGCAGACACCAGGCAGTCACCAGACAGTCACCAGGCAGTTACCAGGCAGTTACCAGGCAGTCACCAGACAGACACCAGGCAGTCACCAGGCAGTCATCTTGCAGTCACCAGGCAGTCACCAGGGCGTCACCAGGCAGTCACCAGGCAGTCACCAGGCAGTCATCTTGCAGTCACCAGGCAGTCACCAGGGCGTCACCAGGCAGTCACCAGGCAGTCACCAGGCAGTCACCAGGCAGTCACCAGGCAGTCACCAGGCAGTCACCAGGCAGTCACCAGGCAGTCACAAGACGGGCACCAGGTGGTCACCAGGTGGTCACCAGGTGGTCACCAGGTGGTCACCAGGTGGTCACCAGGCGGTCATCAGGCAGACATCATTCAGTCATCAGGCAGTCACCAGGCGGTCATCATGCAGTCACCAGGCAGTCACCAGGCAGGCATCATGCAGTCACCAGGCAGTCACCAGGCAGGCATCATGCAGTCATCAGGCAGTCACCAGGCGGTCACCAGGCAGTCAGCAGGCAGTCAGCAGGCAGTCAGCAGGCAGTCAGCAGGCAGTCACCAGGCGGTCATCAGGCAGTCACCAGGCAGTCAGCAGGCAGTCAGTAGGCAGTCACCAGGCAGTCACCAGGCGGTCACCAGGCGGTCACCAGGCAGTCACCAGGCAGTCACCAGGCGGTCATCAGGCAGTCACCAGGCAGTCAGCAGGAAGTCACCAGGCGGTCATCTTGCAGTCACCAGGCAGTCAGCAGGAAGTCACCAGGCGGTCACCAGGCGGTCACCAGGCAGTCACCAGGCAGTCACCAGGCGGTCATCAGGCAGTCATCAAGCAGTCACCAGGCGGTCACCAGGCGGTCACCAGGCAGTCACCAGGCAGTCACCAGGCGGTCATCAGGCAGTTACCAGGCAGTCACCAGGCGGTCACCAGGCGGTCACCAGGCAGTCACCAGGCAGTCACCAGGCGGTCATCAGGCAGTCACCAGGCAGTCAGCAGGAAGTCACCAGGCGGTCATCTTGCAGTCACCAGGCAGTCAGCAGGAAGTCACCAGGCGGTCACCAGGCGGTCACCAGGCAGTCACCAGGCAGTCACCAGGCGGTCATCAGGCAGTCACCAGGCAGTCACCAGGCGGTCATCAGGCAGTCACCAGGCAGTCAGCAGGAAGTCACCAGGAAGTCACCAGGGCGTCACCAGGCAGTCACCAGGCAGTCACCAGGCAGTCACCAGGCAGTCACCAGGCAGTCACCAGGCAGTCACCAGGCAGTCACCAGGCAGTCACCAGGCAGTCACAAGACGGGCACCAGGTGGTCACCAGGTGGTCACCAGGTGGTCACCAGGTGGTCACCAGGTGGTCACCAGGCGGTCACCAGGCGGTCACCAGGCAGACATCAGGCAGTCACCAGGCAGTCACCAGGCAGTCAGTAGGCAGGATGATGGTTGAAATAGTTGAAGTTACGATCGTGTCACACAGTATCCAGTCACTTTGGTATATGAATAAACTGATGACAATTTGACTCCACGAATGAAATCGAATATATCATGATTAAAAAAAACAATCCATATCCAAACACAAAACACATTCGAATAGCGTGGTAACAATAATTGAATTATTGCGTATTTCAATTTCAATTGAATAATGAAATAACAATAATACCAACACCATACAGCTAAAGCTAACATCAACATATTGTTACGTGGAATGTATTCGAAACGGGTCATTCCGTTGTGACACCTCCATGTATCATGTCTCTCGCGCTGACAAATGGATATTTTATGTACCATGTACGAGCTGCTAGGTATATGGCCATTCATCGAAAAATTGCAAACAGTTAATCTTTTAATGCTTCGAGTGTGAATAAAGCTAGCCTCTCTTGACACACCTGTCAGTCTGTCATGGGGGGTGAGGGGGGTGAGGGGGGAGGGGGGGATCACATGGGCACGGCCTCTTGTATCCACTATCTAATTACCTAGTACAGAAGCTGGTTGGTTATTGTTTTCGATAAATATCAAATATTGGAGTTGTTGTCAGAATTCACGAGGCAAACGCAGCGCATGCGTCGTGAGATGAGAGACACATCTATATGGAGTATAATTGAAAACTTTACACACCTTGACTTCCATGAAATATACTCTAATCAGTGAGTATCGAATCTGGAAAGCCGTGAATCTCAGCAATTGTTCTGCTATAATTTCAATCTATTTATTGAATCTATGACTATCAATAACGTAACGGGATAAGCAACATGGCGGTTTCCTTTCACACCATGCGTATATCAAAGGGATGCCGCCTTACAAATGTTATGATGATTTGCTGGTATTATTGTGTGTTGATCTATACAAGTAATAGATGTAATGCAATCTGTGAATCCAGCTCTTTCCAACTGCATTAAACAATATTGGGATAAATTTCATTTGAATCAGTCAATCTAAATTTAAAATACGTCTGTAAAAGCATTTAGTCCCCTAGTCAAGAGCCCTACTGCTATATTTACCATTTGATAACTGGATAATTACTCATCATCTACGAGAAAGATTAAAATCAATGCAATTGTACAACTATGTACTATATATTGAAATACGAGCCTAATACGTACGATTTGATTTGAAATTGCGAATCTCACAAATGTACACGAAAGCGCGCTGATTCCATCATGGTGAAAACGGCCTAATGTTAAAAGGATAGGACTTATGCCGTGTTGCTTATCCCGTTACGTTATTGATAGTCATAGATTGAATACAAAACATTTATCAAATTTTGTCCTTCAAAACGGCTGATTAGAATTGCATACAAAATTGTAATGAATTGTATTGATTTTATTTTTCTTTGTCAAAAATTCACCACCGAGCGAAATTTTCTGAATTTCTCAGTAATTTTGAGATGATATTAGTCAGAAGTGAATTAACCGATATGACCAAGAAATTAAGCAGTTCGTTAACTCTTCGTATACAGAATTTCAATTTCAATTTCAATTTTTGAATCATTTCATTCTTGATTCTTATAAATAATATAATATGTATAGTATAAGTGATATGAAATATTGAATTCATGATAATAATGAATGGAACACTCATGAATGATCGGAATGATGATTATAATATACGGTAATGAATCAATATTATAATATATGGCAAGTAGAAATAATATGAAGTATATTGATGTAATGTGGTACTATTGTTTCATGATAATTACTTGAATACATTTTTCAACTATATTTCAAAAATTTCAAAAATTTCGAATGGAATTAGATATTTGGAAATAAGATTCTAGGAACCCATTCAAGACAAAGACTTGTGTGCGGGCTGTCTTAAAAATATAAAAGTGAGAGTTCGGTACAAGAACTATCATATTTGTGAAGAAATCAAACAAGGAAAAACAAGTGCGAAAAAAAAGATGAAGAAGTAAAAAAAGATACGGGGAAACAAAGAAGGAAACAAGGAAGAAACAAGTGCGAAAAAAAAGATAAAGAAGAAAAAAGATACGCCTCGACCGGGATCCCGGTCGAGGCGTATCTTTTTCGACATAACTATAAAATTCCAAATATCTCGATATCGGATCGTATCCAAGAAGTTTAATTATCATATATATATATATATATATATATATATATATATATATATATATATATATATATATATATATATATATATATATATATATATATATATATATAATAATAATAATGATTTATTACCAGCGACTATACATGATACAGTATGGTAAATGTCAGCATTGAGTAAAAAAATATATAATATATATATATAGTAAAATATATATAAAATATATAGTAAATATAGTAAAATATATATAAAATATATAGTAAATATATAGTAAATATAGTAAAATATATAGTATAATATATATAGTAAGAATATATATATATATATATATTCATATATATATATATATATATTTATATATATATATATATATATATATATATATATATATATATATATATATGTATATATTCATATATATATATATATATATATATATATATATATATATATATATATATATATATATATATATATATATATATAAATATATATATATATATATATATATATATATATATATATAAATATATATGTATATATATATATATATATATATATATATATATATATATATATATATATATATATATATATATATATATATATATATATATATATATATAAATTCATATATATATTTATATATATATATATATATATATATATATATATATATATATATATATATATATATATATATATATATATATATATATATATATATATATATATATATATATATATATATATGGAGAGAGAGAGAGAGATAACCATTCAAAAATATGTTCTAGCTGATCCATGCGGAAAAACATGGAGCGTTTTTCCAGTACGTTATAATTTTAACCCAATCAGATCTATCGATGAGAGAAGGTTTGTTTGGCCGGGACACCAAACACGGAGGCGATCTCACCACCACGAAATAATGATCAAAATGATTATAAATTCCAGTGAATTTCCATCAAAATATTCAATATCGTGATGGTGACATTTCTCCAATGTTTTCTCTCAAATTGGAGATGTCCCTCGCAATCTCCATGTTCCCAGCCAATTAAACTGAACGACACTTTAAGTGGGAGGATAATGTCCTCTTCTCGAGCTATTCCCCCCCCCCCCCCCCCCCCCGCCATGCATGTGGTGGGAGATCGTGACCGTGCGAGGCGAGGTCGGCCACGATCCTGGCCACCTGCCAACGATGCAAGCCTCGAGGACGCTGACGAGGGCCGAGAGTGCTCTCCGCGTCACTCTGAGACAGATTTATCAACCAAGATGGCCGCCAAGTGGGGGACGCGGAGAGAAACGATAAATAGAACATTTAACAAACGCCAAGTGCAGACGCGCTTGAAGTTATATCAGCTTTGTTCGTTTCAACACTTTGCTTTGTTTTGTGGTTTTAAAGAGATTGCTATTAAAATGAGTCCACGTTGTGTTCTCGTATTGGGATCACATGATTACAGTTGTACAACGAACTAATACACATTCTGATGATAGATAGATATATATTCTATTAATCGACATACAAATAATACATAATATCGATGACGCGATTACACTCATGCGTGTGATGAGAGGATGACACAAGTCTTGGAACATAACAATAGAATATAAGTAGAGTAAAACAAAAAACTAAATATGCTAGGTTCTACAGATGAATACCTTCACATGATGTAGATGACAAGAACTAAGTGAAAAAAAAGGTTACATTTGCAATTTTTCCCATTTTTAAACTCATCTAATACTGTAGAAACCATGGTCAAGGAAATAATTTTAAACCTTATTTTTCAACGAGTTTATCAAACGAGTTTATCAAACGAGTTTCAACGAGTTTATCAAAAGTCCTTGATTTTCCAGCATCAACTTTGAACTCAACCTCTTTCTTCTGTATTCAATGTTTATAATTTCACTATTTACTTTGTTCTGTATATTTCCTGTATATAATTGTAACATAATTATCCAACTATGAATCCTATATTGGTACACTGTATTAATCAAATGGAGAATAAATAAATACAAATACAAATACAAATATATATGCTTCTATTATTACCTTGATCTCTGAGATATTGAGGCAGATTATTATATATGATTATTCCTGCATTTATTGGATAGTGATCTGCAATAATTAATCGTCTTCGAGTTTTAAAAGTATGATTCATTCTCAGAATCTCAGTGTGACCTCGATGTAGTGATACCAACCTATTTCATTATAATATTGAGGAGATACTCCAACTCGCGTCCTCAAAGTTCCCGAGTCCAGGGTCCAGATTGCCTGTAGCGCAACTATCGCTTTCATGATGATGACAAATGATTGACATGATTGATGATGCCATGATGATTGATGATTGATTGACATGATTTGACATGCTTTCAATGATTGACATTTCCTTATGTAGAATATAATGTGATCTAATAATTTAGTTTAACGGAGTGTAATGTTAATTTCAACAACTTTATTCTTTAAGATTCAATATTGATTCAATAATTGTCATTTCAATTTCAATTGCAAGATGTAATTTGTAAATGTGTTATTCTTTATTGTATTCCATGAACTAATTATGTATTATTTTTCTAGTGTATTGCCTCAGACTAGCCAATTGGCTATGGGGCATAGTTTGTAGTGAATTACAATTATATTTAAATATTAATGAAGAATTTTGAACTGAACTGAACTGATATCGAACTATTTAGAACAACAATACTCAACAATGCTATACATGGCTCAGTACAATTATTAATTTATTATGTTGGCAGCTGCATTTGTTTTTTTATGAAAATGATAGATTTTGAGAGTTGAACAATACACCACTGGTACCGCATAGCCACTCTTATCTATATCTAGTTTGCAAGGGAATCCGCTGAATCGTGACATGCAATCGGGACCTTTGGCTCTGAACTGACCGCTAGAAACCACACACACCGCCCATGTTATCAGTAGGAAAGTTGGAACACCTTCTTTATATTTTATTGTTACGACTACATTTTTGATGAGAAAAACAGTGATTTCAATTTTCTGTTATAATGTGTAAAATCTATGTGTACACATCCACAAAAAATTTCTTCCCATTTGGAGAGATTTTTTTTTCAACATTTTCCGCCCAGCCAAATCTTACCGGGTATTTAGAAACTTCGAGATGATATTTCTCAAAATTGGTCCGACCGATTCACTCCAAAAACCATACAGTTCTAAGTTGGATGAGTTTGCGTGTAAAAAAAAGTTTCATGTCAATCAGTCGAACGGCATGCGGAGTGCTCACAAAAACACACACACACACAGACAAAGCCTCATAAGAGTGGGGTGGAGACTTCGCTACGCTCATCTAACTATTCTCGAGTTATTATAATTCCTCCGCGTGAATGTATGATGTGTTTTCGTTCAGGAAATAGGTTGAATAACTGATGGAAGAGACAGAGAGCTAGTCGGTCGGTACAGAGAAGAATGAGGGATCACAATGATGTTGATGGCATAGATAACCTGTTTGACTTTTCCCCATTAAGACTGACAACAACTCCAATGTGTCTGTTGGCGGGAGATCTCCAGAGAGGAACAACCCATGTGATGAGTGAAGCATGTCTTCATCAGAGACCGCCATTTACAGACCATCAGGCTGCCACGATTGACACAGAGTAGTTGACCAATTAGAAGAATGGTGCATCAAGGAAAAAACTGATTCTGGAGCTGGGAAAACGCAACATGAGAGCTGTGGGAAGAGCGATATATGTCTGAATGAGGTATAAAAGTCGCTAAAGTAGTTCAACTCTTGCTACTTCACTGATTCTGGTATTCCACCCACCTTGACGTGAATTGCAAGACGCACCAATCAACCCCGGTTCAACTCTGTTTTTTTTTTTTTTTTTTCGTCACAAATTAAATTATACAATAAAGTAATACAGTTTGAACTCTCGTCCACTAAGTCATAAATGGCTTATCTGTGGTTTAAGCGATGAAAAACAAAACACTAAAATACACTGTGATTTACTATGCTAATATTTAATAAACTCATATTAAAACATAATTCACTTCGATAGGTTAAATGATAATGAGCATGAAAATGAAAATAAGGCAACCAATTGGAAACTAATTCTAGAATTTCCATATTGTATCAACATAGGCTGTGATTGACCCTATCAAAAAATTAAAATAATTGACAAAAAATATACGGTACCATAAGTAATTAACGTAGACACTAAATTATGTGAAATTAACTGAATTTATGATGAAAGCTTTCAATCCAATATCAATATCAGATATCTCACCTATACCACTGATGATAAAGGCAATGAGTAATCAGCTCAGCGAGAGCGAAGACCTCCATCCCACTCTTATGCAGCTTCGTCTGTGTCTGTTTTCTGTTCGTTTGCACCCGCTGCGCAGCTCGCACCCACTGCGCAGTTCGCACCCGCTGCACAGCTCGCACCCACTGCGCAGTTCGCACCCGCTGCGCAGTTCGCACACACTGCGCAGTTCGCACACACTGCGCAGTTCGCACACACTGCGCAGTTCGCACCCGCTGCGCAGTTCGCAAACACTGCGCAGTTCGCACCCACTGCGCAGTTCGCACCCAATCGCAGTTCGCACCCGCTGCGCAGTTCGCACCCGCTTCGCAGTTCGCACCCGCTGCGCAGTTCGCACCCACTGCGCAGTTCGCACCCACTGCGCAGTTTGCACCCACTGCGCAGCTCGCACCCACTGCGCAGCTCGCACCCACTGCGCAGCTCGCACCCACTGCGCAGCTCGCACCCGCTGCGCAGCTCGCACCCACTGCGCAGTGTGCACCCACTGCGCAGCTCACACCCACTGCGCAGCTCGCACCCGCTGCGCAGTTCGCACGGTCTGACTGATCGACATGAAACTCTTCCTGTGTACGTGGACTCATCCAGTCTGGAACTGGATAGTTTGTGGGTTGAATTTGTCGAACTGTTTCTGATGAATATCATCCCCAAGCTTCCAGAGACTCCTTGAGATCAGGCCGGACAAGAGAGAGAGAGAGAGAGAGAGAGAGAGAGAGAGTTGGAAGATGAAATCTCTCAAAATAATTAAAATTACCCCTGAATGTGAACACAATGATGTTAGGCCCACACAATATAACAATTTTGTTTGCAATTCGAACCAACCATATCGAAGAGATAATCCGTTGAACTTTTCTTATCCAACACATAGATAGAAAATGATAGGCTCCTGTCAAGTGACGTCACGCATTGTTGAAAGAGACAGACAACAATGTCCATCAGTTGGAATTGACCAATGAGAATGTTTGGTAGTCCACTAGTTCGCTGTATTGCTATGGTAACTATAGGCTTCTGTCAAGTGACGCCACCCATTGTTGAAAGAGACAGACAACAATGTCCATCAGTTGGAATTGACCAATCAGAATGTTTGGTATGTCCACCAGTTCGCTGTATTGCTATGGTAACTATAGGCTTCTGTCAAGTGACGCCACCCATTGTTGAAAGAGACAGACAACAATGTCCATCAGTTGGAATTGACCAATCAGAATGTTTGGTAGTCCACCAGTTCACTGTATTGCTATGGTAGCTATAGGCTTCTGTCAAGTGACGTCACTCATTGTTGCAAGAGAGAGACAACAATGTGCACCAGTTGGAATTTACCAAACAGAATGTTTGGTAGTCCACCAGTTCACTGTATTGCTATGGTAGCTATAGGCTTCTGTCAAGTGACGTCACTCATTGTTGCAAGAGAGAGACAACAATGTCCATCAGTTGGAATTTACCAATCAGAATATTTGGTGGTCCGCCAGTTATTGCTGTATTGCTATGGTAGCTATAGGCTTCTGTCAAGTGACGTCACCCATTGTTGAAAGAGACAGACAACAATGTCCACCAGTTGGAATTGACCAATCAGAATGTTTGGTAGTCCACCAGTTCACTGTATTGCTATGGTAGCTATAGGCTTTCTGTCAAGTGACGTCGCTCATTGTTGCAAGAGACAGACAACAATGTCCATCAGTTGGAATTGACCAATCAGAATATTTGGTAGTCCACCAGTCACTGTGTTGCTATGGTAACTATAGGCTTCTGTCAAGTGACGTCACCCATTGTTGAAAGAGACAGACAACAATGTGCACCAGTTGGAATTGACCAATCAGAATGTTTGGTAGTCCACCAGTTCACTGTATTGCTATGGTAGCTATAGGCTTCTGTCAAGTGACGTCACTCATTGTTGCAAGAGACAGACAACAATGTCGACCAGTTGGAATTGACCAATCAGAATGTTGGGTAGTCCACCAGTTCGCTGTATTGCTATGGTAACGATTGCTTGACATCTGTTACGTGACATGAGCCTATAGGCTTCTGTCAAGTGACGTCACCCATTGTTGCAAGAGACAGACAACAATGACCATCAGTTGGAATTGACCAATCAGAATGTTTGGTAGTCCACCAGTTCACTGTATTGCTATGGTAGTTATAGGCTTCTGTCAAGTGACGTCACCCATTGTTGAAAGAGACAGACAACAATGTGCACCAGTTGGAATTGACCAATCAGAATGTTTGGTAGTCCACCAGTTCACTGTATTGCTATGGTAGCTATAGGCTTCTGTCAAGTGACGTCACTCATTGTTGCAAGAGACAGACAACAATGTCCATCAGTTGGAATTGACCAATCAGAATGTTTGGTAGTCCACCAGTCACTGTGTTGCTATGGTAACTATAGGCTTCTGTCAAGTGACGTCACTCATTGTTGCAAGAGACAGACAACAATGTCCATCAGTTGGAATTGACCAATCAGAATGTTTGGTAGTCCACCAGTTAGCTGTATTGCTATGGTAACGATTGCTTGACATCTGTTACGTGACATGAGCCTATATGCTTCTGTCAAGTGACGTCACCCATTGTTGCAAGAGACAGACAACAATGTCCATCAGTTGGAATTGACCAATCAGAATGTTTGGTAGTCCACCAGTTAGCTGTATTGCTATGGTAACGATTGCTTGACATCTGTTACGTGACATGAGCCTATAGGCTTCTGTCAAGTGACGTCACCAATTGTTGCAAGAGACAGACAACAATGTCCATCAGTTGGAATTGACCAATCAGAATGTTTGGTAGTCCACCAGTTCACTGTATTGCTATAGTAACTATATTGTTTGGCATTTATTACGTGACACAAGCCTATAGGACTTCTGTCAAGTGACGTCACTCATTGTTGCAAGAGACAGACAACAATGTCCACCAGTTGGAATTGACCAATCAGAATGTTTGGTAGTCCACCAGTTCGCTGTATTGCTATGGTACCTATAGGCTTCTGTCAAGTGACGTCACCCATTGTTGCAAGAGACAGACAACAATGTCCACCAGTTGGAATTGACCAATCAGAATGTTTGGTAGTCCACCAGTTCGCTGTATTGCTATGGTACCTATAGGCTTCTGTCATGTGACGTCACCCATTGTTGCAAGAGACAGACAACAATGTCCACCAGTTGGAATTGACCAATCAGAATGTTTGGTAGTCCACCAGTTCGCTGTATTGCTATGGTACCTATAGGCTTCTGTCATGTGACGTCACCCATTGTTGCAAGAGACAGACAACAATGTCCACCAGTTGGAATTGACCAATCAGAATGTTTGGTAGTCCACCAGTTCTCTGTATTGCTATGGTAGCTATATTGTTCGGCATTTGTCACGTGACAGAAGCGTATAGTAGATTCACGGATCTCTAGATTCGATATTTCATATGAGTCAAGGTTTGTTCAGTTATCAGTCATACTCTATATAGATCCTTCGCTGGTAATATCGTGGATAAGCTTATCTTCACATCTTGAAAATGTTCGTGATTAATCTAAGATCCCTAACGGTTCAGTCAGGTAATCAGTAGATCTTTCATTCACACCACTGATGGAACTAGCTGCTAATTAATAACTTGAACCAAAGCTTGTTTCTTGGTCACAAGACTCGGTTTATATAACGTAGTTCAGTAGTTGTAGTTGTTGTGGTAGTTTATGATACTTGCCCGCTCCTCTTTGCCAGGCAAAACGACCTAAAACAACGGTCGTGCTGTAACTCTTGTCATAAGAGGATGGTTTAGTGCCGTGGCTTATCAACAGAGAGCGCTGATAATCTGTGTCGTATTTATCACTCCAAGCTAGGTTCATCTGCAGTTGGTACTTGACAAACAGAAGTTAAATAGTAGAACAAATATGAATGTAATTCACAATGTTATGAATGAAATGATTGCAGTGATGAATAATATCTCACCTGGAATGCGATTGGAACTGACAATACAGTGAACGATAGAACAGTGAGAACAGCTGGATCACCAACAATGACAAAACGTTTTGTCCACTGAAATCGATAACTTGACGTAAATGAACTGTTTCTTGATTAAGGCCAAGGGCGACAGGTAAGGATCGTTCTAGCGAGACGCCACAATGGTGATATTTTCACCACAAGGGCGATAGTGTCATCACGAAGGCTACCAGTCCTCATCACCATAAGGGCGATAATGCCAACACAAGGGCGATACTATCATTACAAAGGCGATGTCACCACAAGGGTGATATTTTCACCACAAGGGCGATAGTGTCATCACGAAGGCTACCAGTCCTCATCACCATAAGGGCGATAATGCCAACACAAGGGCGATACTATCATTACAAAGGCGATGTCACCACAATGGTGATATTTTCACCACAAGGGCGATAGTGTCATCACGAAGGCTACCAGTCCTCATCACCATAAGGGCGATAATGCCAACACAAGGGCGATACTATCATTACAAAGGCGATGTCACCACAAGGGTGATATTTTCACCATAAGGGCGATAATGCCAACACAAGGGCGATACTATCATCACAAAGGCGATGTCACCACAAGGGTGATATTTTCACCACAAGGGCGATAGTGTCTCCTCGAAGGCTACCTCATCACCACAAGGGCGATAATGCCAACACAAGGGCGATACTATCATTACAAAGGCGATGTCACCACAAGGGTGATATTTTCACCTCAAGGGCGATAGTGTCATCACGAAGGCAATATTATCACCATAAGGGCGATAATGCCAACACAAGGGCGATACTATCATTACAAAGGCGATGTCACCACAAGGGTGATATTTTCACCATAAGGGCGATAATGCCAACACAAGGGCGATACTATCATTACAAAGGCGATGTCACCACAAGGGTGATATTTTCACCACAAGGGCGATAGTGTCTCCTCGAAGGCTACCTCATCACCACAAGGGCGATAATGCCAACACAAGGGCGATACTATCATTACAAAGGCGATGTCACCACAAGGGTGATATTTTCACCTCAAGGGCGATAGTGTCATCACGAAGGCAATATTATCACCATAAGGGCGATAATGCCAACACAAGGGCGATACTATCATTACAAAGGCGATGTCACCACAAGGGTGATATTTTCACCATAAGGGCGATAATGCCAACACAAGGGCGATACTATCATTACAAAGGCGATGTCACCACAAGGGTGATATTTTCACCTCAAGGGCGATAGTGTCATCACGAAGGCTACCTTATCACCATAAGGGCGATAATGCCAACACAAGGGCGATACTATCATTACAAAGGCGATGTCACCACAAGGGTGATATTTTCACCTGAAGGGCGATAATGTCAACAGAAGGGCGATAATGTCACCACAAAATCTATAATAACACCATCATCAAGAATTGACCATTGTAGATGGGCGTGACTTATACTAAGCAGGGGAAATGTTAGATACCTTGATTGGTTATTTCCCTATTTCCCCTGCTTCACTGACCACTTGATTGGTTTTTATATTGTGTGACATCACGAGGGCGGACGATCTACATCGGTCAATTGACCATTGTAGATGGGCGTGACTTATACGAAGCAGGGGAAATGTTAGATACCTTGATTGGTTATTTCCCTATTTCCCCTGCTTCACTGACCACTTGATTGGTTTTCATATTTTGTGACGTCACGAGGGCGGACGATCTACATCGGTCAATTGACCATTGTAGATGGGCGTGACTTATACGAAGCCGGGGAAATGTTAGATACCTTGATTGGTTATTTCCCTATTTCCCCTGCTTCACTGTCCACTTGATTGGTTTTCATATCTTGTGACGTCACGAGGGCGGACGATCTACATCGGTCAATTGACCATTGTAGATGGGCGTGACTTATACGAAGCAGGGGGAATTTTAGATACCTTGATTAGTTATTTTCCCATTTTCCCTGCTTCACTGTCCACTTGATTGGTTATTATATTGTGTGACGTCACGAGGGCGGACGATCTACATCGGTCAATTGTGGCAACCATTGTGAATATTGTTGTGTTAATACCAGCACAGACTGAACAGAATAAGGAGGACGATTCAAGTCCAGCATTTCTTCCTGTCTGTATGGATGACGGAAGATTTGATCATTCAATCAATTAATCCATTCAATTTCAAATCATTTTATTCACATGTCTCAATCAAACAGAATACATTCACAGACAATAAAAGATACACGATCAAGAATATACTGAATGGAAATAAACAGTATGAAGTTGTATTAGGCAAACGCGAAATATGCGTCATAAGATGAGCGAGATATCTGAATAAGGTGTAATAACAGTCCTACATTCGCTACTTTATCGACTCTGGTATTCTACACACTTTGTCTTTCATTTAATTGCTACTGCATCTTCTCTGGTATTCTACACACCTTGACGAATATGAAGAATATTTAATGCTTGGGCAAATATTGAATCTAGGAAGCAGTGAATCTTGGCTCATTTCCATATATTTGATGTATAAAAACAGTTATTTGAATATTTTTCTTCGAAACGGCAGATTCGAATTTCTCACAAAATGGTGGTTATGTGTATCATTCATGTTTGAACACTCAGAGAAAATTTATTTTTTTTCGGAGAAGTTTCATTTTTTCTAATTTTCTCACCCAGCCTAATCTTATGGGGTTTTTGAAAACTTTGACAAGATATTTCTCAAAATCTATTCAACCGATTTATCCCCAAACTATACAGTTCTAATTTCTGAAAGTTGGCCTGTACGAAAAAAAAAGTTTCATGTTGATCGGTCTACCCATGTGACCTGTGCAGTGCTTACAAAAAAAACAAAAAAACACACAGACAAAGCTCCATAAGAGTGGGATGGAGACTTCGCTACGCTCATCTAACTGGTCAAACGCGAAATATGCGTTGTAAGATGAGCGAGATATCCTAATGAGGTATGAAAGTCGTTGAAGTAGTTCTACCCTTGCTACTTTATCGACTCTGGTATTCTACACACCTTGATGTCTGAATAAGCTATACAAGTCGTTAAAGTAGTTCTAATTTTGCCACTTTATTGACTATGGTATTCTACACACCTTGACGCATATAAAAAATACTCCATTGTTGGTCAACTCTTGAATCTAGAAAGCAGTGAATCTCAACAACTTAATTCTGTCACAATTTGTATAATATTTTATGAATATTATCAGTTATTTATTTTTTTTCTTCAAAACGACTGATCAGAATTGCATACAAAATCGTAATAATGTGTAAAATCCATGTATACACATTTAGAGAAAATTTCATCCCATTTGGAGAGATTTTATTTTTCAACATTTTCCGCCAAGCCAAATCTTGTGAGGTTTTTAGAAACTTTGGGATGATTTTTCTCAAAATTGGTCTGAGCGATTCATTCTTAAATTTGCACTGTTCTAAGTTGGATGAGTTTGCGTGTACAAAAAAATTTCATGTTGATCAGTCAACCCTTGCGACCTGTGAAGTGCTTACAAAAAAAAAAAAAAAAAAAAAAAAACACAGACAAAGCCCTATAAGAGTGGGATGAAGACTTCGCTAAGCTCATCAATTAGGTTTGCTGAACTACTGGTGAGAGGATTATTGATGAGCGTAGCGAAGTCTCCATCCCACTCTTATAGGGCTTTGTCTGTGTTTTTTTTTTTTTTCTTTCTTGTAAGCACTCCACAGGTCGCAAGGGTTGACTGATCAACATGAAACTTTTTTTGTACACGCAAACTCATCCAACTTAGAACTGTATGGCTTTTGGGATGAATCGGTCGGACCGATTTTGAGAATCATCATCTCAAAGTTTCTAAAAACCCCATTATTTGGCTGGGCGGAAAATGTTGAAAAATAAAATCTCTCCAAATGGGATGAAATTTTCTTTGAATGTGTATACATGGATTTTACACATTATTACGATTTTTAAGCAATTCTGATCAGTCGTTTTGGAGAAAAAAAATAAAATGACTGATAATATTCATAAAATATATCATAAAAATTATGACAGAATTAAGTTGTCGAGATTCACTGCTTTCTAGATTCAAGAGTTGACCAACAATGAAGTATTTTTTATATGCGTCAAGGTGTGTAGAACACCAGAGTCAATGAAGTGGCAAGAGTAGAACTTCTTTAACGACTTTTATAGCTTATTCAGATATCAAGGTGTGTAGAATACCAAAGTCGATAAAGTAGCAAGGGTAAAACTATTTCAAGGACTTTTATACCTTATTGAGATATCTCGCTCATCTTACAACGCATATTTCGCGTTTGACTAGTATGATAATGATGTGAAGCCCTTGTAAGAACTGAAGTTCTTGTGTGCGGGCCGACTAATATTGTGTAAACAAATCATGAAGTACAGTTGACAACAAAAAGCAGCTGACGAAACATGTAATACACAGCTAGAATAACAATAAGTACAAGGGCGTGTATTAATACAATACGATTCGGATAAGTAGCCCTATATATCCACATATTATTCACGCGAATTTCGAGGTTGAAGAAAATCATGAATATGGAAACATGAATCAAACCAGATTGACTGCAAAAGAATCAAAAATGGAATTTATAAGCGTAATATTTTTACTTTGCATTGAATAAATAATCCGGAATGAAATCTCTACCTGAACACCCCAGCCAGTAGTCGATGTCTCCTTCAAATATGAATATGAGTATATAATATCCAATAGTTGATGGAAACCAATCATATGGCTTCAGCTTTAATTTTGTGTGGCTTTTTTTTGCGAACTTTGTCCATGTAGATAAGACATGATGAATGAATGAATACATGGATGAATAAACTCGATAATTATAGAGGAGAACTATTGAGACGTTTTGAAGTTCCTCAAAATATTTCGTCACATGTATATTTCAGTTTCTCTATCGCTTATAATCATCAAGTAGTCAACTTTTCCAGATGGAGTATCTCTGAACTCTTCTTCATCGCTAGATTCAAACACCTCAACAATTTTAACGACGTGTCGTCACACTACGTCGTCAAACCACAATTAGAAACATATCACGTGTTGTTAAAAGGTTGCAAATTGTTGACGAGTTGATAAACTATGGAACAGAATTCATTTCAACTTTGTAACTTTATTAATTATACTGGCAACAGGATGTGGTGAGAATATTGGAGAAGGAGATAAGCGGAACCACGTGACATTCCGACCTCTTGACGTCATCAGGTGAAAGAAACAATCGAGTGTTAGATCAAATAAGCAAGAAAAATCCATCAAGTCATTATTGGATGAGCGAAGCGAAGACTCAATTTCACCATACCCGAAAAAAAAAAAGTCTGTTTTTTATTTTATTTTTTAAATCATTTTTTCATATTTTTTTTGTTCGCGCTCCACAGGTCAAACACAAATTCAGAATGAGTTGAAATGTGATATACAAATGTGTCATTATCTAATTCGATGCTGTATAGTTTTGAGGCACAATCGGGTGAACCAATTCTGAGAAAACTCATTTCAAAGTTTTCAAAAATCCCATGAGAATAACCCAGAGGACAATATTCGCGAAACATATTTCCTCCGAGGAGATTCAAATTTTCAGGAAATTTCAATATAATGATTATGAACATTAATTCAAACTCTCAGTCAAATCAGATCAGCCGTTTTTATGTAAAAAATATATAATATATTTTTTTAAAATCACTCAAAGCTGTCAAGGTACCGATTGAATTCGAGCAACAGGTGTCACCATTTGAACCAAGAAGGTTAGATACTATAATCCTATTAGTATCTAACGACCTTGATTTGAACGGAAACGATCAGAACAAGGCCTTCTTCATTATAATGAACATTGATTGGGAAATAAGATAGCAGTGACATGATTGTTTTGATCTCAAGGTGTATATGAATAACCAATCCAAAGATATAAGTTGATATAAGTAGTTCAATCATCAACGCGGCAACACATGACGCGTTTGCCTAGTTTGAATATGATGATTATCTTATTGATATTAATAGCAAGTCCTCCTCGGTGGCTCGGTCAGCTGAGGCACCGCTTCAGAAACTGACGTCACCGTTGGGCGTGGGTTCGAGTCCCGCTCAAAGCATGGGTTTTTGTAAGCGTTTTTTCACTCATCATCACTTTATGATTTCATAATCATCCGCTCATTCGTACCCCCGTATAATCCAGCTGTTGGTGGGGTCGTTAAGCAAACAATAATCTTCATCATCAATAATATAATCAGATGAGCGTAGCGAAGACTCCATCCCATTCTTATACGGCTTTGTCTGTTTTTTGTTTGTTTGTTTGTTTGTTTGTTTGTTTGTTTGTGGGCACTGCACAGATCGCAGGAGTTAACTGATCAACATGAATCATTTTGTACACGCAAACTCTCCAACCTAGAACTGTATTGTTTTTATAATGCATTTTTTTTATTTTTGAATATTCTTTTATTCAATTTTTTTTTCACATTTCTACACCAACGTATGTTCTCCGATTGGTACAATGAGACAGTATCGAATAACTTATGTACTATCTCACAAATATCCTGCGAAAATAGCACTTAAAATCTAATATATTTAGGGGAAGGAAGAATAAAAGAAGAAAACAAATTCAGAATCATTAACACATTTTTGACGATAATGAGTGGGTTTGGGATGAATCGGTCGGACCGATTTTGAGAAATATCATCTCAAAGTTTCTAAAAACCTCATAAGATTGGGCTGGGCAAGAATATTTGAAGAATAAAATTTCTCAAATGAGATGTAATTTTCTATGAATGTCTATACATGAATGATACGAATTATCACGTTTTTGTATGCAATTCGAAACAGCCATTTTGAAGATGAAAATCAAGTTACCTGTTTTTATTCATCAAATATTATTATAGAAATTAAAGCTGATTCAGGTTGCGGAGATTCACTGCTTTCCAGGTTCAATATTTGCTCAACAATGATGTTCTTTCAGATGCGTCAAGGTGTGTAGAATACCAGAGTCGATAAAGTAGCAAGGGTAAAACTACTTTAACGACTATTATACCTTATTCAGATATCTCGTTCATCTTACAACGCATATTTCGCGTTCGCCTAGTATAACATAGAACATAATATATACTCATAAGTATATTCTTATCAATTGTTCCGTCTCTTTTCTAGTGGTTTTTAATTTGTTCATGGTTGTTCATCACTAATCATGTTTGTTCATGGTTGTTCATCACTAATCATGTTTGTTCATGGTTGTTCATCACTAATCATGTTTGTTCATGGTTGTTCATCACTAATCATGTTTGTTCATGGTTGTTCATCACTAACCATGTTTGTTCATGGTTGTTCATCACTAATCATGTTTGTTCATGGTTGTTCATCACTAATCATGTTTGTTCATGGTTGTTCATCACTAATCATGTTTGTTCATGGTTGTTCATCACTAATCATGTTTGTTCAAGGTTGGTTTGTTGTAGTTCATATTGTGGTTATGGTTCATGGTTAAAGTCTAAGGCCGTTTGATCAGCAGAGTCAAAAAGAAATTTCGAAATTAATTCTTCGTTGGAGAAATTCGAGTCAATCTTTATCGAACATGTGTATTCTTGAATCAAAATTGCGTCATAAACACAGTTATATTTTTCTGGTTGAAGTAACAGCGCTTGAATGAAATATCAAGTTCTGAAATATTAAATTGCTAATCTCGAAAAACATTGCGATTTTCATGGTAACTATAATAGGCCTACTTCAAGTACACAGACAGCCACGGGCATGAACTCAATGCCACAGGCATGAACTCAATGCCACGGGCATGAACTCAATGCCACGGGCATGAACTCAATGCCACGGGCATGAACTCAGTGCCACGGGCATGAACTCAATGCCACGGGCATGAACTCAATGCCACGGGCATGAACTCAATGCCACGGGCATGAACTCAATGCCACGGGCATGAACTCAATGCCACGGGCCAGTTACGCGTCATCACTGACCAAGTCGTCAAACGAGGTTATCGGTCAAGGAAAAGTGCACTGACCAAAGCAAGGTTTCAACAAGAAGTGACGTCACTACCCACATTAACCCTGCTGAACTACCCGTTGGGGTATGCACTTGAGGCAAAACACTCATGGTGACGTCACAATCAGCTGTGCACATGGTGTGTCCGCGGCAACGCTAGTGAGGCATGTAGATCAACTACTCGGTGACAGATCTTCAACTGCTATTGCACCGAAACTAAATCCGAGGATGAAAATAATCAACGTTGAATCAGACATTTTGAATGATAAGGATCTATGTGACGCAATAATAACACAAAACGAACTCAATTCAGTGGACACAAAATTCGTGTTAAGAGTTGTAACAATAATAAAACCCAAGACTGGGCTGTCTTCAGTTGTTATTGAAGTTGATGCCCACACACGCCATATATCACTGAAAGAGGAGAGAATCAATATAGGATGGCGTCGATATAAAATATATGACCTCATCAACGTCGTTCAGTGCTTCAACTGCGCGGGCTTTCATCACGTGGCCAAGAACTGTCTGCGCGGGAAAACATGTCTGAAATGCGGTGGAAATTATCGTGAATCCGAGTGCAAATCAGCGGCTCTGAAATTTTTTTTTTTTTTTTTAATAACATCGAAACTTGATACAAAATCATTGTTCCCCAATCAAGGCTATGGATGAAAGATAGGATCGTTTGGACGGGGCACCACAAGGGCGATCTTACCACCCCATTTTGATTATTTAAAACTAATGGTCTTCAACACCAGGACTGCGCTGTCTGTGACCATAATTTTTCGCCGTAGATAAAAGTCTTTCAGTATAAACACACGAACGTTGATATCTTCCACTTTGAACCAAGTCTCTTGGGCAATGATTACTTCTTTCCCTTGACAGCAGATGTAAAATTGATCATTATACAAAATGCACAAATTAAATTAGTGATAGGCCTATAATGTTATGATTAGGCCTATCGCTCTACTAATTAATGGTCGTGGCCAATTGAATGTAATCAATATGAAATGTATCAATTGTTCTATTCCTAGCGATAAAAACGAGTCAAGCAATAATCACGATGCCAGAAGTAGGATGTGTCCCGCAAAACAAAAGATAGAAATGATGCTTAGAAGCAGAATCTCATACTCATCAGACTAGCAACTAAGAGCCCGCATCTTAGCAGAGCATGTTTCTCTTCGAAATGCTCTACCCAAGTTCAATGTGCGTTCAAAAGTTTGATTGTGGGTTGAAAAGTGAGAAAATGATAATATTGGAAGAGTTTCAGTAACCATCGCTAGATGGGGGAGTTTTTCATTTCATAATTTGGACAAAATCTAGTTACATTACACATTTTGGCCAAGGAAATTGGGAAAACTGTGGAATTGAAGGCAAATCAGAATGTTAAATATTGATAAGCAAAGTTGAACTCAAGGATGTGCGTTTGTAATTTATTTCTACTATCATTCGGTAACTGAGAATTAGGCAATGAAAACCATCAAATTGGGCACATTTTGATTCAATTATTGCTCCATAATGAAATTATTCTTCAATTTTCGATTGTACATATCTAATCGTTACGGTATTGTTAATTTATTGCATTTCACCGCAAGTTCGTAGTGTTTGTTAGTAGTTCTTGAGATATATGTGGCGGGATTGCACTCTGTGAATCTGTCCAAGATGCGGGCTCTTAACTCTCCAAACAACAGGAGCGACCCTTGACTTCATTTCATGCACAGGTACAAGGCTGACTGAACAATTCGATGTCACTGCTGAGAAGCGAAATGATCAGAAAAATAGTTCCCGCATTGTGTCCAGTGAACAGCTCAAGTGTAGCACAAGTAACGCTAATATCTTTGGACTTTATCCTGTTTTCTTTGCCAATATTCAAAGTTTGGGTGGTAAGATCGCCCTTGTGGTGCTCCGTCCGAACGATCCTATCTTTCATCCTCAGCCTTAATTGAGGAACAATGATTTTGTATCAAGTTTCGATGGTATTGAAATAAAAAAATGTTCAAAGTTGATCGCCAGGGAAAATACTTGAGCTTCTAGCTGATACTGAATCTCTCAACGCTGATATATTATTGATTGATCAACACTGGCTCACTGATAACCAAGTTGATCTCCCAGCTCCATCAGGGTACACAGCGGTCTGTCACTTTGCTAGATCTCATTTCACTCATGGTGGGGTTCTCATTCTTGCCAATATCTGTTGCGATCTGATACTGTCTCAGCTCCAGTTGGAGGTTTATCTCTTTTCCCAACTCTTCCTCAGGAAATCATCTCTGTCATTGGCAACTTGGCTAACAAGCATTCAGCTGGCCATGACGAAGAACCATCATCGATTCTTCGCTCATGTGCAGATATGATTGCACCGCATCTGGCAGAGGTCATAAACCAGTCATTTCGAGAAGGCCATTTCCCCTCGGACCTCAAACTGGCGAAACTAATTCCTCTTTAAAATAAAAAAAAAATCGTACTGACCCGGGAAATTATCGTCCGATAGCTCTATTATTCTCAATTTTCGAAAGTTTTTGTGAGAGTGATGCTTTCACGTCTTCTCTCCTACCTTGAAAAACGTAAGATTTTTTCTGTATCGCAGCATGGTTTCCGGTCGGGCAGATCAATGGAAACAGCGATCTTCACTTTCCTGAATTCTGTGTACCAGGGTGTGGACGAAAAGTCAACTCACGCTTTGGGGATATTTCACGACCTTTCTAAAGCATTCCACAGAGTATACCATGGGTACATCAAACTGAAACGTATGGGTATAACTGGAAATGCGTTGAGGTGGATTATATCGTTTCTCTCCGAGCGGTCACAAACTGTTGCCATAAAGATGACGAACGAAAAAAGAGTAACCATAAGGTCCAAGTCTTCCTCAGCCAAGTCAACTGTTGGTGTCCCACAGGGGTCAGTTTTGGGTCCACTACTTTTTCTATTGTACATAAATGACCTGACAAATGTGTGCACAGAGAGTAAGCTCGTCCTCTTTTCTGACGACACAAGTCATGTGATCTGTGCTCCTTCTGCAAATGAAGTTACAATCTTGGCGAACAAGGCTGCAGCTACGATGCTTTCGTGGTGTCCTGACAACAGACTGCTCCTGAATGCTTCCAAAACAACCTGTATGCAGTTCCATACGCTTCAAGACAAGATCACCTCAAGCCCATTGATCCGCCTGAATAGCTCAAGTGTGACGATGTCAACGAGTACCAGGTTTCTTGGCATCATGGTGACAGATACTGTGGACTGGCCGTGCCACGTGGAGATGACAGTGAAGAAGGTACTATGCTTAGAAGCCTGTGCCGGGTTGTTCCTTCAGTAGTGCTACGCATGCTTCATTCCTCACACGGATATTCGCACCTACAATACGGAATCATATTTTGGGGCCGTTCTTTTCATGCCAGAAGACATTTCCTGCTGCAAAAGCAAGCTATGAGAATTATTGGTAATGTCTATGACTATCAATAACGTAACGAGATAAGCAACATGACGTAAGTCCTATCCTTTTAACATTAGACCGTTTTCTCCATGATGGAATCTGAGCGCTTTCGTGTACATTTGTGAGATTCGCAATTTCAAATCAAATCGTACGTATTAGGCTCGTATTTCAAGATATAGTACATAGTTGTACAATTGCATTGATTTTAATCTTTCTCGTGGATGATGAGTAATTATCCAGTTATCAACTGTTGAATATAGTAGTAGGGCTCTTGACTGGGGGACTAAATGCTTTTACAGACGTATTTTAAATTCAGATTGGCCAATTCAAATGAAATTTATTCCAATATTGCTTACTGCAGTTGGAAAGAGCTGGATTCACAGATTGCATTACATCTATCACTTGTATAGATCAACACACAATAATACCAGCAAATCATCATAACATTTGTGAGGCGGCATCTCTTTGATATACGCATGGTGCGAAAGGAAAGCGCCATGTTGCTTATCCCGTTACGTTATTGATAGTCATAGGTAATGTTAAAAGTCAACAACTTGTAGACCTCTTTTCAAATCTTATATACTGCTCACTCTACCTTGTATTTTTATTCTTGAGTCCGTCGTTTTTGTGAAAGAGAATTTCAAACCATTTCAATGTAACCATGAAATCCAGCAACATGATACACGACGTCATAATGACTCACGTGTGGACAAACATAGACTTATGCTGTATAAGAAAGGACCGCAATATTCAATGTCACGGTTTTATAACAACCTACCAATAGACATCAAGTTGATATCCAGCATGCATACCTTCAAATCCAGAGTCAAGAAACTGTTATGTGAAAATGCTTTTTACTCCGTTGACGATTTTTTAGCTTTCAGCTAATCTTGAACAATGCTTATTGTATGTATATTTGCAATTCATGACGTATATCATACTGTTTGTACAGTCTCCGATAATAAAAACCATTATTATCATAATTATTATTAATATTATTGGGTAGCAGACTATATCGGAAAGTAAGAAAGTTTCAAGTTTCTATAGAGCCTAACTTACAAAATTAATATCTTGTCAGATTTCGTAATGTAGGTATTATGAATCAAATTGAAATACTCAAATTACCGCCAAATTCGAAGTATGATTTCAAATCATTTCCATATTATTGTATTTTCATTCCTATTTGATGTTATAATATTCATTCTTGCCCGATGAGGAAATATATGTCCAGGTCAAAGTCAATCGTTTCCTTCTTTCACAAAAATGCAACAACCATTTAAAAAGGTGGAAATTTTGATAATTCAATAACCAATAACGTGATGAAGTCTTCATGAGACCATGCGTGAATTACAGATTTATTACATTTTATAAATTACAAATCATATAGAGGGCGATGTCTTGTTGGAACCGTCCACGGGGATTATTCATCAAGACATAATTACTCTCGAGAAAACAAGCCATATCAGTTCTTATTTCCCCACTAATTAACGTCACGAAGCTGAAGAAAAGCTGAGAGAGTTCAATCTCGTGTCTGAGATAAAAAGCGGATCTCTCTCGTGAAAATGTGCTCTTTGTTTTTCTTTGGTAATCAAAGAGAGAATAAGTGATTCGGGTGATTAAACTCAGTTCAGAGAAAAGACTCATGACAGTCTTCTCAACTACTTCGATATTTAATTAATATATCATCTGAAAAACATGAGCCTAATGATGAAGCCACCCTCGGTAGCTCGGTCAGCTGAGGCACTGCTTCAGAAGTGAAGTAACCGTTTGGAGTGGGTTCGAGTCCCGCATGAGGCACGGGTTTTTGTGAACGTCCACTCACTTATCATCACTTCCTAGTTTCACAATCATCCGCTCATTAGTACCCCTGTATACTCTGGCTGTTGGTGGGGTTGACGGCTAGGGGAGCTGAGGTGGGACAGTTCGGACGTGAATATCAACAGAGCGGCTGGAGAGTATTGAGAGAGAGAATATCAATTATTCCAGCAGACAACTGATATTGGAATATCTGTTTGAGAACCGGTTGACTCTTGCTGGTTACTCCAGGTCGAGAGTCCTTGGGAGTCGACTCGGTGAAATATCAGTGTTTAGGTGATGACCTTCGAACAGAAGGAGGTATCAAAATTCAAATACAGGAGAAACACAGATCATTATAATACCTTCAAGTTGGTATAAGTTATAACTGTTCAAGTCATGTCGCCCAACAGTCGAGCGTATACAGCTAAAATGACACATTTTCAGCTGCATATATATAGAGAGAGAAATATATATATATATTTGAATATATATATATATATATATATATATATATATATATATATATATATATATATATATATATATATATATATATATAGATGCTCCCAAACTTTTTTTTCCATGATGCATAAAATTGAATAATGACACATTTTGGGTATATTCATGGATATCTTCTTTGATGAAGAAATTTAATTGAATGAGATATCCATGAATATAACCAAAATGTGTCATTATTTCATATATTCATAAATATATGAATATATATATATATATATATATATATATATATATATATAATATATATATATATATATATAATTATATATATATATATATATATATATATATATATATATATATATATATATATATATATATATGTATATATACATATACCTATATATATATATATATATATATATATATATATATATATATATATATATATATATATATACATATATATATATATATATACATACATATATATATATATATATATATATATATATATATATATATATATATATATATATATATATATATATATATATATATACATATATATATATATATATATATATATATATATATATATATATATATATATACATATATATATATATATATATATATATATATATATATATATATATATATATATATATATATATATATATATATATATATATCGAGTCGCGTGGTCGAGTGGTGACACACTGAAACGTCATTCGGGAGACCGGGGTTCGATTCAGCCATGGTCGACTATCCTGATAGGGTTTTTTCGTGGTTTCCCTCTGTCGTTCAGGTTGATACTGGGATGCTTCCTTAACAACAGGCCACGACCGACTCCTTTCCACCATCTGAAGCACCTGATAAAATTACCTTTCATCTCATCATCTCTTCATCTCACAAATGATCCACCGACGCCAATAGATCGTGGCCATCAGTATTGTGCGTCGTTAAAACCCAATATATATATATATATATATATATATATATATATATATATATATATATATATATATATATATATATACATATTCATATATATCATATCCTAACCGAGATACGTCACTTCTGCAGTCGATAGCGACATAAGCTCGTTCCAATTTGAGAGGCCATGCTGGACATTCACAAATTAAATTCAAGAAAAGCATTCTATATCACAAATATATGGTGAATATGGCGAAAACTTCTCTTTTTCCGAAGCGGTGTGAAGCTACTGCCGATTCACAAATATGTACGCCTTCTTAACGTTGAGTCACGTGTCTCGATGATATAAATCTATGCACATCGACCCCTCCCGTCTGATTGATGATGGTTCAGCGTACTAGCCACTGGGCGTTGTACCAAGTCACCAAGGTATAACTAAGACATCTCATCTCCTTGCTCCCCATCTCTGGTATAATGATATGGTAAACTAACCTCCTGAAAGCAGTTCAGCAAAACGTCAGACAAAAAGGAATTGTCTTGATTTGAACCGTTACACTTCTTAATGTACTTTTACATTTCCGTCCAACTTTATCTCATCACCAGTTGTGCTGAGCGATAGAAATAATAATTATTCAAAACCTCGGGTTCTGAGAAGCGATGTTGACTTACTCCTGATATTAAAGTGGATTGGAATACATTTCCGAGTGGCTTTGTTGACTTGTCGAAGCTGCATTCGATCAATTTGAATATATTTCCAGACATATCAGACAAAGTGGCGCGTGTTTCAGTGGCCGCAAGAAGAGTTTGTCTTCCAATTAATTGATTGCATGGAATTATGTAATATTTCGTGGAATTTTCTAGAATATTCAGTCCAGACAGTGACTATTATATTTCAATAAAGACTTCAGTTTCGAAGAAGTCTATTGTCATTGCAAGAAACTATTTATGCATACATATTTCATAGCTCCAAAATCCATATTTTTTTCATTGTTATCACTTTTTTTACATCCAAAATAAACACAGTGAACAGTCAAATAAAATCCACAAAGTCTCCAATGGGGGCTTGACTGTGGGTGGAAAAAAAGAATAATTTAATCTGTATAGTATCTAGTTCTATATTTCATATATTGGTTTATGTATTGCGATTTGGAGAATATAAACATGATTGACAAATTGAATGGCGAGTAAATATGAATGGAACAAAAAGAAATGTGACTATTATTCACGATATAATGATTCGGAATCATACTGATTAAGATATTGTGAATATAATATAACAGAAGAGACAAATAACAAGAATGACAATGGAGAATAAATGTGTGATCTTCCAGTAACATAATATTGCGAAGAAATGTGATATGTGAGAAATTAACATGAACTTAATTAAGATGGCTTGGCTGGTATGAATATAAATACAGTGGATTAGACAGTGAAGCGTGAATATACAGAATGAGGAACAACATTGTCTACAAAATGGGTGTCAAAGCAGAAGAAACATGTTTGAAAGACATAATTGGATGAGCGAAACGAAGACACAATTTCACCATACCCGAAAGAATAACTTTTTTTTTATTCGCGCTCCAAACGTCAGACGAAAATTCAAAATCAGTTGAAACTTGGCACACACAAGTTTCCTTATCTAATTCGATACTGTATAGTTTTGAGGCGTGATCGGTTGAACCACTTCTGAGAAAACTCATTTCAAAATTTAAAAAAAATCCCGTGAGAATAACCAAAAGAAAAAAAAAATCATGAAAAATATTCCATCCGAGAGGATTCAAATTCTCAGAGAATTTTGATATAATAATGATACACATTAATACGATTTTTCACTCGAATCTGATCAGCCGTTTTGATGTAAAAAAATGAATGATGTAATTTTCGTGAATCATTTGAAGCTATTATAGGATACCTATCATTTCCAAGCAACAAGTGTCACCACTTGATTGTGAACGATTAAAACAAAGCCTTCTCGATTATCATATGAATCAATAGTGAAAAATAAGATGGCAGTGATGTAATGGTTTGGATCTCAAGATGTATATATATATATATATATATATATATATATATATATATATATATATATATATATATATATATATATATATATATATATATATATATATATATATATATAATGACCAATCCAAAGATAAGTTGATATGTTCCAGCTCATCCATCACCGTGGAAACACATAACGCGTTTGCCTAGTTATCACTACACCAAAATACGAAGCATCACATCAGAATTATGACAATATGAATTGTGACTGATGGGAGACCAAAGATGATAGAATAAGTTACAACAGATTAATTCAGTTTCAGACCTCATTGAGAGCATAACATTAGGTCATCATAATTATCTCATTGACTAACCATGTTTGAATTCCCAGCTTGACACTTTTTTAAGGAACAAAAATACGTAAATGAGAAGGAATCTGATTAAATTTAGCGGGTACAGAGTATTCGAGACGTCGTTTACCATATTTACTCATAAAAGTAGGAATATTAAAATCTCCAAGAAGCCTATATCTAGTGTTAACTTCATGATCATTCAATAACTTATAGGTAGGGTCATAATAATATCTCAGAGAAAATGTATAATCACATAAGTAAGTGACGGGGAGAATATCACAGTACTGACATAATGCAAGAATGTCTTTATCAATAGTAATTTCAACCTGAACGGGTGTTATACATTTCATCAAGCTGATTTGGAGATGAGGAGTTTGTTGCAAATGTGAGTTCAAAGCGTCACCCAAAGTGTATTCCATAGATTAGTTTAGTCATTCCAGAGTTTGAATGAACCCTGGAAGAATAATCCAGAGAAGAAAATTTTGAAAGAAAATGTATTTTTCAAATATATATATTGAGTTTAAACGACGCACTATATTGATAATCGAGATCTATTGGCGTCGAATTAATGATTGATGAGATGATGGGATGATGAGATGAAGGTGTTTTAGTGATTGAGAAGGATGGTGGGAAGGAAGCGGCCGTGGCTTATATTGCAAGAACCATACCGGCATCAGCCTATAGACTACAGAGGAATACCACGATGCACCCCTGTAAAGATGGACGGTGGCGGGGATCGAACCGGGTTCGACATGCCCACTGTCT
>CAXFZR010000021.1:152077-177077 GCA_964007535.1 Brachyptera risi
CTTGTGGTGCCTCGCTCTTGTGGTGCCTC
Source organism: Brachyptera risi (assembly GCA_964007535.1). Lineage (NCBI taxonomy): Eukaryota > Metazoa > Arthropoda > Insecta > Plecoptera > Taeniopterygidae > Brachyptera > Brachyptera risi. Next base: position 152,107 of record CAXFZR010000021.1, read on the forward strand.
GCTCTTGTGGTGCCTCGCTCTTGTGGTGCCTCGCTCTTGTGGTGCCTCGCTCTTGTGGCGCCTCGCTCTTGTGGTGCCTCGCCCTTGTGGTGCCTGGCTCTTGTGGTGCCCGGCTCTTGTGGTGCCTCGCCCTTGTGGTGCCTCGCTCTTGTGGTGCCTCGCTCTTGTGGTGCCTCGCTCTTGTGGTGCCTCGCTCTTGTGGTGCCTCGCCCTTGTGGTGCCTCGCTCTTGTGGTGCCTCGCTCTTGTGGTGCCTCGCTCTTGTGGCGCCTCGCTCTTGTGGCGCCTCGCTCTTGTGGTGCCTGGCTCTTGTGGTGCCCGGCTCTTGTGGTGCCTCGCTCTTGTGGTGCCTCGCTCTTGTGGTGCCTCGCTCTTGTGGTGCCTCGCTCTTGTGGTGCCTCGCTCTTGTGGTGCCTCGCTCTTGTGGCGCCTCGCTCTTGTGGTGCCTCGCCCTTGTGGTGCCTCGCTCTTGTGGTGCCTCGCTCTTGTGGTGCCTGGCTCTTGTGGTGCCTGGCTCTTGTGGTGCCTCGCCCTTGTGGTGCCTCGCTCTTGTGGTGCCTCGCTCTTGTGGTGCCTCGCACTTGTGGTGCCTCGCTCTTGTGGTGCCTCGCTCTTGTGGTGCCTCGCTCTTGTGGTGCCTCGCTCTTGTGGTGCCTCGCTCTTGTGGTGCCTGGCTCTTGTGGTGCCTGGCTCTTGTGGTGCCTCGCTCTTGTGGTGCCTCGCTCTTGTGGTGCCTCGCTCTTGTGGTGCCTCGCACTTGTGGTGCCTGGCTCTTGTGGTGCCTCGCCCTTGTGGTGCCTCGTTCAAGCGATACCATCTCTCATCCACTGCCTCAATTGGAGATCAATAATCCCATATCAAGTCTCTATCTTATTGAACAACATCTCTCACCATTTCCATGATGATCAGTTGATTCTAAGCTGGGATCATGGATATCCACGATACCTTCAATCCTGGTTCCATGTGACGTCATAATACAAACATCCAATCAAGCGGCCTGTCTGTCGGGGGAGGAGGAGGGGGGAGATCGAGATCAGGGCTCAGATCTGGGTGGCCGTTTGATAAGCCACGCCCTTCGGTCTACACCACTCATCGATCAGAGGACAGATATGGAATGTGGGCTGAAGAGTGACAACTATATAATAATAGTATAATTATCTCTTTATTCACCGAATAGTATCTCGTCTAACTGGAGCTGAGAGAGGTTTAATCTGAGGAAATATCACAGTCTGTTCCACGCCTATATAACCATTATCTCAGGTAAATAATCCCAATGTAATGGACTCGAGGTAGAGAAGGTAGTGGGGCAATGGTGGGATGGGTAACAGAGAGAGAGAGAGAGAGAGAGAGAGAGAGAGAGAGAGAGAGAGAGAGAGAGAGAGAGAGAGAGAGAGAGAGAGAGAATGTGAGAGAAAAAGAGAGAGAGAAAGAGATAAATACGGAATGGTTAGTTACTTCAGTGGAAGTGAGAGCTTTTTTAATACGCATTGACCTCTTTATCACTAATTCTCTCTTCGTTTTCCCCGGATGGAAAGGGTATAGGATGGTGAGAGGATGGAGGAGGGGGAGGGGGGGGGGGGGGGAAGAGAGGGTTTTCTTTCGTTCACTCGTTCGCAGTTCGGCCCTCATTTGTCAGAGGTCGTCACGTCAAGTCAGGTTAGTCTACTTGCTTGGCGCTCAAGTTGGCAACGGAACAAATGAAGCTGGATCTCGCCCCCCCCCCCCCTCCCCCCCCAACACGCACACTTGCTCGCCGGATAACAGATGGTACCAAGCCCACAATGCGTGCGCGGCGTTTCTTTCAGCTGATAGACTGATAATGCCAACTCCAAACAGCTTAATAGTGACGTATTGGTTCTCGGGATGAGCCCTCCGATCGCGAACACAACTCACAGGAACAGTTTTGTTTCCCGTTCTTCCCGTCAGCTTGTGCCCACTGTGCTGTCTCACTTGGCAAGAAGGACCCCACTACAGAAAAGCCTGTTCATAGATATTTGGGTCCCCAATTATCAAAACTGGCTGGATCCATTTCTATCAAACGATGGCATATTGGCGAGAACTTGTAGGAATTATAAGGGATGAAACACAAGCATGGTGTTTTGTTACGAATTTGTATATTTTGATAAGCAATAATCATATTAAATACACAAGGTTATAGTTGTTATGAGGTTTTGATAATTAGATGAGCGTAGCGAAGATTCCATTTCACATACCGACAAAAATGGACTTGGTTTTTATGTTGTTTTTTTTGTGATTTTGTGCGCGGCATACAGGCCAGGAAAAAATACCAATCGAATTTAAACTTTTTCCACATATTTCTGATATACTAGAATAGGCTGAGATTGTTATTCAGAAAAATCGGTCGGGAGAATCTTTCGGAAAAAATCGTGAAGTTTGAAAAATCCTCATAGGAGTGACCCGGAGGAGAAATACTTGAGAAACAAGATTTCTTCAAAAGCTCCCAAATTCCATCAAATATGAATAGTACTATTATACACCTCTTCAGAGATTTTTGCAACAGTCGGATAACAAATATCGAGAAAACGCAATAAAAGTGTAAATTTTATTGAATATTTGGATCAGTAGTTTTGCAAAGTGTAGTATATGCGACAGGTTGTAGAACTATAAATATCAACAAGTTGCGGGTAAGGTTTTTGAGCCTTTGAAGTAATCCTGCTAATCCAAGGTCCGTAGATGTAAATTGAGCTGACAGAATATTTTTCATTCTACATTTCCATACTTCTAAGCTCATCTCACAACGCGCATCCCGCGTTTTCCTAGTTACATATTCAATATCGGAATGAACAAGTTTTGATGAAAAAAACGATTTTCTTTCTGATGAAGTGAAAAGTGAATGGACTATAGTTAGTCTTCGTCATCGACACACCCCTTGAGAAGTATAATACAGTGCTGTGATTGGCTGGGTGGAATGAGCGGGTTTTGAAACCAACATGTTAGCAAGAAAGGCAAGATATGACATCGACATGATATTCAAACAGGATATTATCACTGAAATGGTCGATCAAATTATTGACACGTTGCGTCTATAGATATAGTCAACTAAAAGCTCGCAGATTCAGATTTTTGTTGGAAAGTGGATTCAGCCAGTTTTGATAACTAGGAGAACGCGAGATGCGCGTTGTGAGATGAGCTTAGAAGTATGGAAATCTAGAATGAAAAATAACTTGTCAGCTCAATTTACATCTACAAACCTTGAATTACTTCAAACGTCCAAAAACCTCACCTGCAACTTGTTGATATGTATAGTAACCTGCAACCTGTCGCATAAACACTTTGCAAAACCAATTGATCCAAATATTCAATAAAATGTACACTTCTATTGCGTTTTCTTCATTATTTCTCATTCGATTGTTGTGAAAATCTCTGAAAAGGTGTATAATAGTATCTTTCATATCCTGTGAGAATTTGAGAGCTTTTGAAAAATGCTTGTTTTTCAAGTATTTTTCCTCCGGGTTATTCTTATGTGGATTTTCCAAACTTTCTGATCATTTTCCGGAAAAACCTTCCCAACGATTCCTCTGAATAACAATCCCAACCTATTCTGGTATGACACCAACGTTCAGAAAAAGTTTCAATTTGATTGATTCATTTCTCTGACCTGTATGCCGCGTACATAATCCAAAAAAAAAAAAAAAAAAAAAAACGAAGGCCATTTTTTTTCAGGGTGTGAAATGGAAAGCTTCGCTACGCTCATCTAATAAGGGACTCATTTGAAGAAACGTAATAATTGTGAAATACTGCTCTGGTTCTCCTGCATAGGTCAGGCCTACTTCTGGAGGTATATATCCATTATGCCATAATTATACAGTATTTCATCATTGTTAACGCCGGTCTTTTGAGACCAGCTAGCTCGTTTTCCCTAGTTTGTCAATTGAACATGAAATCATTCGATCACGTCATGGAATGTTGTGTACACTGCAAACCGTGTTTCTAGTCGACCTTCCTTTCTCATTGCTGGTTGGCTGGTGGGTTGTCACGCCATGTGTGCGTCCAATCACAGCTCGCCATTCTCGCGTTGCCTGACTAAGCTAGGCCTCGCAGCTCAGTTCTTTTCCATTCTCGATTCATATCGGACGTCTCTTAGTCGCTCGTCAAGTGGGTGAATTCGCTCATATTCTCGACCAGCTCTTGTTGTGTGAGCATCTCCCGTCCTTCTCTACTTTGTTAGAGTTCGGACGTACTGTACATTATTTCGCATGTACGCAGTTGTTTCTTTTCTATTTTTCGTTCTTCTTGAGTCGTTAATAGGACCTCTTTCCATACTTTCTTGTTTCTAATTCTTCACATTTGTTTTGGTCTTTATCATTTACGAATTTGGTTGTTTTGTTTTCTCTCAAGCTTTTGTTTCTTGTTTATTCGAATGGTGTGCGGGGACACCACTCAGGTTTGATCTATTTTGTTTCGCTTTCTATTTATTCTTTGATTTGGTCAATAACAACGTCAAGTCGACGTAGACCAAATACGTATCGTTTTGGGGTGAGGCATAATCCGAGTTTGGATTATGCTCGCCTGATTATTAATGCCAAGTCGGCATCCGAATACAGTCCACTGGTCTCTCATCGCCATCTCTAAGATCGGCGGTAACATTTTGGTCCCTGTGAGCCAAAGATTATTTTTGGTTCCAATTTCTCGTCATTCGTAAAGGCGGAATCCATCTCCGGATTCTAATTTCGTTCTCTTGTTGGAATCCATTTGTGAATTCCATTCTTTTCACCACGCGGAGTCCATCTCCGGATTCCAATTGCTTTTACTTGTTGGAATCCATTTGTGGATTCCTTTCTTTGCACCACGCGGAGTCCACCTCCGGATTCCACAGTCATTTGTGTCAGCACCCGCGATCAGGCATCGCATGGGTGACTTCTTTGTCCTCCGCACTGAATCGGCTTCCACATAATTGGGTTTCCACGGTGCAATAATTTATTCTGTTTGTTTGCGAGTTATCAACAATTGATTCAACTTGTTTTATAGACATTCAATTTTTGAATTTTGCATTGTTCTTTTTCTGTGCATTTCGGCCGTATTTCTCCGTGATATTTCATATCATTAGTTTTTGGTCCTTGTTCTTGTTTCGTGTTTTTGCAATTTATTCATTCGCTACAATGGCGTCTAAAATCTTGAAACAACAAGCAGTGCTCACAGCAAAGCGAGAGCGGATATTCGCTTCATTACAACGCTCCTACGATGCTTTCAAAACGCTTGATAGTGCCAAAGCTCCGTTGTACAAACCTCGCTACGACAAACTTGACGTTTTGGAAGCCAACTTTGAGGAAGTTCAGAGAGAAATAATATCTTTGAACGCTCAGCTTGACGAAGGCGACGATGCCTTACCGGTCGACGCTGTTGAAGCCAGCTTCGAGGAAATGTTGTACGCGACTCGTGGGCTGTATCTCGCCGCCGTTGCCGCGACGACGTCTACTCCGCCTCCGCCGCCAAATCAAAATGGTTTTCAAGCCATCTCATTGCCGACAATTGCGTTGCCGGCATTCTCTGGTGATATTACTCGATGGGCGGAATACTATTCGCTATTTAAATCTCTCGTCGACGAGAACAACGACCTGAATCAAGTTCAGAAATTCCACTATTTGAGGACCACCCTCAAAGACAACGCCTTGTCTGTCGTCTCCGGGTTTCCGATTACGGAAGCCAATTATTCTGTGGCATTGGATGCTCTTGTCAGTCGGTATCATAACCCTCGGTTGTTAGCCACCACGTATGTTCAACAGGTTTTAGAATTTACGCCTCTCAAAACCAATTCACATTCTGGGCTGCAATCATTTCTGAAAGTTCACAAAACTTCGATTGAAGCGTTGAAAGCTCTGAATATCGAAGATTTGTCAGATTTTCTGCTTTTCACGTTAGCACTGACAAATCTCGACACATCAACGCGCAAGGCTTTCGAACAGAAACATTCTTCGCACAGCACTCCTAGCTACGCGTCGTTGATCAAATTCATTGAAGAGCAGTCCAGGACGATGGAATTGTGTGGTCTCGACAAACAAGCAGCTAGCTCTTCAAAAGCTATTCCTCCTTCCACAAAGCGAATCAATTCGTTGTTAGTTGCGAATCCTCCGCCCGTCAGCTTTAAATCTCGCGAGCAGAGCAAATCAGCAAGCTCGACCACGAAACAATCTTCGTGTCCAGTCTGCAAAGGGGAGCATACTCTATACTCGTGTTCCGTATTTCGGCAACAGTCCGTTGACGACAAATACAACACGTTACGTCGCCTACAACGCTGCTTCAACTGCATGGGCGCTCATCTCAGACCGCAATGCACCTCTAAGAGTGTTTGCGGTACTTGTCACAGTAACAAACATCATTCGCTGTTACACACCGCACGAATCAACCCCTTGACTCGTGACACAATAGCAACCGAAGTCTCTTCTCATCCGGAGACCACCTCGCCTCATCCTCAAACTCTCGCTTGTCAAGTCAAGACAAGCAAGCCAGTGCTACCCACAGCTCTGTTGGGCACTGTTCGCGCCTTGATCCGCGACTCTCACGGTCAACTGCAACCTATCCGTGCGGTTATCGACTGTGGTTCACAAATCTCTGTTCTCACTCACTCGTTCCTTCAGAAGCTAGGATTGAAAATCAATCCTTGTCATTCCGAACTCTCTGGTATTGGTCACGTTAGTGCTCGGGTAATCGGGACTGTTCAATGCAGCATCGCTTCCCGGTTCACCCCTGCAACCTCTCTCAGCGTACAAGCCTACGTTATGCCTGCGATAGCGAGTCAACTTCCAACCACCACCGTTCCGCTTGAGGTGTTTGAACGTTATCGCTGTCTCTCTCTTGCCGACGACCGCTTTCATGTGCCCGATCAGATCGACTTTTTGATCGGCGCCGATTTATACCCTGATATTCTTGAAAAGTCAGGTGATATTGTGATGAGTGGCAGTCCATCTGCCATAAACACGGTCTTCGGCTGGGTGGTTTTGGGTCCTATTCGGTGTTTGGATGCCGAGTTCCAGCCTCCGCTCTCTCTGCTTGCTTGCACTGGTTCTCCATTGGATCGTACTCTTCGATTGTTTTGGGAATCGGAAGAAGTTTCACGTCCTCTTCAAGTTGATCCGGACGATGAACTTTGTGAGGAGCATTTTCTTTCTACGCACTCACGGAACCCTTCCGGACGCTATTCGGTAGCACTCCCTTTCAAGAACACATCCTCTCCTCTCGGATATAATCGTGAGGCCGCCCTCCAGAATTATTTGAGTCTGGAGCGGCGACTGAAACGCAATCCTCAGCATGATGCTGCGTATCAAGCATTCATGCAAGACTATATTCAATCGAACCACATGCAACTTGCAAGCACCTCTTCGAACTACGTGATTCCGCATCATTGTGTGCACAAGATTACCAGCTCCAGCACGAAGCTGAGAGTGGTATTTAACGCCTCTTCTCCAGATGAGAGAGGCGCCTCTTTGAATCAGCTGTTACTCAGTGGTCCCAAGCTTCAGAGCGAACTCCCGGGCGTTTTAACCCGATTTCGTTCTCATCCCATCGCAATTTGTGCTGACATTCGTCAGATGTATCGTCAGATTCTGGTCCAACCATCTGACCGCAAATATCAGCACATATTTTGGCGACCCAATGCAGACTCTCCAGTAAAAGAATATGAGCTCAACACGGTCACATATGGGCTCGTACCGTCAGCTTTTCTTGCTCAACGAGTGCTGAAGCAGCTCGTGCACGACGAAGGGGCTCCTTTCCCCAATGCTTCGCGTGCTTTGATATCTCACATCTACGTGGATGACATCGTGTCTGGCGCAGCAGACGTCGCTCAAGCTCGCATTCTTCAATCGGAATTACAGGCTCTTCTAGCTAGTGGAGGTTTCGAACTCCGAAAGTGGGCCAGTAACCTCCCAGAAGCATTGAGTGCACTTCCGGAGGATCATCTAGAGACTCCAGTCGTGTTTTCGGATGACGATCAGGGCATCAAGATCCTTGGTCTGTTCTGGGATCCCCGATCGGATGATTTCTCATTCCACACCTTACCTTTCGAAGGCGTGGTAACGAAGCGCACGGTCTTGTCGTACATTGCGCGCATTTTTGATCCTTTGGGATTCCTCACCCCGCTCGTATGCTGGATGAAGATTTTTCTTCAGCAACTTTGGTTATCGCGGGTGCAGTGGGACGACGTTTTACCACCGCTTCTTGCTCAAAGGTGGTTGGACGCGGTAGCCGAGATCTGTCTTCTCTCGAACTTCCGAGTTCCACGCGCATTTCCTGCTTCACAAGGCATACATCGACTTGTAGGCTTTTGTGATGCCTCCGAGAAGGCCTACGCTGCGATACTTTACCTTCACACAACGAATCATGCAACTTCGCATATTAGTTTGTTACGAGCAAGGAGTAAAGTATCCCCGGTCAAACCCTTGACCATCCCTAAGCTTGAACTCTCTGCTGCTTTGCTTCTAACGCGTGTGCTGAAAGATACTCTTCCCTCACTCAGCACTCTTGTCGTGGAGTCAGTTACCCTCTACACTGATTCGACTATTGTGCTCGCGTGGCTTGCCACCCCTCCACATCGACTGAAGACATTCGTCGCCAACCGAGTAGTGGAGATACTCGACAACTCCACTCCTACCAATTGGGCACACGTGGATTCCGAAGAAAATCCCGCTGACTGCGCTTCTCGTGGAATACTGCCTTCTCAGCTCATGGAATACCCGTTGTACCTCTCGGGTCCTTCTTTTCTCAGGAGTCCCCATGCTCTGTGGCCTATCTCTGTGCCTTCCACTGATTTATTGTCTGAATTGCCAGACATTAAGCCTTCCATGGTCACTTTGGCCACAACGGTCAAAGTAGATCCTCTCCTGGTGAATTTTCGAAAGTTTTCCACACTTCTCAAAGCACAACGGGTCTTTGGGTATGTAGTTCGATTTGCCCGTCTCTTATTGGCGAAACGATCCAAGATTCTCCCTCCTACGGGTTCTTTAAAACCTGTGGAGTTGCAAGACGCTCTTGAACTGATCATAAGAGTCACTCAAAACCACTTTTATGTAACCGAGATCAGCCAACTTGCCAAACAGGGACAGGTTTCATCCCGGATCGCTTCGCTGAAACCTTTTCTCGAACCCTCGGGCTTACTCAAGGTGGGCGGAAGATTGCGTCACTCTTCTCTTCCTGAAGAGGCTCGGTACCCAATCCTACTCCCCAAAGAAGCTCACCTCGCATCTCTCATTTGCGATGCCTTCCACCGAACGTCGCTACATTCCGGCCCGAGAACGGTACAGGCGCTGATACAGCAGCGTTACTGGATCGTTTCTCTGCGCGGTTTGTTGAGGCAGCGCATACACCAGTGCATTACTCGCCACAAGTTTCGCGCAAAGCCTATGCAGCCTCCAATGGCAGATTTGCATTCATTCGTGTATTCTTTCTGTTCAAAGCACGCATTGGTGCTTTGATCATTTCTTCATGTTAACTTTCTGTTGTTCTCTCTTTTTTCATTTTTTTTGAAAAGTCAGCGACCATTGGATAAAATGGTTGCGTTTTCTCCTCAATGAATCGCTCGGATCATGTGCGATTTCTTTGCTGTTCTCCGATCCAATTGGGAAGCAATCCAATTACTCGGTGAAAATCTTTTTGCTCACGTTGCCTATGAAGTTACAAGGCTTCTTACGAACAGTTTGCTGTTCTAATTTCATGTTCCTTATTTTCCGTATCGTTTACCTCAGCTTTAAAATGTTCATTTTGGTGGGCGGTATGTTAACGCCGGTCTTTTGAGACCAGCTAGCTCGTTTTCCCTAGTTTGTCAATTGAACATGAAATCATTCGATCACGTCATGGAATGTTGTGTACACTGCAAACCGTGTTTCTAGTCGACCTTCCTTTCTCATTGCTGGTTGGCTGGTGGGTTGTCACGCCATGTGTGCGTCCAATCACAGCTCGCCATTCTCGCGTTGCCTGACTAAGCTAGGCCTCGCAGCTCAGTTCTTTTCCATTCTCGATTCATATCGGACGTCTCTTAGTCGCTCGTCAAGTGGGTGAATTCGCTCATATTCTCGACCAGCTCTTGTTGTGTGAGCATCTCCCGTCCTTCTCTACTTTGTTAGAGTTCGGACGTACTGTACATTATTTCGCATGTACGCAGTTGTTTCTTTTCTATTTTTCGTTCTTCTTGAGTCGTTAATAGGACCTCTTTCCATACTTTCTTGTTTCTAATTCTTCACATTTGTTTTGGTCTTTATCATTTACGAATTTGGTTGTTTTGTTTTCTCTCAAGCTTTTGTTTCTTGTTTATTCGAATGGTGTGCGGGGACACCACTCAGGTTTGATCTATTTTGTTTCGCTTTCTATTTATTCTTTGATTTGGTCAATAACAACGTCAAGTCGACGTAGACCAAATACGTATCGTTTTGGGGTGAGGCATAATCCGAGTTTGGATTATGCTCGCCTGATTATTAATGCCAAGTCGGCATCCGAATACAGTCCACTGGTCTTTCATCGCCATCTCTAAGATCGGCGGTAACAATCATTAAACTAACAAAACTCACAATCTCAATCCTTGTTATTTTAGATGAGCGTAGCGAAGCTTTCCATTTCACACCCTGAAAAAAATGGGCTTCGTTTTTATGTTTTTTTTTTTTTGTAATTATGTACGCGGCATACAGGTCAGAGAAATGAATCAATCAACTTGAAACTTTTTCTGAACGTTGGTGTCATACCAGAATAGATTGGGATTGTTATTTAGAGGAATCGGTCGAAAGGTTTTTTACGTTAAATGATCGGAAAGATCGGAAAATCCTCATAAGAATAACCCGGAGGAAAAATACTTGAAAAACAAGAATTTTTGAAATGCTCTCAAATTCTCACAGAATATGAAAAATACTATTATAACCTTTTCAGAGATTTTTACAACAATCGAATGAGAAATAATGAAGAAAACGCAATAAACGTGTACATTTTATTGAATATTTGGATCAATTGGTCTTTTCAAAGTGTTTATGCGACAGGTTGCAGGTTACTATAAATATCAACAAGTTGCAGGTGAGGTTTTTGAACGTTTGAAGTAAGTCAAGGTTTGTAGATGTAAATTGAGCTGACAAGTTATTTTTCATTCTAGATTGCCATACTTCTAAGCTCATCTCACAACGCGCATCCCGCGTTTTCCTAGTGTGAAGCAATTCGGGTTGTCACCCCAGTATTATACCTGGATGACCGATGAGTAACTGTCATTACATATAACATTGATGATGTACATTTCAGAAGACCTCAAGTTAATTTACCAATCATATAAATGAGGATGGGCCGCCCAAAGTGTGGTACTATTTGATATTTGATGACATCATTCCGAATGAGGTGATAATTGCAGATAGGCCTACCAAGCGAAAGTGTCCTAAGTATAACGGAAAGGGCTTTTTCTCTCAGGAAATGTTAAATAGCCGGTGTAAAGGAATCGTTTTACTGCGGCATAACTTTACTGTACAGTAAAAAAAGCCCGGTAGATTATTATGGGAGCTGGTATATTATTATAGCATTGAAAAACATATCAGTAATAAAATACTGGGAAACAATCAGAGAGAAAAATTCTCTCAATACCAAAAGAGGAATTTTCACATAACCAATAATGCGCAACTACTACAAAGGGTGACTAAAATAAAACACACCGGGATAAGATTATACTGAAAGGTGCACAACAGGTACTTTTTTCTCTCTGATTTTTCCCCAGTATTTTATTACTGATATGTTTTTCAATGCTATAATAATATACCGGCTCCCATAATAATCTACCGGGATTTTTGTACTGTACAGTAATAATATCCCGGGATAAGTTGACTGTACATGATCTCCTCCCGGGATATTATTACTGTACATAATGGTATACCACAGTAAAGAAATACTGCCACACCGGGTCTCTCATATTAGGAAAACCAAGTAGGCCTATCAATGTGGTTAGGGTGAGTTCAATGTTTTATTGCATCTATTTTTTGTTCAGATAAGACTTTCCCACTTGGTGTGGTGGACTATGAAATGACTGTTATCTTCTGAAGACAAATACCCCTCATATTCGAAAAAGTGAAACATATAATTAGACGAGCTGTATCGAGGATTTAATTTGACATACTGACAAAAATTGGTGTTCGTTTCCATGTTTTTTTTCCCTCCGGTTTTCCACAGGTCAAACGGCTACAGCTATCAGCTTCAAACTTTTTTTCATCATGGCTCCTCATCTAACTTAGATTTGTATAGTTTTGTGACATTATCGGGTGGTAACTTTTTATTTTCATGAATTATAGAATTTTCAAAAATACCCTTCAGAGTTTAGAGTAACACGACGGGGAAAAAATTGAAATATATTTATTTAAAAAAAATTAAATTCTGTGTGGAGTTGGAGATCATTCTGATACACATTTATGAGAATTCTCAGCTTGATTGGGTCAGCCATTTTGAAGAAAAAACATAAAATGTGCTAAATTTGTACCACTCGAAGCAGTTTTTAGTTTTACCCATTCATAACTTGAATGTCACCCAATTGGCGAATTTAGGCAAAAGTTTGGCAAAGAAGTCGACACGCTATTACTATCCGCTCGTCCAACAACACGTCTATAGCGTTTTCCTAGTTAAAACCTGCTTGCTAGGTACGGCAGTATAGGCAACACAAACGCAACGTCGCCCTCGGTAGCTCGGTCAGCTGAGGCACCGCTTCGGTAACTGAAGTTAATGTTGGGCGTGGGTTCGAGCCCCGCATGAGATATGGGTGGGTATTTGAGGACCTCCTTTCACGTATCATCACTTCATAGTTTCATAATCACCTGCATATTCGTACCCCCGTATAACCTAGCTGTTGGTGGGGTCGTTGATCACATATGATGATAATCATCACTCTCTGTTTGGTATATTTGTGTCCACTAGGAAAACGCCACATGTGCGTTGTTGGATGAGCGATATATGTATATCAATATATGTTGTAAGGGAAAGCTATATATGCAATCTGGAATTAAACGAGAATATCAATGAAATACGGAATACATTTGACATGCAATCTCATTTGAAGCCAATTGTGAGCATTCGAATGAAATAAATATGAAACAAAAGCAAATCAATTTTTAGTTCTGAACGAAATCTATTCTATATTTGAACGAATCAACACAATTTTCCTCACTAGCTTGAATCGATAGATACATTACAAGGATAATTAGAAGGCTGTTTCACAGAGCTAGGATAGCTTATCCGATGGGATGAAAGATGAATGTTAACGATCTATGAGGATCACGCTGAATGCTATGATTTCAGATGAAGATATTCATGATCGGAAGTAATGACAAATGAGAACAAGCTACACGAGACAAAATTCGGTTACATAATATTCATGGAAAAAGTTAACTCGATAATAATGTACAGATATTATGATAATGATAAAAGTGAAATAATGATGAACTGGGAAAATGCGGGATGCGCGTTGTGAGATGAGCTTAGAAGTATGGAAATGTAGAATGAAAAATATTCTGTCAGCTCAATCCACATATACGGACCTTGGATCACTTCAAACAATCAAAAAACTTACTTGCAACTTGTTGATATTTATAGTAACCTGCAATCTGTCGCATGAACACTTTGCAAAACCAATTGATCCAAATATTCAATAAAATTTACACTTTTATTGCGTTTTCTTCGATATTTGTTATCCGATTGTAGCAAAAATTTCTGAAAAGGTGTTTGTTCATATTTGGTGAAAATTTGAGAGCTTTTGAAGAAATCTTGTTTCTAAGTATTTTTCCTACGGGTTATTCTTATGGGGATCTTTCAAATTTCACGATTTTTTCCGGAAAAACATTTTGACCGATTTTTCTGAATAAGAATTCCAGCCTATTCTGGTATGACAGAAATATGTGGAAGAAGTTTCAAGTCGATGAGTATTACTTTCCTGACCTGTATGCCGCGCACAAAATTACAATCAAGTGAAACAACACAAAACATAAAAACCAAGCTTATGTTTTTTCGGTATGTGAGATGGAATCTTCGCTACGCTCATCTAATAAAGATGAGCGTAACGAAAACCATTTCTCATTTCTTTCATATTTAGATCAATGCACGATATGAGAGTCAATTAAGAGTTGAATATTGGGTTTAACGACGCACTCTACTGATAACCACGATCTATTGGCGTCGGTGGATGATGAATGATATATGGGATGATGAGATGAAAAGTTATTTTATGAGGTGTTTTGGATGGTGGGAAGGAGTCGGTCTTGGCCTATTGTTAAGGAACCATCCCAGTATCAACCTGAACGACAGAGGGAAACCACGAAAACCCCTGTTAGGATGGTCGACCATGGCGGGAATCGAACCCCGGTCTCCCGAATGACGGTTCAGTGTCCACGCTTCTCCATATAAAGTTAAATAAGGACATTTGGATACAGTTGTCAAGTTAAATAGATAGATATGGAGCCGAATATTCCCCGTTTGAACAGAACTCGTTCAGCCCATAGCAACATCTCCCATCAGATAGATGCCTGGTTTCCCCCTCAATACATTTCCAAGAGCGTTCTTACTGTCATCTTCCAGTATATTTGGCAAGACATCAAAAGCCTTGGAATGCGCTCGACTGTCGTCACGTGCCGTGCTGGGTCGGTGAATATATTCGATACGATGCTGTTTTGATTTCTGTGCCGACGGTCAAAGAGGATATTTATTGACATCACTCAGGGTAGGAAATATTTATACGGATAAAAAAGAATACTTTGACAGTATGAATAACCGATGCTCGCCTGTATCTACCGTGATATCTGCCACTGATGTTATCTACCTCGCAGAGATGGAGCGATGTTTGTTGTGTCAGACTCACTTTGTTGACATAACTGTGATAGAAATGCAATAGAATATATCACTTATGACTTATGTGTTCACGTTTAGACAAATGAAAAACGATTTATGGACTTCGTATAAATGAAAGTCACTATTTTCGTTCTTGTGGTGAAACAATAAAAAGGGGAGAACGCAGCACATGCGTTGTGGGATGAGCGATATGTCTGGTTATCTACTCTAATACACAGATTCTTCCACTCACTCACATTCAGATGTTCTCTTAACATTGAAACGTCATAGATGGATATATGAAAAGATGTTCTTCTATTCATCATTGAAACATCGTACTAGGTTATAAAAACATAATACAATAGGAAGAAATGATGAGAATGGCGAGGTTCGGCAGAAACCGCTCTTCCACCTAACCGGAAACTACTCAAAACAGAACAAATAGGCCTAATGATGCCATAATGATCCATATGTGAACCCTTTTAGGGTTGGATGATGTAGATTTGAGTATCATGTTGTTCTTCTGCTCATTGAATCTATATTTAAAAACTTTGCAATATATCTCATATTTTATTTTATATAATTGGTACCATCCGAAGCAGTTTTTACCCAATTATTGATGAGCGTAGCGAAGTATCCATCCCACTCTTATAAGGCTTTGTCTGTTTTTTTTTTTTTTTTTTTTGTGCACTTCACAGGTCGCAGGGTTTGACTGATCAACATGAAATTTTTTTGTACACGCAAACTTATCCAACTTAGAACTGTATAGTTTTTGGAATGAATCGGTCGGACCGATTTTGAGAAAAATCATCTCAAAGTTTCTAAAAAAACCCCATAAGATTTGGCAGGGAGGAAAATGTTGGAAAATAAAATCTCTCCAAATGGGATGAAATTTTCTCTAAATGTGTATACATGGATTTTACACATTATAACGATTTTGAATGGGATTTCAATCAGCCGTTTTGAAGAAAATAAAATGACTGATAATATTCATCAAATATATAATACAAATTATCACATAATTAAGTTGTCGAGATCATCACTGCTTTCTGGATTCAAGAGTTGACCAACAATGGAGTTTTTTTTATATACATCAAAGTGTGTAGCATACCAGAGTCAATGAAGTGGCAAGAGTAGAACTTCTTTAACGACTTTAATAGCTTATTCAGAAATCAAGGTGTGTAGAATATCAGAGTCAATAAAGTAGCAAGGGTAGAACTACTTCAAGGACTTTCATATCTTATTGAGATATCTCGCTCATCTTACAACGCATATTCCGCGTTTGACTAGTTG
This sequence comes from Brachyptera risi, assembly GCA_964007535.1. NCBI lineage: Eukaryota > Metazoa > Arthropoda > Insecta > Plecoptera > Taeniopterygidae > Brachyptera > Brachyptera risi. The sequence continues at coordinate 168,177 of CAXFZR010000021.1, forward strand.
GATGAGCGTAGTGAAGTCTCCATCTCACTCTTATAGGGTTTGTTCGTGTGTTTTTTTTTTGTACGCACTCCACAGGTTGCAGGTGTGACTGATCAACATGAAACTTCTTTTTGTATACGCAAACTCATCCAACTTAGAACTGTATAGTTTCTGGAATGAATCGGTTCGGCTGATTCCGAGAAAAATCATCTCAAAGTTTCGAAAAATCTCATAAGATTTGGCTGGGCGGAAAATATTGAAAAATAAAATCTCTCCAAACGAAGTGGAATTTTCTCTGAATGTGTACACATACATTTTACACATTATCCCGATTTTGTGTGCAATTCTAATCAGTCGTTTTGAAGAAAAAAATTGAAACAACTGTTTGTTTTCATCAAATCTATGACTATAATAACGTAACGGGATAAGCAACATGGCATAAGTCCCATCCTCTTAACATTAGGCCGTTTTCACCATGATGGAATCAGCGCTTTCGTGTACATTTCTGAGATTCGCAATTTCAAATCAAATCGCACGTATTAGGCTCGTATTACAATATATAGTACATAGTTGTGTATTTGCATTGTTTCTGATCTTTCTCGTAGATGATGAGTAATTATCCAGTTATCAAATGATAAATATAGCAGTAGGGCTCTTGACTATATGCTTCTACAGACGTTTTTTATATTTAGATTGACCAATTCAAATGAAATTCATTCCAATATTGTTTAATGCAGTTGGGATTGGCTGGATTCACAGATTACATTACATCTATTACTTGTATAGATCAACATACAATAGTACCAGCAAATCATCATAACATTTGTAAGGCGGCATCCCTTTGATATACGCATGGTGCGAAAGGGAAGCGCCATGTTGCTTATCCCGTTACGCTATTGATAGTCATAGATCAAATATATCATACAAATGATAACAGAATTATGTTGCCGAGATTCACTGCCCCCTAGATTCAAGAGTTGACCAACAATGAAGTATTTGTATATGCATCAAGGTGTGTAGAATACCAGAGTCGTTAAAGTAGCAAGGGTAGAACTACTTTAACGACTTTTATACCTCATTCAGATATCTCGCTCATCTCACAACGCATATTTCTCATTTGACTAGTGACTAGTCAAACGCGAAATATGCGTTGTAAGATGAGCGAGATATCTGAATGAGGTATAATAACAGTCCTACATCTGCTACTTCACCGACTCTGATTTTCTACAAACCTTAACGAATATGGAGGACAGTTAATTCTTGGGCGAATATCGAATCTAGGATCAGTGAATCTTGGCTCATTTCCATATATTTGATGTATAAAAACAGTTATTTGATTTTTTTTCTTCAAAACGGCTATTTCGAATTGCTTACAAAATGGTGGTTATGTGTATTATCCATAATGTACACTCGGAGAAAATTTTATTTAGTTCGGAGAGGTTTCATTTTTTCGATTTTTCTCACCCAGCCTAATCTTATGGGGTTTTTAAAAACTTTGACATGATATTTCTCAAAATCTAATCGACCGATTCATTTCAAAAACTATACAGTTCTAAGTTGTAAAAGTTGGGCCGTGTAAAAAAGTTTCATTTTGATCAGTCAAACCCTGCGACCTGTGCAGAGCTCACAAAAAAAAAAAAAAAAAAAAAAACACACATACAAAGCCCTATAAGAGTGGGATGGAGACTTCACTACGCTCATCTAACAAACATACCAACATTCATTTTTTGATTCATACATTGATTCTACCGATCCGGAAATCAGTAGTAATTACCCCCTTCTGTTCAATTCAGTAATTGTTCTGTTTCAATTGCTGGAATTGAGCATAAGTCAGGACAACTGATGTGGAGATCAATGTGTATGTAACAGTGACATCCGCTATTTCCACCTCACTCCACGAACCCTGCTATACATACAACACGCAACATGAAGTGAATGTTTAATGCGGATCGACAGTTGTTTACAAGATACTAACTCTGGATGGTGTATAGCAGGTTGAGAGCGATCTGTTTGAATGTAATGCCACAATCGTTTATATGTCATGCTGACATTGATAACTATTATATAGTATAGCTAGATCCGACACAGCTGGTTTCCACTTCTATTAGTGATACATGATCCACATTATTGAAACACGATCATGTAATAATGTACAATGAGTGAATATAATTCGACTATAATCAGGCAAACGCGTTATGTGCTGCCGCGTTGATGGATGAGCTACTTATATCAACTTATATCTTTGGATTGGTTATTTATATGTATACTCATTGAGATCCAAACAATCGAGTCACTGCCATCTTATTTGTCCTTATTAATTCCTATGATAATGAAGGAGGCTTCGTTTTAATCGTCTACAGTTAATTGGTGACACCTGTTGCTCAACTTCGAGTGATTCACAAAAATTACATTATATATTTTTTTACTCCAAAACGACTGATTCGATTTGAGTGAAATTCTGGAATAATATGTATCATTATTATGTTAAGATTTCCTGAGAATTTAAATTCTCTCGCATGAAATATTTTCAACGAATTTTTTCTTCTGGGTTATTCTTATGAGATTTTTGAAACCTTTGAAATGAGTTTTCTCATAAGTGATTGAACTGATTGTACCTCAAAACTTCACAGTGTAAAATCAGATTAGGACACTCGTGTGTGCCAAGTTTCAACTGATTTCAAATCTTCGTTTGACCTGTGGAGCGCAAAAAAAAACGGCAATTTTTTTCGGGTATGGTGAAATTGAGTCTTCGCTTCGCTCATCCAATAATATCCATGCAATTTGTGATTGAAGAAGATATATTCTTTCCAATTCTCTGTCAATAATCTGACTGATTTGAGAAGCAGTTGCAGTGTCGTTCTCCAACCTTGTTATGAGGGCTGAAAATATGTGAACATCCCGGGATAACGATCGTGTTATGATTCCTCGGGTGAAGCGAACACTCAATTTAGCTTGACAAAAAAGTCATTTCTTTCGCGCTCCACAAGTCGGATGGAAATGGAACTTCAGTAGAAATTTGGGATGAACACATGTAATTATCTAATTCGATATCGTATACTTTTGAAGCGCTTTCGGTTGGACCACTTCTGAGAAAACTTGTTTCGAAGTTTTAGAAAATCCCGAAAGAATAACTCGGAGGAAAAGATCTGTGAACAATACTTTCTTCGAGAGGATTCAAATTTCGAGAAATTTCAATATAACTAGGAAAACGCGGGATGCGCGTTGTGAGATGAGCTTAGAAGTATGGCAATCTAGGATGAAAAATAACTTGTCAGCTCAATTAACATCTACAAACCTTGACTTACTTCAAACATTCAAAAACCTCACCTGCAACTTGTTGATATTTATAGTAACCTGCAACCTGTCGCATGAACACTTTGCAAAACCAATTGATCCAAATATTCAATAAAATGTACGCGTTTATTGCGTTTTCTTCATTATTTCTCATTCGATTGTTGTAAAAATCTCTGAAAAGGTGTATTATATTATTCTTTCATATTCTGTGAGAATTTGAGAGCTTTTGAAAAATTCTTGTTTTTCAAGTATTTTTCCTCCGGATTATTCTTATGAGAATTTTCCAGACTTTCCGATTATTTTCCGGAAAAACCTTTCCACCGATTCCTCTGAATAACAATCTCAACCTATTCTGGTATGACACCAACGTTCAGAAAGAGTTTCAAGTTGATTGATTCATTTCTCTGACCTGTATGCCGCGTACATAATTCCAAAAAAAAACATAAAAACGAAGCCCATTTTTTTTTCAGGGTATGAAATGAAAAGCTTCGCTACGCTCATCTAATGATGATGCACATTATGCCAAACTTTCACTTAAATCGGATCTGCTATTACGATATGAAGAAATATGTAATGTATAGGTCTGATGTTTTCAAATCACTCAAGGCTGATAGGATCCCAATCGCATCCAAGCAACAAGTGTCACCAATCAATTGGGAACGATTGAAATGAGGCCTTCTTCATTATTTCAGAAATCAATCCTGAAATAGGAGGGCATTTGACGTAATTGTGAGGATCTCAAGGTGTATATATATATATATATATATATATATATATATATATATATATATATATATATATATATATATATATACGAATATATATATATATATATATATATATATATATATATATATATATATATATATATATATATATATATATATATATATATATATATATATATAACCAATCCAGAGATATTTTGATATGATCTAGCTCATCAATCAACGTGACAACGCATATATGGCGTTTTCCCAGTTATGTTTATGCCACAGACAAGCCATGTAGGCATTGTGGGTCCTCGTGTTGGAAACATCTTTTCTTCCCAAGAAAATCTGATTGTTGTTGCTATTATTGGTATTCTCATTCATTTGTATCTATTTTCTCTTCCATTCATTCATATAATATATTCCTCAAATATTCCTCCAATTCCTTGCCACATTTTCCTTCAATTTCAATTCATGATTTCTTTTATTGCATCTGTATTCATTTCCTCCAAATCTATTCATTTATTCTGATGTATATCTATTCCAACTATGCGTGTTTGACGCTTAGTTAACAACTGATGTAGTCTATAAATACGTGCGTCCAATTCGTACAGCATAATGTTTGGGTTTTTATTCATCATTTTTTTTTTTAATTGGGTTTGAACGACGCACTGTAATGATTACTAAGATCTATTGGCGTCGGATGAATGATTAATGAGATGATGGGATGATGAGATGAAGGTTTTTATGGGTAGTGGTAAGGATAGTGGGAAGGAAGCGGTCGTGGCCTATATTGTAGGAACCATCCCGGCATCAGCTTAGATTACAGAGGGAAACCACGAAAAACCCCTGTTAAGATGGACGGTGGCGGGGATCGAACCGGGTCCGATATGTCCCTTCACCTCCCGGGTCACACAAAGCAAGTGAGCTAACCACTCAGCTACTGTGCCGGTAGCATAATATTGAACCGATAAATAAATGAATGAATATTTCAATGACAACAACAACAACAACAACCAAGTTCCATTCAGTAATAATCATCCTGTTATTATTGTTGAGAATGAACTAATTAAGAGTAGAAACAACTGAGTGAAGATTGATTGTATGTAACAGTAACATCCGCTATTTCCACCTCACTCCACGAACCCTCCTATACATACATCACGTGACATGAAGTGAATGTTGAATGCGGATCGACAGCTGTTTATTTGATACTTCTCTGAATGGCGTGTACGTAACAGGTTCATAGCGATCTGCTCGAATATAATGCCACAATCGTTTATATGTCATGCTGACATTGACAATGATGGGCTGTAGGTGGCTATTAGAACACGACTGTTGCCTCTTGATCATGTGACATGATCACGTGGTCTACTCGTGATTGTGTGTGTGTGTGGTGTACACTGCCCTACCGAGCAAGAAGGGCATAACTACACGTCCAAAGCCTATTCCTGGATATTCGAAGACACATATACGAAGTGAATTATTGCTCGGGTTCTTTTGTATGGATCACTTCCGAATGTGTTCTCATCACGTCATAATCACACAGTATATATTAGCATCGTCTAATTGACGAACTGCGCAATTTCAATCCTTTTTTTTGGATGAGCGAAGCGAAGACTCAATTAGCACCAGTTGAGAATGGCATTAGTTGAGAATCGCACCAGTTGAGAATGGCATTAGTTGAGAATCGCACCAGTCGAGAATGGCATTAGTTGAGAATCGCACCAGTTGAGAATGGTATTAGTTGAGAATAGCACCAGTTGAGAATAGTATTAGTTGAGAATAGCACCAGTTGAGAATGGTATTAGTTGAGAATAGCACCAGTTGAGAATGGTATTAGTTGAGAATAGCACCAGTTGAGAATGGTATTAGTTGAGAATAGCACCAGTTGAGAATGGTATTATTTGAGAATAGCACCAGTTGAGAATGGTATTAGTTGAGAATAGCACCAGTTGAGAATGGTTTTAGTTGAGAATCGCACCAGTTGAGAATGGTATTAGTTGAGAATAGCACCAGTTGAGAATGGTATTAGTTGAGAATAGCACCAGTTGAGAATGGTATTAGTTGAGAATAGCACCAGTTGAGAATGGTATTAGTTGAGAATCGCACCAGTTGAGAATGGTATTAGTTGAGAATAGCACCAGTTGAGAATGGTATTAGTTGAGAATAGCACCAGTTGAGAATGGTATTAGTTGAGAATAGCACCAGTTGAGAATGGTATTAGTTGAGAATAGCACCAGTTGAGAATGGTATTAGTTGAGAATAGCACCAGTTGAGAATCGCACCAGTTGGGAATGGTATTAGTTGAGAATAGCACCAGTTGAGAATGGTATTGGTTGAGAATAGCACCAGTTGAGAATCGCACCAGTTGGGAATGGTATTAGTTGAGAATAGCACCAGTTGAGAATGGTATTAGTTGAGAATAGCACCAGTTGAGAATGGTATTAGTTGAGAATAGCACCAGTTGAGAATGGTATCAGTTGGGACATTACCGGCCTCTCAATTACTCGGTGAGCTATACAATGATGATATCATGAAGATACATGACTCTCATTAGAAGAAGTTGAGAATTTAGTTGAGGCTTCTTTGTTTTCTTGTAGGGGCCAGTTCAGCTGCAGTAGAGTGGAGATTAAACACTTCCGGTATCTCGGGTCTGTGGGATGGAGTGACGACATGGGGCATGAAATGCAGCTGGACAGAGACTTCCGGTTCAATCCGATCCGCTGAGCTGGGGTGTGTGAGACTAACGACGAGTCAACGGCAATCTCATTGTGCGCTATCCAATAATGTGACAAATGAGATTCAATATATAATCCTGGAATCTTCGCAGTATTTGCCTTCCTCTCATTCGAAGCATATTATTCATATTCACCATCATTAAATCGTGGTATAGACATCTTTTTCGACAATATCGATTCATTTTCAGAATAAAATAACTCGATGGATGTGTTTCATCCAATCAAATGAATGACAAATGATGGACTAACCATCTCGCTCGGCTCCACGGCCCTCTGGATTGGATAGTTACCGATAGAGTATATTGTTACGGTCTTATTACCGTGTAGCCTGGACCGTGTGGACCCGGGTTCGAGACCACTTCCTCGGGAGCATGCAGAATAACACGTGGTGGACATCAGCAGTGACGTGGGTATTGAGTGACGTCACACAAGGTACAGGTCAGGTGATGTTATTTGCGCACGAGGGTGGAACCTTGGAGATTTGCCACCCCTCGGTGAAGCCAGATAACTCTTCCTGGATGATTCCCCTCCTACCGTGTGAGCCGTGAGCGTCGTCAGGGTGTCTACAAATCTGGAAAACATGGAAAACCTGGAAAAGTCAGGGAATTTGATGAATCTGGAAAAGTCAGGGAAAAGTCAGTGTATTTTTTTTCTGGAATTTTACTCAAAATGTGAAGAATCGAAATTTTATTAATTGAATACCATTTTTAGTTGCTTCAAATACAAGTTCGCAATTTTGAAGAATAATCCTTCAATTGTTTTGCCTTGCCTGACTTGAAACCGACTCTAAAACCGAAATTGAATTTATGAACATTTTCTCCTATTTCATAATCGACGGGAAAGCCAAATTTGCAGACAGGAAATATATAATTTTTCACTTGGAAAACCTGGAAAAGTCAGTGAATTTTGTGATGTAAAATGTGTGGTCACCCTGGTCGTTCAGTGAGAGACGGAGTGGACGACTCGACGTCGGGCATCTATTCCACTCCTCAAAAACTACCAATTGCATTGTATATGTGTATTTGTGCTCTGTTTGATTAGAAGAGTTGAGAAATGTGAATACAATTATTCGAAATCAAATTGATTCATTGATTGATTTGTCAATCAATAATCATCATAACAGAGAATGAAATTGATGATATGAAATTCATTAGATGAGCGTAGCGAAGATTCCATACCACTCTTATAGGGATTTGTCTGTGTTTTTTTTTTTTTTTTTTTTTTTTTGTGGGCACTGCACAGGTCGCAGGGGTTGACTGATCGACATGAAACTTTTTTTGTACACGCAAACTTATCCAACTTAGAACTGTATAATTTTTGGAATGAATCGGTCAGAACGATTTTTAGGAATATCATCTCAAAATTTCTAAAAACCCCATAAGATTTGGCTGGGCGGAAAATGTTGAAAAATGAAATCTCTCCAAACGAGATGAAATTTTCTCTGAATGTATACACTATAGGTTTGAACATTATCACCATTTCGTATGCAATCCAAACCTAGTATTTCAAACTAGTAGTATTCCAAACTATTCCTCCGGGAAAACGGAGAATTCAGAGAATAAAACAACATGGTGATACTACTTTCCAATTGGTTTACAACCGCAATATGCTTTTCCTGAATCGAAAGAAAACGAATCTTATACATTTCAACTCAGAAAACAAAAATGTAATGCAAATACAAACTGATAACGAAATAATTCCCTTCTCAATTGGTACGACATTTTCAGGGATTCGAATAGACAATAAAAACAAATGGACCAAGCATATAAATAATGTTAACTCGAAACTCAGCTCTCAGCTTGTTTTATGCTTAGAAATCTATCAAAGACATCAAATCTCAATACACTTGAGATGGTTTATTTAGCATATCCTCATTCAGTCATGAGCTATGGTATTGAGTTCTGGGGTAATGCTAGTAATGTGAACGATACTTTTAAGCTGCAAAAGGCAGCAATTAGAATAATTATGAAATCCAATTGGAGGTCTATTTCTTCATCTGTACCAATAATGCCAAGTTGTCAACCACTATTTTACGAGTTACAAATCATGACATTGCCGTGCACATATATATTCAAGGTACTAACATTTGTCAGAGCTAATATCCATGAATTCCCCCCCCCCCCCCTCCCCCCCCCCCCCCCCCCTTGAACACAGTCACGATACTCGACACAAGAATC
>CAXFZR010000022.1:0-2500 GCA_964007535.1 Brachyptera risi
GTTGGCGTAGCACCTGTCTCTTGTAGCAGCTTGGTTTGTGTCACTCGGGATCGACTGATTCAGTGATTGTAGAATCACTTGTTCACACGTCCGATTGTCGGCACGCAGTTTATACCCGCTACGACATTTACAGTGATATGTTCCTGGTACGTCGTTCGAGCACTCGTGCTCACAATCACCATTGTTGTCTAAACATTCGTTGATATCTGGGAAAATACAATCAAAGTTTATGGTGATTACGGATTATTATATGTAGAATAGAATAAACTTTATTTATCTTGTATGTATAAGAATTTATAATACATTATAAAAGGGCGAGGTTCGGTCGGGAGGCCGCTCTTCCACCTAACCTTATCAGAATTAAGTTTTTAGTTTTACAAAAAAAAAAATATCGAACAGGCGCTAAATGACCTCACTGTCGATGCGCCTTAAAACCCTAATATTCATTCATTCAAAAATATTGAAAGTATGGTAAATAGTAATAATACAGATACAGTAGTTAATTTCTGAATGTCAAATTATTAACATTATTAATTATTATTACATTTATATTTTATTCATGCATTTATTATATTATACATTTGTAATACATTGATACATTATTATAATTATAACATTATTAACATCTATGCAAGATTGAAGCAAAAATACACCGGATACAATAATTTCCCCCCTCCCACTCACCAAACAATTTTCATCTATAAAAATAGGTCCACATACTTTCATCCCATTTACTCACAAAACAGAACATCCAATCAGATGGGCTATGTTATGTGGGAAATTTCACATTTACCTATCAGAGTATCTCTGAATTCCCACATGAAGTATAGATCAAGGTGGCCCTGGCGATTAGCCACGCCTATCACTAGTGGTCAATTATACCGAAGTCGATCAAGTAGCACAGATAAAACTACTCCAACGATGAGATATCTTATTCAGATATCTTGCTCATCTTACAACGCATATGTTGCGTTTGACTAGTAATTCAAAACTTTTTTTTCACTTTTTTTTTTAGATGAGCATAGCAAAGTCTCCATCCCACTCCTATAGGGCTTTGTCTCTGTGTTTGTTTGTTTGTTTGTTTGTTTGTGGGCTCTGCACAGGTCGCACAGTTTGACTGATCGACATGAAACTATTTTTGTACACGCAAACTCATACAACAGAACTGTACAGATTTTGGAATGAATCGGTAAGACTGAATTTGAGTAATATCATCTCGAAGTTACTAAAAACTTTGTGAGATTTGGCTGGGCGGGAAATGTTGAGAAATGAAATCTCTCTGAATGAGATGAAATTTTCTCTGAATGTGTATAAATGGATTATACACATTATCATAATTTTGTATGGAATTCTATCCAGCCGTTTTGAAGAAAAAAAAAATAACTGGTTTTATTCATAAAATATATTATAAAAATAATGACAAAATTAGGCTGCCAAGATTCACTGCTTTCTAGATTCAATATTTGCCCAACAATGAAGTATTTTTCATATGCGTCAAGGTGTGTAGAATACAAGAGTCAATAAAGTAGCAAAGGTAGAACTACTTTAACGAATCTCAATATACCAGATATCTTGCTCATCTTACAACGCATATATGCTGCATTCGCCTCGTTAGTAACGACTGTAGGCCTATAGTATTGTATTGTTTACCTTCACATACTGGCTTGATCCCTCTCTTCTGATTGGCCGAGTTGAACGTGTAGCCGGGGTAGCAAGTGCATATCACTCTCTGGAGATAAATAGCGCAACGCTGCTCACATAGCTTCAACGAGCACGGGTCAACTTCTTTTGAAAAACACCTGAAATAATAAGACGACATACCGTACATTGGTTTGGAACCTTGAATAGCGCTGTGAGTTGTGTTAAATTGGGTGCGCAAGTGAGAAGGTGTTGTGAGTTTTCATCCATTTAATGAATAAGAACCAATTAATTGAATGCTATATCAAGTATTAGATGATAATGACAATTCAAAAATACATATGAAAATTAAAGTATGTAATTTCCAGTGATAAAATCAAGACTGATTTTTAAAATGTCATAAGTGATCGAACAGATTATTTTAAAAAAAAATCTACATGGATGAAAACTGTAGAATGTAATACAAATGGGAATTATTTCATTCTAATGTGCCTTGTCTTCAAAATTCTGAAGAGATGGAGATAGAAGTATGATGAAAGTATTCCTAACAAGCAAAATTGAATTTCCAAAATTTTAGATGAATTGTCAATACAGACGAAATAAAAGTACATAAGTTGTCAAATTACTAATGATTTTTACCGAGTCAAAAAATTAAGGAGAATAATATTTGTGAATAATTTATGAATGAATTTGAAACACCCTTTATGGAAACTTTCCATATTTTTCCTCAAATCTTGACATCTTGTGAACAATTATGCAGAAGCGTCTTGGAAACGTACAGCTTGTGTCTTGGATAAATTCAAACCATGTTCGTTCTCGATTCCGTTTCTGATTCTACGAATACCGAACGACGGCAGATCTC
>CAXFZR010000022.1:7500-28813 GCA_964007535.1 Brachyptera risi
TTTTTTTTCCGCCGTGTTATTTTAATGGGCATTCTTTGAATTTCTTAAATTCATAAAAAGAAAGTTACCATCCGATAATGCCACAAAACTATACAGATCTAAGTTAGATGAGGAACCATCATGAAAAAAAGTTTGAGGTTGATAGCTGTAGCCGTTTGACCTGTGGAGAACCGACAAAATAACATGAAAAAAAAAAACATAAAAACGAACACCAATTTTTTTCAGTATGTCAAATTGAATCCTCGCTAAAGCTCGTCTAATAATGGATATAATGAATATGTGAATATAATATAATGGATACATAGGTAGATATGATATAATGGATATATGAACTGTGGATTTTATATAATGGATATAATGTATATAATGGATAAATAAGTAGATATAATGCGATGAATATGATGCATATATAAGTGGATATGATATATAATGGATATAATGGATATAATGGATATAATGGATAAATAAGTAGATATAATGTGATGAATATAATGCATATATAAGTGGATATGATATATAATGGATATATAATTCATTGTATACCGGCACAGTAGCTGAGTGGTTAGCTCACTGGCTTCATGTGATCCGGGAGGTGAGGGGCATATCGGACCAGGTTCAATCCCCGCCACCGTCCATCTTTACAGGGGTGCATCGTGGTTTCCCTCTGTAGTCTAGGCTGATGCCGGGATGGTTCCCACAATATAGGCCACGACCGCTTCCTTCCCACTATCCTTCCCATTACCCATAACTCCTTCATCTCATCATCCCATCATCTCATTAATCATTCATCCGACGCCAATAGATCTTAGTAATCATTACAGTGCGTCGTTAAAACACAATATGATAATTTAATGTATATAATGTATATAATGTATATAATGTATATAATGTATATAATGTATATAATGAATATAATGTATATAATGTATATAATGTATATAATGTATATAATGTATATAATGTATATAATGTATATAATGTATATAATGTATATAATGTATATAATGTATATAATGTATATAATGTATATAATGTATATAATGTATATAATGTATATAATGTATATAATGTATATAATGTATATAATGTATATAATGTATATAATGTATATAATGTATATAATGTATATAATGTATATAATGTATTTAATGTATATAATGTATATAATGTATATAATGTATATAATGTATATAATGTATATAATGTATATAATGTATATAATGTATATAATGTATTTAATGTATATAATGTATATAATGTATATAATGTATTTAATGTATATAATGTATATAATGTATATAATGTATATAATGTATATAATGTATATAATGTATATAATGTATATAATGTATATAATGTATATAATGTATATAATGTATATAATGTATATTATGTATATAATGTATATATTGTATATAATGTATATAATGTATATAATGTATATAATGTATATAATGTATATAATGTATATAATGTATATAATGTATTTAATGTATATAATGTATATAATGCATATAATGTATATAATGTATATAATGTATATCATGTATATAATGTATATAATGTATATAATGGACTCACACAATCACGGCTGAAGTGTCAGCCAGCTCGTTGGGATGATAGCCGTCTTCAAGGTCTGGCACAGAAGCTGAGCCGCCAAGCCAGAGCATCACGAGCACGCTGACGACTCTGAAAAGTAGGCTTCCAGGCTTAACATTCTCAATGTGAATTCTAGAATTCATTGCTTATTGAATGGATTTTATATTTTTGGAAGTGAGCGCTGTAAATGAAAATACTAGGAAAACGCATTATGTGTTGCCACGTTTATGGATGAGCTACAACATATTCAACATATATCTTTGGATTGATTATATATATCCACCTTGAGATTTAAGCAATTACGTCCCTGCCCTCTCATTTCCTAACTATTTTCCATAATAGTAAATAATGAATTGTTTTAATCGTTCCCAATCAATTGGTGACACCGGTTGCTTGGATTTAATTGGTATCTTGATAGCTTTGAGTGATTCGAAGTAATTATATTATATATTTGTCTACATTAAAACAAGAATTGGATCAGAACAATAAATTCATTCGATACTGACTCCAAGTACGATTTCTTCTCTGATACTCGATCTCACTAGCCATCTAAATACCGCCTTCCCTTTGCGTCAATACAAGCAAGGTATTAAGCAGGAGCGCCATCTAAATACCGCCTTCCCTTCGCGTCAATACAAGCAAGGTATTAAGCAGGAGCGCCATCTAAATACCGCCTTTCCTTCGCGTCAATACAAGCAAGGTATCAAGCAGGAGCGCCATCTAAATACCGCCTTCCCTTCGCGTCAATACAAGCAAGGTATTAAGCAGGAGCGCCATCTAAATACCGCCTTCCCTTTGCGTCAATACAAGCAAGGTATTAAGCAGGAGCGCCATCTAAATACCGCCTTCCCTTCGCGTCAATACAAGCAAGGTATCAAGCAGGAGCGCCATCTAAATACCGCCTTCCCTTCGCGTCAATACAAGCAAGGTATCAAGCAGGAGCGCCATCTAAATACCGCCTTTCCTTCGCGTCAATACAAGCAAGGTATTAAGCAGGAGCGCCATCTAAATACCGCCTTTCCTTCGCGTCAATACAAGCAAGGTATCAAGCAGGAGCGCCATCTAAATACCGCCTTCCCTTCGCGTCAATACAAGCAAGGTATTAAGCAGGAGCGCAATGAATGGATAACACCCGATCTCCGCTCTTCCAGCAAAAGTGAAAACTCAACATGCCATTCTGAAAAGAAATCAAAATGATCCCGATCTTGAATCACAATATCTGGAGAGAAAAAAATCCCACATTAAAGCCCTGCGCAACGCAAAACGCTTATACCACGATAACATGATAGCCAATTCAACAAATAAGTCTTAAACCTATTGGAATATTATCAACTCCTCCTCCAAATCTGTCAAGCTTCCAGAATACCTCAAACTCAATGTCGACGGTCAAAACATCACAGACCCTTCTACTCTTTCCGAAAAACTCAATACTCTCTTCATCAGCTCAGGTGATGTTGCTGCTCCAATCCCTCTGAACCCCACGTTCCTGAATTACAATAATGTCAAACCTATCCCATCAAATACCATTTTCTTGCTCCCCACAAACCCGATTGAATTAAGCCACGTCGCGCGTTCACTTAGCTATCAACATTCGAGTGGCTCTGACGAAATCCCTGGCTCACTACTTGCAAAATGCATAGACTATATATCAATACCTCTCACCGCGATCATAAATGATTCCTTCTCATCAGGAATCTTTCCCCATAAACTCAAACAAGCTTTAATTATTCCAATTCACAAAAAAGGCATCAAGACCGATATCAATAACTACAGACTCATCTCCCTCCTCTCCTCTTTCTCCAAATTGATAGAAAAGTAATGCTTCTCCGTTTAACCTCATTTCTTGACTCAAATAATATCATTGCTGACTGTTAACATGGGTTTCAAAAACATAAATCTACATTCACAGCAATTTTTAACTTCCTCTCCACCCTCTATGCCACTCTCGATAAGGGTGACCATGCCATAGGTATTTTCTATGATCTAAGTAAAGCTTTCGACACAATATACCACGATCTTCTTCTTTATAAATTCAATTCCCTAGGAATTCGTGGCTGTGCCAATAAATGGATTGCATCTTTCCTATCCAATAGAACCCAAGTCGTTCGTATCAATTCCCCCAACTCTGCATCCTCCATTTCAACCCACGATCCGTTAAGCAAGGTGTACCTCAGGGCTCTGTCTTATCTCCTCTCCTATTTTCACTCTATGTTAACGACCTCCCTCAATTATAACATGTCGGACATCTCTTCCAATTTGCTGATGATACGAATCATTCATTAACCACACCAAGAATCAACTCTCTCATTTCCCTCATTCAAACTGCCAACTGTCAAACTTCACTAATATCCTCACATTGCTTAAATAACAAACTTGCACTGCAACTCACTAAATCAATTTTTATGAACTTCCACAATAAATCCAACCCACCCATCTTGTCCCCATTAATACGTATGGATGGTAAAATCATCCCCAGTACTTCATTTTTTTTTTTTTAATAACATCGAAACTTGATACAAAATCATTGTTCCCCAATTAAGGCTATGGATGAAAGATAGGATCGTTTGGACGGGGCACCACAAGGGCGATCTTACCACCCCATTTTGATTATTTAAAACTAATGGTCTTCAACACCAGGACTGCGCTGTCTGTGACCATAATTTTTCGCAGTAGATAAAAGTCTTTCAGTATAAACACACGAATGTTGATATCTTCCACTTTGAACTAAGTCTCTTGGGCAATGAATACTTCTTTCCCTTGACAGCAGATGTAAAGTTTATCATTATACAAAAAGCACAAATTAAATTAGTGATAGGCCCATAATATTACAATCAGGCCTATCGCTCTACTAAATAATGGTCGTGGCCAATTAGTACTTCATCCAACCATTTGCTTCGAGGACTGTGGGAAACCACGAAAAACCACGTCAGGATGGATAAAAAAAGGTGTTTGTTGGTCTTGAGCTTTTTCTTCCAACTTCTTCTCTTCTTTTCTTCTCTTCTTGTTGTGTTTGATATATATATATATATATATATATATATATATATATATATATATATATATATATATATATATATATTTTTTCTTCTTCTTACTTCTTTTTTCTTTCTCTTTTTTTCTCTCTTTCTCTTTTTTCCCCTCTCTTTTCCTTTATTCATTCATTCATTTTTTCTCCTCATTCCATTTCATTTTTTTACTTCATCTTCCTTTTGTCTTCCATTAATTAATTTATTTATTCCTATTTTTCTTTTTTTTCATTTTTTATTTTCTCTTTTTTTCTTCTTTTTTTTCTTTTTTTCTTTTTTTTTTTCCTTTTTGTTTTCCTTTATTTATTTCTTTTATTTTTTTTTCTTCTTTTTTTTCATTTTTATTTTCATTTTTTTTTCATTTTTTTTTTCATCTAATTTTTCCTTTTTCTTTTTTTCTTCTTTTTCATTTCATCCATTCTAGTTATTGTATTTGAATATTATTCAACCCTTTTTTCTTTCTTTTCTTGTTTTTTCTTGTTTTTTCTTTTTTTTTCTCTTTTTTTCTTTTTCTGATTTTCTCAATATTGAATGCTTGTGAATTCTTGGACGTCTGAGGGAAGTCTGAGTACTTCATTGACAAAATTTCTCGGAATTCATATAACTCCCAATCTAGACTGGTCCCAACATATGGAGAAAACTGCAGCTGAAATCAAAAGTGCTTCCTTCCTTTTTCGTCGACTCAAAAAATTGTCAATCCTCATACCCTCTTACTTGCCTACCATGCCTATTTCCACTCTCATCTCTCCTATGGACTTCTCTTCTGGAGTTCCTCTCCAGGAGCTAAACGTATATTCGTCATGCAAAAACAGGTAATTTGTATCATTTCCGGTATTTCTCGCAGTTCCTCATGTAAATCACATTCAACAAAGCTCAAAATTCTCACCCTCACATGTACTCTTATCCAAATTGCCAGTTCTTATGTTCACTCCAACTCCAGCCTCTTTCCCAAAAATGCTTCTATCCAGAACTACCCTACCAGTCACAGTAACTCTATCCGTTCTCTAACACACTCTCAGACACAGCCCTCTCCATCTTTGCACAACCATTTACAATAAACTACCTGCCCATATAACTAGCCTCAGCAAACTCTCATCTTTCGAATACAACCTTGAATATTTCCCACTCCAGAACCCCTTCTATGACCTCAACGAATTCCCAATTTCAAAATCACATTAGACTATCATTGCACCATTACACACACACACACATACACACACATATATACATATATATATATATATATATATATATATATATATATATATATATATATATATATATATATATATATACATATATATATAAATATATATATTTATATATATATATATATATATATATATATATATATATATATATATATATATATATATATATCATTCTGTTTTTTTTAATCATATTCTTCTATCTACTCATTTTTATATCTAGTTGTAAGTTTTGATATTTCCTATATTTGTGCAATGTGCAAATCTTTGGATTGAATAAATGAAATGATATTAATAAGTCATCAACTCATCATATTTTATTGTGTGTTTATTCGTAGGTCAATATTATATATTTGAGGATGAGTTATTGGGGGCGGGCGGGGGGGGGGGGCAAATGTCGATTGGGGCGGGGGGGGCGCAAATGTCGATTTGGGGGGGGGGGGCGCCCTCCCTGATACCCCCTAACGATGGCCCTGATGCTTATTAGTAATAGTGCTCCCAATAGATCCTGGTTAATCGTGGATCGTAGACGTGACTTGATAATTTTGAGTTTTCAAAATGAGTGTTCACAATTCACTTAAGTGCATGCCAGAGTGAGAAGAAAAGAAACCTATAGGTCCGGTATATTGCCGAGAATGAACTTGAGTGCATGCCAGAGTGAGAAGAAAAGAAACCTATAGGTCCGGTATATTGCCGAGAATGAACTTGAGTGCATGCCAGAGTGAGAAGAAAAGAAACCTATAGGTCCGGTATATTGCCGAAAATAAACTTGAGTGAAAATCATATTTGAGCCGCCAAAGACAATTAAGGAGTGAACCATAATAATTCAATATTTATATTTTCTTATAGTTATAGTAATGTATTTTGTTCGACAATTCTTTTGCGCAATGAACAAATGAATATTTATATAGTTATTGTCTATATAATTATATCATATGTTCGACTGGGGCCCGGAACGGTCAAAAAGCCTGGGGCGCGATCGCACCCCGGCACCCCCTGCTAGTCCACGCCTGATTGTTATATTGAAATTCCCTGAGAATTTGAATCATTTCGAAGGAAATATATTTGACGAATTTTTTCCTCTGGGTTATTCTTATGGGATTTTTGAAAACTTTGAAATGAGCTTTCTCAGAAGTGATCCAACCGATTGCGCCTTAAAACTGTAAAGTATCGAATAATATAAGGGCACTTGTGTATGCCAAGTTTCAACAGAATTTTCATTTCAGTTTAACACAGGTGGAGCACGAACAAGAACAAATAAAAAATTATACTTTTTTTCAAGTATAGTGAAATTGAGCCTTCACTTCGCTCATCCAATTAAAGTAGAGGAAAATAGAGAATAAAGCCATTAAAAAAAAAAGAAATGACAATGATCTTCAAGAAGTTATTCCGTGAAGCTGGATATAACCTATGACCTTTTGTTTCCTTGGCAGATTTTCTCAAAGACAGTAGTTCTGCATTCTACAACAATTCTTCCGTATCAACAAGGTGACCTGAATTAGGTCACCTTATGTTCAACTCGAGCTTCGATCCATTTTTTTTTTTAATAACATCAAAACTTGATACAAAATCATTGTTCCCCAATTGAGGTTATGGATGAAAGATAGGATCGTTTGAACGGGGCACCACAAGGGCGATCTTACCACCCCATTTAAATTTAATTATTGGAAACCAATGAACTTCAACACCAGGACTGCGCTGTTTGTGACCATTTTCCGTCGCAGATGAAAGTCTTTCAGTTTTAAAAAGTCCGGAACACATTATATGAGAAAACAAATTATTTTGTGATATATTAATCGTAATCACAATAGTAACCTATATATATATATATATTCATATATATATATATATATATATATATATATATATATATATATATATATATATATATATATATATATATATATATATATATATATATATATATATATATATCTTTATTCAGGAGTCCATCTTACATTATAGGATTGCAAAAACACACAGAATAAAAATCAATTAATTAAAATATAAAAAAATCATCGATAATAATTAACATTTTAGAGAGAATAACAAAATGGATATAATTTGACTAGAAACAAAATATAAGTTGATTAAATCTAAGAATGGTGCTAAACGGAATGAAATGATGATAATGAAAACTTTTGAAAACGAAGGGAAATCAATAAATCAATGTATAGCTTATAATGTTCGAATAAGAATATGTAGAAAAAAAGAAATAATGAAATGATGATAACGAAATCATACAAAAATTGAAAAGAAGAAAAATGAAAAATAGTATGCAATGAGAACAAAATTGGAAATCAAATCTCAAGACTATAAAGATGATGACGTAAAATATGTAGAGATCCTCGAAGGGCGAGTAAAACGATGATATACATAAATTTGTTGTTGAACTACAGTTTAACTATATCACATTTTAATTTTGTAATCACTAAATCTCCTTATTATTTTATTCAATCTCATTTTGAATTTAAATTTTTTCTACTCGATCAGTTCCCTTTTCATGTACCAATATGTCATATTTTCAATCTATTTCTCTATATTATTATATATATATTTTTATACTAATTGCTATCCTGTTTTATAATATAGTCAGGGACCAATAAAGTTTTTTTCTTCGTAGTGTACTCACTCTGGTTTCATTGGATTGGTTTTATTCCTTCAAGAAAAACAAAATTGTCGCTGAATTGTCCACTATATGCAGCGAATCGACTGCATCATGTCACTCGCTTGCCACTTGCTTGCTTGGACAGTTCACTTCAGACTATCTACTAGCTTCACCAAGGCGAGGTCAACCTTAACACTCGAGCCTTTCATAGCTCTCGGAGGCTACGCTTTTTGCTACTCAAGTGGGGTATTTCAAGATGATCTTAATTCAATTAATGGTACAAGAAAATGAGGAAGTGTTGAGTAATGTAGGCTGTGTGTTGAATCAGACTCGTCACGTTATTATAGTAGGCCTATACGACTCAACAGAATAGATAGAAAGAGAGAATTTTCTTGTTACTCCGTACATTTTCACTTTTTTGGGTCGTGGTGGTAAGATTGCTCATGTGGTACCCCGTCCAAACGATCCTACCTTTCATCCATAGCCTTACTTGGGGAACAATGATTTTGTATCAAGTTTCTGTGTTATTTAAAAAAAAATTTTCACTCGCGTGATTTTGGTCAAATTTTAATCAAATGACCACGCTGTCGGTGTCACCCAAAGATAGGAGGGGTTTTAGTCGGTAAGAATCCGACACTCCACGCAATTAAACCCGCGGGGGTCTCAAGCAAGATTTCCCCTCCTCACAAAGAAAAAAAAAAAATAAAATAATTAGATGAGCGTAGCGAAGTCTCCATCCCACTCTTATAGGGCTTTGTCTGTGTTTTTTTTTTTTTTTGTTTGTTTGTGGGCACTGCACAGGTCGCAGGGTTTGACTGATCAACATGAAACCTTTTTTCGTACGGGCCAACTTTTACAACTTAGAACTGTATAGTTTTTGGAATGAATCGGTCGATTAGATTTTGAGAAATATCATGTCAAAGTTTTTAAAAACCCCATAAGATTAGGCTGGATGAGAAAATTTGAAAAAATGAAACCTATCCGAAAAAAATAAAATTTTCTCCGAGTTTTCAAACATGATTGATACACATAACCACCATTTTGTAAGCAATTCGAACCAGCTGTTTCGAAGAAAAAAATTCAAATAACTGTTTTTATACATCAAATATATGGAAATGAGCCAAGATTCACTGCTTCCTAGATTCGATATTTGCCCAAGCATTAAATATTCTTCACATTTGTCAAGGTGTGTAGAATACCAGAGAAGATAAAGTAGCAATTAAATGAAGGACAAAGTGTGTAGAATACCAGAGTCGATAAAGTAGCAAATGTAGGACTGTTATTATACCTTATTCAGATATCTCGCTCATCTTACAACGCATATTTCGCGTTTGCCTGGTGAAACTATGAAGTGATGTTAAGTGAGAAGACGTTAACAAAATCCCATCCCTTATGCGGGATTCGAACCATAGTAATTGGGGTAGTTTCTGAAGCGGTGCCTCAGCTGACCGAGCTACCGAGGGCGGCTTGGTAGTTAGATGAGCGTAGCGAAGTCTCCATCCCACTCTTATAGAGCTTTGGCCGTGTTTTTTTTTTTGTGGGCACTGCACAGGTCGCAGGGTTTGACTGATCAACATGAAACTTTTTTATTAGACGCAAACCTATCCAACTTAGAACTGTATAGTTTTTGGTATGAATTGGTTGGACAGATTTTGAAGAAATATCATCTCAAAGTTTCTAAAAACCCCATAAGATTGGGCTGGGTAAAAAAATTTGAAAAATAAAATCTCTTCAAATGAGATGAAATTTTCTGTAAATGTGTAAA
Organism: Brachyptera risi; assembly: GCA_964007535.1. Taxonomy (NCBI): domain Eukaryota; kingdom Metazoa; phylum Arthropoda; class Insecta; order Plecoptera; family Taeniopterygidae; genus Brachyptera; species Brachyptera risi. The sequence continues at coordinate 17,707 of CAXFZR010000022.1, forward strand.
CATGATTGATACACATTATCACAATAATGTATGCAAGTCAGATTAGCCGTTTCGAAGAAAAAATAATTGAATTATCTGTTTTTATTCATCAAATATCATTATAGAAATTAAAGCAGATTCAGGTTGCCGAGATTCACTGCTTTCTAGATTCGATATTTCCCCAAGGAGGTTAGATACTAGTATCTAACCTCCTTGTATTTGCCCAACAACGAAGTCTTCTTTATATGCATCAAGGTGTGTAAAATACCAGATTCGATAATATAGCAAGGGTAAAACTACTTGTAAAACTAGTAAAACTACATTGTTGTCTCTCTCTTGCAACAATGGGTGACGTCACTTGACAGAAGCCTATAGCTACCATAGCAATACAGCGAACTGGTGGACTACCAAACATTCTGACTGGTCAATTCCAACTGGTGGACATTGTTGTCTCTCTCTTGCAACAATGGGTGACGTCACTTGACAGAAGCCTATAGCTACCATAGCAATACAGCGAACTGGTGGACTACCAAACATTCTGACTGGTCAATTCCAACTGGTGGACATTGTTGTCTGTCTCTTGCAACAATGAGTGACGTCCCTTGACAGGAGCCTATAGTTACTATAGCAATACAGCGAACTGGTGGACTACCAAACATTCTGATTGGCCAATTCCAACTGGTGGACATTGTTATCTGTCTCTTGCAACAATGAGTGACGTCCCTTGACAGGAGCCTATAGTTACTATAGCAATACAGCGAACTGGTGGACTACCAAACATTCTGATTGGCCAATTCCAACTGGTGGACATTGTTGTCTGTCTCTTGCAACAATGGGTGACGTCACTTGAAAGAAGCCTATACTGTGTTAGTGTCATCAGCTGAAGATATAAGTTAGTATTGTAAAAGTGTTGTAGTCTTAAACACTTGAAAATATGGCACACTAATCACTAACATAACATGCATACACACATACATATGACTACAGGCTTGTCAGGATTTTTAAAATAATTTTATTTGTATTGCTTTATTCATACGTTTCACCCACAGCCTTCTTCATTCAAATTATTCATTCAGAAGAATGATCTGTATGAAGAAGGCTGTGGTTTCACCAAAGACAATCTCATTTCGCTTGTCGGTATACATATATAATTTTTGTTGACGTTTTTGAAACTATATAGTAGAACAGAAGCTTTTATGTCCAAAAGTTTGTCAGTTGTTTCAGTGAGCTAGGTACTTGATCTATTTGATATTTTCATTGTGTTTCCGAACCAATCATTCCTATTACGAGATTTGTTTGTTACGAAGCGATTATTGTGTTTTATTTCAAATGCACGTGCAATAAAATCATAAACTCATAACTAAATATATATAACTCACTGCATAGCGTGCTAACTATAGTTCCCACTTACCTTTAGAAATGTTCAATCTGACACATTTGTTCAGAGCAGTCAAGGAATACGGTGGATGGTAAAAATATGATAACATTTCAAGTTCGACAATTTAAATGTAATAGGCATCTGTCAAGTGACGTCACCCATTGTTGAAAGAGAGAGACAACAATGTGCACCAGTTGGAATCGACCAATCAGAATGTTTGGTAGTCCACCAGTTCGCTGTGTTGCTATGGTAACGATAGTTTGTCATTTGCTACGTGACAGAAGCCTATATATTGAGGTATAGGTAGCCATTGCCATGGTAGCATGTAGGCATGCCCTCCTCGATCTGTTACTGTTGATGGATGTGGAATTGGAATCTGTGTTTATCAGGCTCTAATAATGAACAATATCATATATTATATATCTCTATACAATCTGGAAGACATAGAAGTGATTGGACTCTTGGTTGGAGCGAGAGGCACAATTCTTCGCTTCTTTGTTGAATTTTGTGGAAGATTTAACCTTGGTAATAGTTTTATTCATTGTATAGGCCTCCCAGCATTAAAAAGTTCAATTTCAATTTTTGGAAACCATTTCTATGGTTTGAACGAATCTTCTGCGTAGGCCTGAATGTATCGCTCTTAAATCATGTGTTTTTTCTTTACACAACTTTATCAAATTTTTTTTTCTTTTTTTTCAATATTTTATATTGTTTCTCTTCTTTTTCTAAATAAGTAATCAATCACAATATTGAATTTCCCAGACTATAGGCCAATATTGTTATCAATTTAAAGTCTAACACCCGTTTGGTCAGCAGAGTCAAAAAGTAATTTTGAAATTAATTCTACATTGGGGAAATTTGAGTAAAGTTTTGTTGAACATGTGTTGTCTTGAATTAAAATCACATCAGAAACACTGTCATATTTTTTTGGCCAAAGTTACAGCGCTTCAATGAAATATTAAGTTGCTATTTTGACTTCATTTTAGTGAAAAATCAACTATTTTTCCTCTTAAAATGAGTGTGATTCATAAATGAGAACGGGTACCTATATTTATTTCTGCATAATTCTATTCGTAACATCTTCATCTACAATAAAACAAGTTTTTTGATTGAATGTCATTCCTTTTAGTATATTTTAATGATCTGTTGAATAATAAAAACGCATACAATTTGAAGGTTGTGTGTTAAATGATAGGGAAACATCCAGTATTTGAATTGATATATCTCAAAATTTATCCCGGTTAGCCTATCATCTGTTTTGATATTATTATCGAGCACATCAAAACGAATCGACTGACAAAAAATCATATTTTTTTCATGACCAGTATCAAACACTATTGTATTGTATTTTTGCTCTGTTTATTGATCTGTTATTTTCATTTTTATAAAATATTATTCTGTGTCTAACCGGCAACTTTCTGTGAGGCAGAGTCTTCATTTTTCACTAATAAAGAATTTATATATATATATATATATATATATATATATATATATATATATATATATATATATATATATATATACATATATATATATATATATATATATATATATATATATATATATATATATATATATATATATATATATATATATATATATATATATATATATATATACATATATATATATAATGTTACAATATTGTTATAATACAACATTATTAATACAGTATAATATAACTCGAGGTCTCAGTCGTCCTCCAACGGCGGATGATTATTGGGCATCAATACTAGACGGTGTTGGGTATCCATCCGGCCTAACTTCCTACTTCCTCTCTTCCTCTCTTCCTCTTCTTCCTCTTCTCCCTCTTCCATCGCTGGCGCACAGACGTAACATCACGTGACATTGACAATACATTCAAATATCTTTCATCATTCAAATTTATTTATCAATTCTATATCTTATACCTGTTATATATAACTGGATTTCAAACGATTACCTCACGTTCTGTTCAGTTCAGTTTATTTGTATCTCGCTAAACATTGAAGCTAATCGTTCAAGTCCGTACAAGTTCGGTTCTCGGCGGATAATTTGCGTGAGTATTTCGGTTGGCACTCGGGTGCGTGGTCTGTTTTCTGTCTGGCTGACTGCTTGCTCGGCACCCAGGCACTGAGGACTCCTCCAACTGCAGCAGGTGAACAAAGCATCATTCGACATGGAGTGGTATTGTACTGGAGGTGTAAGCTCAACCCACTTGATCACTTTACATAAGTCACTAACGGCGGCCATGTTCACTGCTCAAACTGATTGCTGTCAGGTGTGGGCCTACAGAAATGTGTTTTGTATTCAGTAACTGAATTCGATGCCTTCCATATCATCACTCAAGGCCTTCTATATTATTACCTGATATTAGGGAGCCTGGATAATTGAAAAAGAGAGTGGTCAACTCCCGCGCATGGAGGGCGCCATTTCTTGTCAAAACGTGTCGTAAACTTACCAGTTAGTAAATAAGATGCCAGAGACTGTCAACCGACGCGAGCAAAGAGCGACATGTCAATTAGTTTGTAGTATAACGCGATATGAACATCAATTACTTGTTTCCTATAACTAGATAATATTCAAAATCAAAATGAATGGATGAAATGTTTCATATATACTTTTATGTTTTTATGTTCAACTTCTTGATAGTGATCTTAATCATCAAGAAGGCTTTGTATTTTGTTTACCATCAATTCTGTCAGCTGTCAGTTGAAATTCGTAACTGTGAGGTTAGGATCCAATATTGAACATTATATTCGAGAACAGGATAGTGTCTCCACTCCCAACCTCTAGATTTCAATTTTTAATCTTGTAAATATATACTAATTAAATCTGAGTGAGCGAAATCTTCAAAATCATCGAAATCAGTGGCGAGGTGAGTGTTTCATCTTCACTAAAACTAGTTGGGACCGGTGATAACTTCACCACCAACTATTCTTAGAACTTTTGCCTGAACTTTTTCGTGAATATTAACTTAGAACGTGCCAAGAGATGAAATTCTTCTTGAATCTGGGCCCAGAACTTCCAACTGAAGTTGTTTCCTAACCGATGTGATGCAGTCTGGCACACGTTCTGGACAGAAAATGACGTCCACGCGCGAGATATTTCAGTAGCCAATAGAAAACAGTCTTCAACTTGACCGCTCTCTTCTTTAAGTATCCAGGCTCTCTATTATACCTTATATGTAATGATAAAGAATGCCTTGCTCAATTACGACGTGGGAGTAGCTCCAACTGGCAGTTGGAACACGAACATGGCCGCCGTTTGGAAGTGACCGGAAGTACACGGCGTTGTTGTGTTGTGATGGAGTCACAGTCTCTGTGTTGGACCTCTATGTAGAAAATTCCATGATTCAACATGGATCATCTGTGATTAGTGATGGGTGAATTTCCGGAATTTTTAATTGAGGAAATATTTCCAAAATGGGAATTTTCAGTTAAATTTTTTCTTGTTCACACTCGATATAGAATAAAAAACACAGCCAAAAATGTATACAAAAGCACCAATATTCCTTTATTTTTTGTATATGACTATTTGAACTTGGATGCATAATCTGAAATTTCTAGGACGGTGGTTAGATAAGAAACATGATTTCTAGTGAATTTAAATATGGGTTATTTAGATGAGCGTATATAGCGAAGTCTCCATCCCACTCTTATAGGGCTTTGTCTGTGTGTTTTTTTTTTGTTTGTTTGTTTGTTTGTGGGCACTGCACAGGTCGCAGGGTTTGACTGATCAACATGAAACTTTTTTTTTTTAGGCGCAAACTTATCCAACTTAGAACTGTATGGTTTTTGGTATGAATCGGTTGGACAGATTTTGAAGAAATTTCATCTCAAAGTTTCTAAAAACCCCATAAGATTAGGCTGGGTAAAAACATTTGAAAAATAAAATCTCTTCAAATGAGATGAAATTCTCTGTAAATGTGTAAACATGATTGATACACATTATCACAATTTTGTATGCGATTCGGATCAGCCGTTTTGAAGAGAATAATTAAATTATCTGTTTTTATTCATCAAATATTACTATAGAAATTAAAGCAGATTCAGGTTGTCGAGATTCACTGCTTTCTAGATATTTTCTCAACAATGAAGTCTAGCTTCTTTATATGCATCAAGGTGTGTAGAATACCAGATTCGATAAAGTAGCAAGGGTAAAACTACTTCAACGATTATTATACCTTATTCAGATATCTCGCTCATCTTACAACGCATATTTCGCGTTTGCCTAGTTATTACAAATTACAGGAATGATACGAGAGAAAAACGCAATTTTTTTGTGTATAAGTCCATATGATATGTGGCGCCAACTGATTGTCCTGAAAATTTAAATAATTCTGAAAAAAGTTCCCATTGACTGCCGGCCTATCATGAATTATTTCAGTAGGGCTGTCCAATATTGTGACAGATCTTTCCTCACGTGTCAAGACTCCAGCTATGAGGAAGATCGGCACCTCGCACACTGTGTCGAGCAGCTCTCCGAACAGCATGTTGATGATGATGGCCCCGACCCGGCCCGCTAGGAACGACGTACACATTGCAATCGCTCTGAAACACAAACATTCGGCTCGCTCGAATAGACCATTTCCGAAATGAATGAGCCATCTAGCGGCGATCGTTTGAACTAGAACGGGATTTTATTACCCGAGTTTGAAAGTCCCATGCTGCCAATGCTATTTAGCGCGTTTGATTTATATTATTGTGCGTTACAGTGAACGTATCAACTTATAATATGACAGTAGTTTCATCATTTATATGTTTACTATATACTGAGAGATCTACACACTATCAGAGTGAGTAAAATGAGAGATAATGCAAGTTTTATATCTTGGTGTTTGCCTTTAATCATGTGTATAAGAGAGCCGACTTTTTCAACAATACTGAAACTCCCAGAATGCAATACCAGCTATATCGGCTGCTAGGAGGCGGGACGCGCCTGCGCATTGAATAATGAAAATGGTCCATTGTAATGGCCTGTTCAGACGAGGCACGATCGTGCCAAGCCTATGTTGTCGAGCAATACGATGCGAGCTTTGAGGCATGCAGACACAACACTGGCATCGCGCATCGCGTTGCTGGAAAGTCACAGTCACGTGATAAATGGACCAATAGAAAATTCTGTCTAGGCGGCCATATTCAATCGATTTGCTCTGTTGTGATTATCGATCACTCGAATTGAAAGTACTGTTCTCCTATTGGTCAGTCATGCGTAAACCAACACGATAGGATTGAAATATAGAACTTCTGTCTATCCGAAATTCGACGTGATTCAGGTACGCAGTGTTGACCTTGACGCGTTCACACGGGGTGTTTCAATGCTCGACAACATAGGATTGGCACGATCGTGCCTCGTCTGAATAAGCCATCAGGCACGCAGTGTTGACCTTGACGCGTTCACACGGGGTCTTTCATTGCTCGACAACATAGGATTGGCACGATCGTGCCTCGTCTGAACGGGCCATCAAGCACGCAGTGTTGACCTTGACGCGTTCACACGGGGTGTTTCAATGCTCGACAACATAGGATTGGCACGATCGTGCCTCGTCTGAACGGGCCATCAGGCTCGCAGTGTTGACCTTGACGCGTTCACACGGGGTGTTTCAATGCTCGACAACATAGGATTGGCACGATCGTGCCTCGTCTGAACAGGCCATCAAGCACGCAGTGTTGACCTTGACGCGTTCACACGGGGTGTTTCAATGCTCGACAACATAGGATTGGCACGATCGTGCCTCGTCTGAACGGGCCATCAAGCACGCAGTGTTGACCTTGACGCGTTCACACGGGGTGTTTCAATGCTCGTCAACATAGGATTGGCACGATCGTGCCTCGTGTGAACAGGCCATCAGGCACGCAGTGTTGACCTTGACGCGTTGACACGGGGCGTTTCATTGCTCGACAACGTAGGATTGGCACGATCGTGCCTCGTCTGAACAGGCCATCAGGCACGCAGTGTTGACCTTGACGCGTTCACACGGGGTGTTTCATTGCTCGACAACGTAGGATTGGCACGATCGTACCTCGTCTGAACAGGCCATCAGGCACGCAGTGTTGACCTTGACGCGTTCACACGGGGTGTTTCAATGCTCGACAACGTAGGATTGGCACGATCGTGCCTCGTCTGAACAGGCCATCAGGCACGCAGTGTTGACCTTGACGCGTTCACACGGGGTGTTTCAATGCTCGACAACATAGGATTGGCACGATCGTGCCTCGTCTGAACAGGCCATCAAGCACGCAGTGTTGACCTTGACGCGTTCACACGGGGTGTTTCAATGCTCGACAACATAGGATTGGCACGATCGTGCCTCGTCTGAACGGGCCATCAAGCACGCAGTGTTGACCTTGACGCGTTCACACGGGGTGTTTCAATGCTCGACAACATAGGATTGGCACGATCGTGCCTCGTAACACTAATGGATACTTTAGTTTATCAACACCACACTTCCAAATCTTCGTCCTCATTCTCAATTGATGGCCCAAGAAGATGGAACAATCAAGCTGCAATGTCATTCAAGTCATTGAAATCTTTTGAAGCTTTTCAAATCATCATATGAAAAAAAAAATTTAGGTAAAACAAAATTCAGAGATTATTTAAAAAAAAATATGTTCAATTCAGTTCCAATCTGTTGGCTCTTTCTGTTCTTTTTTCATTATTCATTTGTAAAATTATTATAGTTCATTTCATTTTAATTCTCATTCCACATATGAGGCTGGGTGGAAGAGCAGAATATGCACTCATATCTGAATCTCGAATCAAAAATCTCTGAAAAGATATATCTCTGAAATATCTGAATCAAAATCTAATTGTATTTAGATGAACATATTCTTCACATTTTTTCCGTCATACGACTTGTTCTTTGGATTATAGCAACCATAATCCAAGATTGATTTCGTGGGTATTTTCAAAATTTCGATGGTCAGATTCTCAAAATCTTAACGACCAGTAATTGTTACCAATATCAAAAAATTTCCACATTGAAAAATATAGAAAATCACAAAAAAAAGTGTCATGTGGATCGGTTTTGCCTCATCTCCTATGAAGCGCATACAAAAGAACAAAACAAAAAAGTATAAATAGAGAAAGATCTGGTTTACCCGAATGGAATTCTTCGCTTTCGCCCGTCCATTGTCTCTGCATAGAAACTATAGCAGAAGTCCATTTCGAGGAGAGGTAAGTCTGACTTCAGAGATTTCCCCCCGCCAAGTTACCCCCACTGGTCGCTTTGTTGGGATGAGAGGTCCGAACCTCGGGGGGGGGATGGGGGGGGGGGGCTGAAGAGCGAATACTGGAATACGGATCGGATACTACCAAGAGTGAATGTGGGCTTGGCATGTTTACTTAGAGAGAGAATGAGCCTATTCGAGAAAAACGATTGAAACCTGACCCAAAAACCCTAATCACAGCTCCTCTGTGCTCTAACCAATTCCCCGAAATAGTAGCTATTACGGCATTGTTAAACGCTCAAGCCCACATTCACTGTGGTAGTATCTCTCGAGGGGTAAACAACTAGTAAATTTGGTGTACACCTGATTTCAGATTTCAAGGGATTTCATGAAGATTTCAGGGGGTTTTAAGAAGATTTCAAGGGGTTTCAAGAAGATTTCAAGGGATTTCAGGGAGATTTCACGGGATTTCAAGAAGATTTCAAGGGATTACAAGAAGATTTCAGGGGGTTTCAAGAAGATTTCAAGGGATTTCAGGGAGATTTCACGGGATTTCAAGAAGATTTCAAGGGATTACAAGAAGATTTCAGGGGGTTTCAAGAAGATTTCAAGGGATTTCAGGGAGATTTCACGGGATTTCAAGAAGATTTCAAGGGATTACAAGAAGATTTCAAGGGATTTCAAGAAGATTTCAGGGGGTTTCAAGAAAATTTTAAGGGATTTCGAAAAGATTTCAAGGGATTTCAGGGAGATTTCACGGGATTTCAAGAAGATTTCAAGGGATTTCAAGAAGATTTCACGGGATTTCAAGAAGATTTCAAGGGATTACAAGAAGATTTCAAGGGATTTCAAGAAGATTTCAGGGGGTTTCAAGAAAATTTTAAGGGATTTCGAAAAGATTTCAAGGGATTTCAGGGAGATTTCACGGGATTTCAAGAAGATTTCAAGGGATTACAAGAAGATTTCAAGGGATTTCAAGAAGATTTCACGGGATTTCAAGAAGATTTCACGGGATTTCAAGAAGATTTCAAGGGATTACAAGAAGATTTCAAGGGATTTCAAGAAGATTTTAGGGGGTTTCAAGAGGATTTCAAGGGATTTCGAAAAGATTTCAGGGGGTTTCAAGAGGATTTTAAGGGATTTCAAGAAGATTTCAAGGATTTCAAGAAGATTTCAAGGGATTTCAAGAAGATTTCAAGAAGATTTCAAGAAGATTTCAAGTGGTTTCAAGAGGATTTCAAGAAGATTTCAAGAAGATTTCAAGAGGTTTCAAGAGGATTTCAAGAAGATTTTAGGGGGTTTCAAGAGGATTTTAAGGGATTTCAAGAAGATTTCAAGGGATTTCAAGAAGATTTCAAGGGATTTCAAGAAGATTTCAAGAAGATTTCAAGAAGATTTCAAGTGGTTTCAAGAGGATTTCAAGAAGATTTCAAGTAGATTTCAAGAAGATTTCAAGGGATTTCAAGAAGATTTCAAGAAGATTTCAAGAAGATTTCAAGAAGATTTCAAGGGATTTCAAGAAGATTTCAAGAAGATTTCAAGAAGATTTCAAGGGATTTCAAGAAGATTTCAAGAAGATTTCAAGAAGATTTCAAGTGGTTTCAAGAAGATTTCAAGAAGATTTCAAGAAGATTTTAAGAGGTTTCAAGAAGATTTCAAGAAGATTTCAAGAAGATTTCAAGAAGATTTCAAGGGATTTCAAGAAGATTTCAAGAAGATTTCAAGAAGATTTCAAGAAGATTTCAAGGGATTTCAAGAAGATTTCAAGAAGATTTCAAGAAGATTTCAAGAAGATTTCAAGAAGATTTCAAGAAGATTTCAAGGGATTTCAAGAAGATTTCAAGAAGATTTCAAGAAGATTTCAAGGGATTTCAAGAAGATTTCAAGAAGATTTCAAGAAGATTTCAAGGGATTTCAAGAAGATTTCAAGAAGATTTCAAGAAGATTTTAAGAGGTTTCAAGAAGATTTCAAGAAGATTTCAAGAAGATTTCAAGAAGATTTCAAGGATTTCAAGAAGATTTCAAGAAGATTTCAAGAAGATTTCAAGAAGATTTCAAGGGATTTCAAGAAGATTTCAAGAAGATTTCAAGAAGATTTCAAGTGGTTTCAAGAGGATTTCAAGAAGATTTCAAGAAGATTTCAAGTGGTTTCAAGAGGATTTCAAGAAGATTTCAAGAAGATTCAAGAGGTTTCAGGAAGATTTCATGACAAGTGTACATGCACCGGGTTTCAGGAGTTGTTGACCCCTCGGTATCTCTATTCCAATATTCGCTCTTCAGCGCCCCTAACCTCGGCAAAGGGTTCGTAACTCTCACCCAAGGAAACGAGCAGTGGGGGTAACTTGACGGGGAAAAAGCTCTGACGTCAGACTCATCTCTCATTGACATGGACAGTTGACGTTGTATTATCGTCACGGACCTTATGTTTGTGGGAAAGTTTTCGATGACCACGCTGTAGATGCCGAAGTACGCGACTTCGACCCCCGCCTGGAACAGGCAGGACACCACCAGGATCTGTGTGGATGTTCGGAGGAAGTACAATGCGAAGCCACACATTCCAGCTAACAGCATCGGTCCGGCTGGAACAAAACAACCGTCG
>CAXFZR010000022.1:29013-76513 GCA_964007535.1 Brachyptera risi
AGAAAACTACTCGATTTTGAACAGATTTTGATGCAGCATTCGTACAAACCTATTCATTATGCAGTTTGGTATCATGGTCGTGAGATAACATGGTTTTAATCGAGGTCAAAGGTCAACTGCAATGTTTTCCCAGATGTGACAGGACAAACGATGCATAATTTTACTCTTAAATTTTTTTTTTCTTAGAACTTTTATTTTTCAAATTATCAAGCCTATCCTAATTTTATGGTGTTTTTAGAAATTTTGAGATGATATTTCTCGAAATTGGTCTAACCGATTCATCCCGAATACTATAAAGTTCTGAGTTGGATGAGTTTGCGTGTACAAAAAATCAGTCAAATCCTGCGACCTGCGGAGTGCTTACAAGCAAACAGAAAAACGAAAAATAAAAGCACACAGACAAAGCTCTATAAGAGTGGGATGGAGTCTACGCTCACGCTCATCCAATGAAATGAAGAGTTAACAATAACGAAATAGAAAAAATATCCATCTGTATAACTAGGCAAACGCGTTATGTGTTGCCGCGTTGATGAATGAGCTGGAACATATCACCTTATCTTTGGATTGGTTATCATATATATATATATATATATATATATATATATATATATATATATATATATATATATATATATATATATATATATATATGTATATATATATTTAGTATATATATATATATATATATATATATATATATATATATATATATATATATATATATATATATATATATATATATATATATATATATATATATATATATATATATATATATATATATATATGTATATATATATTTAGTATATATATATATATATATATATATATATATATATATATATATATATATATATATATATATATATATATATATATATATATATATATATATATATATATATATATATATATATATATATATATATATATATATATATATATATATATATATATATATATATATATATATATATATATATAGTATATATATATATGTATATATATATATAGCATCAAGTCAGATAAGGGTTCATGTGTGTGCCAAGTTTCATCATGATCTGAATTTCGGTTTGACCTGTAGAGCGCGAACAAAAAAAAAAAAATCGATTTTTCAAGTACAGTGAAATTGAGTCTTCGCTACGCTCATCCGATTCATCCCAAATACTATAAAGTTCTGAGTTGGATGAGTTTGCGTGTACAAAAAAATCAGTCAAATCCTGCGACCTGCGGAGTGCTTACAAGCAAACAGAAAAACGAAAAATAAAAGCACACAGACAAAGCTCTATAAGAGTGGGATGGAGTCTACGCTCACGCTCATCCAATGAAATGAAGAGTTAACAATAACGAAATAGAAAAAATATCCATCTGTATAATTAACACTGGGCAAACGCAACATATGCGTTGTAATATAATAATTATAATTATAAATATAAAAATATATATATAATAAATATATAAATAAATAATAAATAATATAATAAATATATAATAATTATATAAATATAATTATAAAAATAATAATATAATTAGGTATAATAGTCGTTGAAGATGTTTCATCTGCGCCACGACTTCGGTATGATTGGAAACTCTACACACCTTGATTCTTACGAAAAATTTGGTGAATATCGAACCCAGAAAGCAGGGAAACACAGCAATGGTTCTGCAATAATTATTTCTATCTATTGGTCGAATAAAACGCATTTATAAAATTATTTCATTCAGAACGGCTGATTCGAATTGCATACAAAATCGTAAAATTGTGCATCATTATTGTGTTCACATTCAGGGAAAATTTTAATTTTTCAAGAGAACTTTTATTTTTCAATATTCTTGCCTAGCCTAATCTTATAAGGTTTTTAGAAATTTTGACATGATATTTCTCGTAATCGGTCCGACCGATTCATACCAAAAACTACACAGTTCTGAGTTGGATGAGTTTGCGTGTAAAAAAAAAGGTGTCGATCAGTCAAACCCTGCGACCTATGGAGTGCTCACAAATAAGCAACAGAAAAAAAACAGACGAAGTTCTATAAGAGTGGGATGGAGATTTCGCTACGCTCATCTAATTAAAGGGCATCTCGACCCAGGAACTAGATGTTAACGAATGATTACGATATTCAATTCATCAATTTTAGAGAAAACTGTAGAAATCATTACCTCAATTTCATGAATTTTAATCAATTTTTCGTCCTCCAGAGATCATGAGTAATGACGTAGGCATCACCGATTCTACAAACAAAACAAGAACAGAATCGAGTAATGTGTACGTCACGACTCCGGAAAAGGGCTCGGTCTTGGAGGACAAATACATTGATTATAATTTCTAAAATTGAGTAATGATTACTGGCTTCATCCGAAATCAGGTAAATAAATATCGTCATCATTCGTTAATATCCAGTCGAGCGGTAGCTTGACGGGAGCCAAGTCCCTCACGAAGCCATTACACTGTTTACACGAAGTACTTCCAGGCGGTTTTGAGCATATTGTTTCTCCGAAACTAACAAACTTGGATGCCTCTAGTTTGTTGTCATGGAATGATGAGCCATACACAACACACGGCATATCATCTATCAGCTATACCCGACCAAACGTCTGGAAGTTAGAGCACTGTGAAAAGCGTTCGTTTTTCGTTTTCTTCTCCTCCTCCTCCTCCTCCTCCTCCTCCTTCCGTCGTCACCTGCGACCTCAGCTACAGGCCAAACGAATCGTCCGATTAGTCTGATTTTTCCAAGAATTATGTGAACTCATATGAAATTGTGACTTTTGATGTTTTAGCCGGAAGTTGCTATTTCAAACCGGAAGTAATGTCATTTAACACTCATTTTTCAAGTTTTACTATTTTTAAAAATCATTTCACGACAGATTTCGATTAAATTTCGAAGATATGTTTGTACGATGATACCAGATCGATTGTGCGTGCGACATTCGTCAATTAATCATTTTTAACCGGAAGAGATTGGAATAATAACTCAGAATACTGTCGTATCGACGATTAAATCACGGCCACCAATGAACCATCGAAAACTATGAGTACTCTTTTCTCCTCTCTATCTATCTGAATGATCGTCACCAGACACAACAGAGAGATAATGAATGTCGAATGAAACAGCTGATATTTATTAATTATCACGTTGATACATTATTGCGTAATAATGCAAATTTTAGTAATAAGTATTTCTCAAGTACCGGTATTTAGAGATTATTCCAACTTGACTATTTTGGGCCATTCAATCACCTGACATGCGATAGGCATGTGAATCAATTAAGAGACTGTATTCATTCGAACGAAAATTTGAATGAATGAATGAATATTAGGGTTTTAAGGCGCATCGACAGCGAGGTCATTTAGCCCCTAACACAGACAAAAAATATATTCTGATGCCATTGTGAACGAGTAAATGCATCTATAGTCATTATGAAGCAACAGCAATTACTGATATCCCACCAAAAACCCTGAAGGGTGGAAGCTTGGAGCCGAGTCCTGAAATATTCTAGCAACTACAAAAACTTCCTGATATAAAAGGTGTGAAATCAAAACTGTATGCCAAGTGCAACTTATTATTCATCAATACTACCTGGAAAATGACAGTAAACACTTGGGAACAACAAAACAACGTAACGCGAAGTTACCCATTTCTTAGCATCATGCACTTCACTTCAATTCTGCTTGGTGTTATATGAGGGGACGTGGGGGGCAATGAGCCAAGTGTTTCCTGTTATTTTCCAGGCCGTGTTGATGAATGATAAGTTTCACTTGGCATACAGTTTCGATTTCACACCTTTTATATCGTGAATTTTTTTCAATTGCTAAAATATTTTAGGACCTGACACCATTTTTTTCCCGTCATTTTTTTTTTTTTCGGTGGTATACTCACTGGATAATCCAGAGCGTTATTTCCTGTGTTCTGTGCGTACATGTTCTGCAATATTTGCAGCGCCTGTTTCCTCTTCCCTTGGGCGAACAGGAACCTCGGACTCTCTGGATAGCAGGAGACGCTAATGGCGGTCACCGAACTTGGGATCGCGAAGAATGCCACGAATAAACGCCAGGAGTTGTAGGTGAAATGTGGAACGCGATAGCTCCATGTGATGGGGATAATCAGCCAGGCTAAACCTTCAACAGGTCAATAGTTATTGAACCACAATTAGGAAAAACATAAACAATTCAATACACTGTCACCACGATGTTGTGATACCAAACTATTTCATCAGAATAGAAAGAAGATGCTCCAACTCGGGTTTTGAAAGTGAAATATTTCCGGGGTCAGAATCTGAGTCCATCATCCCGATTGCCTGTAGCGCAACTATCGCTTTTATATCGAACTATACAATGCTATACAATGCCACCGGTACCCTAGACACTGTTATTTACACCACAAGAAATCCGCTGCATCGCGACAGGCAATCGGGACCTTTGCCTCTGAACTGACCGCAAGAAACCACAAATGCCTTCCATGTTATTGGTATGGGAGTTGGAGCACCTTCTTTATATTATGATAACATAGGTTGGTGTCATTACGTCGTGCTCTCATGATAGTCCCCATATGCTTCTGTCAAGTGATACATTACAAACAATCGTTACCATAGCAACACAGCGAACTGGTGGACTACCAAACATTCTGATTGGTCAATTACAACTGGTGAACATTGTTAGCTGTCTCTTGCAACAATGGGTGACGTCACTTGACAGAAGTCCTATAGGCTCATGTCACGTAACAAATGACAAACAATCGTTACCATAGCAACACAGCTAACTGGTGGACTACCAAACATTCTGATTGGTCAATTACAACTGGTGAACATTGTTAGCTGTCTCTTGCAACAATGGGTGACGTCACTTGACAGAAGTCCTATAGGCTTCTGTCAAGTAATAAATTACAAACAATCGTTACCATAGCAACACAGCGAACTGGTGGATTACCAAACATTCTGATTGGTCCATTCCAACTGGTGGACATTGTTGTCTGTCTCTTGCAACAATGGGTGACGTCACTTGACAGAAGCCTACAGGCTCATGTCACGTAACAAATGACAAACAATCGTTACCATAGCAATACAGCGAACTGGTGGACTACCAAACATTCTGATTGGTCAATTCCAACTGGTGGACATTGTTGTCTCTCTCTTTCAACAATGAGTGACGTCACTTGACAGAAGCCTACAGGCTCATGTCAAGTAACAAATGACAAACAATCGTTACCATAGCAACACAGCTAACTGGTGGACTACCAAACATTCTGATTGGTCAATTACAACTGGTGCACATTGTTAGATGTCTCTTGCAACAATGGGTGACGTCACTTGACAGAAGTCCTATAGGCTTCTGTCAAGTAATAAATTACAAACAATCGTTACCATAGCAACACAGCGAACTGGTGGATTACCAAACATTCTGATTGGTCCATTCCAACTGGTGGACATTGTTGTCTCTCTCTTTCAACAATGAGTGACGTCACTTGACAGACGCCTATAGGCTTATGTCATGTAACAAATGACAAACAATCGTTACTATAGCAATACAGCGAACTGGTGGACTACCAAACATTCTGATTGGTCCATTCCAACTGATGGACATTGTTGTCTCTCTCTTTCAACAATGAGTGACGTCACTTGACAGACGCCTATAGGCTTCTGTCATGTAACAAATGACAAACAATCGTTACTATAGCAATACAGCGAACTGGTGGACTACCAAACATTCTGATTGGTCCATTCCAACTGATGGACATTGTTGCCTGTCTCTTGCAACAATGGGTGACGTCACTTGACAGAAGCCTATAGCATTGGCGTTTGAGAGAAAATTCACGCTTGATGCCGACATTCCAATGTTGAAAATTGATCGACATTTTCAGTCGATATCGAAAATATCGAATCAAACAAAATTACAATGATGATCAGGCAAATGAACTGCGTTTCCTTGATATCAGACTGACTTTCAGGGACGTCCTTGATATCAGACTGACTTTCAGGGACGTCCTTGATATCAGGCTGACTTTCAGGAACGTCCTTGATATCAGGCTGACTTTCAGGAACGTCCTTGATATCAGACTGACTTTCAGGGACGTCCTTGATATCAGACTGACTTCCAGGGACGTCCTTGATATCAGGCTGACTTTCAGGAACGTCCTTGATATCAGACTGACTTTCAGAGACGTCCTTGATATCAGACTGACTTCCAGGGACGTCCTTGATATCAGACTGACTTTCAGGGACGTCCTTGATATCAGACTGACTTTCAGGGACGTCCTTGATATCAGACTGACTTTCAGGGACGTCCTTGATATCAGACTGACTTCCAGGGACGTCCTTGATATCAGGCTGACTTTCAGGAACGTCCTTGATATCAGACTGACTTTCAGGGACGTCCTTGATATCAGGCTGACTTTCAGGGACGTCCTTGATATCAGGCTGACTTTCAGGGACGTCCTTGATATCGGACTGACTTTCAGGGACGTCCTTGATATCAGACTGACTTTCAGGGACGTCCTTGATATCAGACTGACTTTCAGGGACGTCCTTGATATCGTACTGACTTTCAGGGACGTCCTTGATATCAGACTGACTTCCAGGGACGTCCTTGATATCAGGCTGACTTTCAGGAACGTCCTTGATATCAGACTGACTTTCAGGGACGTCCTTGATATCAGGCTGACTTTCAGGGACGTCCTTGATATCAGGCTGACTTTCAGGGACGTCCTTGATATCGGACTGACTTTCAGGGACGTCCTTGATATCAGACTGACTTTCAGGGACGTCCTTGATATCAGACTAACTTTCAGGGACGTCCTTGATATCAGACTGACTTTCAGGGACGTCCTTGATATCAGGCTGACTTTCAGGGACGTCCTTGATATCAGGCTGACTTTCAGGGACGTCCTTGATATCGGACTGACTTTCAGGGACGTCCTTGATATCAGACTGACTTTCAGGGACGTCCTTGATATCAGACTGACTTTCAGGGACGTCCTTGATATCAGACTGACTTTCAGGGACGTCCTTGATATCAGGCTGACTTTCAGGAACGTCCTTGATATCAGACTGACTTTCAGGAACGTCCTTGATATCAGACTGACTTCCAGGGACGTCCTTGATATCAGGCTGACTTTCAGGAACGTCCTTGATATCAGACTGACTTTCAGGGACGTCCTTGATATCAGACTGACTTTCAGGGACGTCCTTGATATCAGACTGACTTTCAGGAACGTCCTTGATATCAGACTGACTTCCAGGGACGTCCTTGATATCAGGCTGACTTTCAGGAACGTCCTTGATATCAGACTGACTTTCAGGGACGTCCTTGATATCAGACTGACTTTCAGGGACGTCCTTGATATCAGACTGACTTTCAGGGACGTCCTTGATATCAGACTGACTTTCAGGGACGTCCTTGATATCAGGCTGACTTTCAGGAACGTCCTTGATATCAGACTGACTTTCAGGGACGCCCTTGATATCAGACTGACTCTCAGGGACGTCCTTGATATCAGACTGACTTCCAGGGACGTCCTTGATATCAGGCTGACTTTCAGGAACGTCCTTGATATCAGACTGACTTTCAGGGACGTCCTTGATATCAGGCTGACTTTCAGGGACGTCCTTGATATCAGGCTGACTTTCAGGGACGTCCTTGATATCGGACTGACTTTCAGGGACGTCCTTGATATCAGACTGACTTTCAGGGACGTCCTTATTATCAGACTGACTTTCAGGGACGTCCTTGATATCAGACTGACTTTCAGGGACGTCCTTGATATCAGGCTGACTTTCAGGGACGTCCTTGATATCAGGCTGACTTTCAGGGACGTCCTTGATATCGGACTGACTTTCAGGGACGTCCTTGATATCAGACTGACTTTCAGGGACGTCCTTGATATCAGACTGACTTTCAGGGACGTCCTTGATATCAGGCTGACTTTCAGGGACGTCCTTGATATCAGGCTGACTTCCAGGAACGTCCTTGATATCAGACTGACTTTCAGGAACGTCCTTGATATCAGACTGACTTCCAGGGACGTCCTTGATATCAGGCTGACTTTCAGGAACGTCCTTGATATCAGACTGACTTTCAGGGACGTCCTTGATATCAGACTGACTTTCAGGGACGTCCTTGATATCAGACTGACTTTCAGGGACGTCCTTGATATCAGACTGACTTTCAGGGACGTCCTTGATATCAGACTGACTTTCAGGGACGTCCTTGATATCAGACTGACTTTCAGGGACGTCCTTGATATCGGACTGACTTTCAGGGACGTCCTTGATATCAGGCTGACTTTCAGGGAGGTCCTTGATATCAGACTGACTTTCAGGGACGTCCTTGATATCAGACTGACTTTCAGGGACGTCCTTGATATCAGACTGACTTTCAGGGACGTCCTTGATATCAGACTGACTTTCAGGGACGTCCTTGATATCAGGCTGACTTTCAGGGACGTCCTTGATATCAGGCTGACTCTCAGGGACGTCCTTGATATCAGACTGACTTTCAGGGACGTCCTTGATATCAGACTGACTTTCAGGGACGTCCTTGATATCAGACTGACTTTCAGGGACGTCCTTGATATCAGGCTGACTTTCAGGGACGTCCTTGATATCGGACTGACTTTCAGGGACGTCCTTGATATCAGACTCACTTTCAGGGACGTCCTTGATATCAGACTGACTTTCAGGGACGTCCTTGATATCAGACTGACTCTCAGGGACGTCCTTGATATCAGGCTGACTTTCAGGGACGTCCTTGATATCGGACTGACTTTCAGGGACGTCCTTGATATCAGACTGACTTTCAGGGACGTCCTTGATATCAGACTGACTTTCAGGGACGTCCTTGATATCAGACTGACTTTCAGGGACGTCCTTGATATCAGACTGACTTTCAGGGACGTCCTTGATATCAGGCTGACTTTCAGGGACGTCCTTGATATCAGACTGACTTTCAGGAACGTCCTTGATATCAGACTGACTTCCAGGGACGTCCTTGATATCAGGCTGACTTTCAGGAACGTCCTTGATATCAGACTGACTTTCAGGGACGTCCTTGATATCAGACTGACTTTCAGGGACGTCCTTGATATCAGACTGACTTTCAGGGACGTCCTTGATATCAGACTGACTTTCAGGGACGTCCTTGATATCAGACTGACTTTCAGGGACGTCCTTGATATCAGACTGACTTTCAGGGACGTCCTTGATATCGGACTGACTTTCAGGGACGTCCTTGATATCAGACTGACTTTCATGGACGTCCTTGATATCAGGCTGACTTTCAGGGACGTCCTTGATATCAGGCTGACTCTCAGGGACGTCCTTGATATCAGACTGACTTTCAGGGACGTCCTTGATATCAGACTGACTTTCAGGGACGTCCTTGATATCAGACTGACTTTCAGGGACGTCCTTGATATCAGACTGACTTTCAGGGACGTCCTTGATATCAGGCTGACTCTCAGGGACGTCCTTGATATCAGGCTGACTCTCAGGGACGTCCTTGATATCAGGCTGACTCTCAGAGACGTCCTTGATATCAGACTGACTTTCAGGGACGTCCTTGATATCAGACTGACTTTCAGGGACGTCCTTGATATCAGACTGACTTTCAGGGACGTCCTTGATATCAGGCTGACTTTCAGGGACGTCCTTGATATCGGACTGACTTTCAGGGACGTCCTTGATATCAGACTGACTTTCAGGGACGTCCTTGATATCGGACTGACTTTCAGGGACGTCCTTGATATCAGACTGACTTTCAGGGACGTCCTTGATATCAGACTGACTTTCAGGGACGTCCTTGATATCAGACTGACTTTCAGGGACGTCCTTGATATCAGGCTGACTTTCAGGGACGTCCTTGATATCAGGCTGACTTTCAGGGACGTCCTTGATATCGGACTGACTTTCAGGGACGTCCTTGATATCAGACTGACTTTCAGGGACGTCCTTGATATCAGACTGACTTTCAGGGACGTCCTTGATATCAGACTGACTTTCAGGGAGGTCCTTGATATCAGGCTGACTTTCAGGAACGTCCTTGATATCAGGCTGACTTTCAGGGACGTCCTTGATATCAGGCTGACTTTCAGGGACGTCCTTGATATCAGACTGACTTTCAGGGACGTCCTTGATATCGGACTGACTTTCAGGGACGTCCTTGATATCAGACTGACTTTCAGGGACGTCCTTGATATCAGACTGACTTTCAGGGACGTCCTTGATATCAGACTGACTTTCAGGGTTGCCTTGATATCAGACTGACTTTCAGGGACGTCCCTGATATCAGACTGACTTTCAGGGACGTCCCTGAAAGTCAGTCTGATATCAGGGACGTCCTTGATATCAGACTGACTTTCAGGGACGTCCTTGATATCAGACTGACTTTCGGAACGTCCTTGATATCAGACTGACTTCCAGGGACGTCCTTGATATCAGGCTGACTTTCAGGAACGTCCTTGATATCAGACTGACTTTCAGGGACGTCCTTGATATCAGACTGACATTCAGGGACGTCCTTGATATCAGACTGACTTTCAGGGACGTCCTTAATATCAGGCTGACTTTCAGGGACGTCCTTGATATCGGACTGACTTTCAGGGACGTCCTTGATATCAGACTCACTTTCAGGGACGTCCTTGATATCAGACTGACTTTCAGGGAGGTCCTTGATATCAGGCTGACTTTCAGGAACGTCCTTGATATCAGGCTGACTTTCAGGGACGTCCTTGATATCAGGCTGACTTTCAGGGACGTCCTTAATATCAGACTGACTTCCAGGGACGTCCTTGATATCGGACTGACTTTCAGGGACGTCCTTGATATCAGACTGACTTTCAGGGACGTCCTTGATATCAGACTGACTTTCAGGGACGTCCTTGATATCAGACTGACTTTCAGGGTTGCCTTGATATCAGACTGACTTTCAGGGACGTCCCTGATATCAGACTGACTTTCAGGGACGTCCCTGAAAGTCAGTCTGATATCAGGGACGTCCTTGATATCAGACTGACTTTCAGGGACGTCCTTGATATCAATGTACAAATCAAGAGCTCGCAGACTTACATTTGAGAAATGGAATATTTCCTTCGTAAATGTAGAAGATTAAGTGCAAGCAGGATTTTACTATGCCCTTGAAACGGATAAGGTCATGTGCCCAGTTCAAGGCAATGCATGAGAGGTAGGATCGTTTGGACGGGGCAGCACAAGGGCGATCTCACCACCCCATCAAGGCAATGCATGAGAGGTAGGATCGTTTGGACGGGGCAGCACGAGGGCGATCTCACCACCCCATCAAGGCAATGCATGAGAGGTAGGATCGTTTGGACGGGGCAGCACAAGGGCGATCTCACCACCCCATCAAGGCAATGCATGAGAGGTAGGATCGTTTGGACGGGGCAGCACGAGGGCGATCTCACCACCCCATCAAGGCAATGCATGAGAGGTAGGATCGTTTGGACGGGGCAGCACGAGGGCGATCTCACCACCCCATCAAGGCAATGCATGAGAGGTAGGATCGTTTGGACGGGGCAGCACAAGGGCGATCTCACCACCCCATCAAGGCAATGCATGAGAGGTAGGATCGTTTGGACGGGGCAGCACAAGGGCGATCTCACCACCCCATCAAGGCAATGCATGAGAGGTAGGATCGTTTGGACGGGGCAGCACAAGGGCGATCTCACCACCCCATCGAGGCAATGCATGAGAGGTAGGATCGTTTGGACGGGGCAGCACAAGGGCGATCTCACCACCCCATCAAGGCAATGCATGAGAGGTAGGATCGTTTGGACGGGGCAGCACGAGGGCGATCTCACCACCCCATCAAGGCAATGCATGAGAGGTAGGATCGTTTGGACGGGGCAGCACAAGGGCGATCTCACCACCCCATCAAGGCAATGCATGAGGGGTAGGATCGTTTGGACGGGGCAGCACGAGGGCGATCTCACCACCCCATCAAGGCAATGCATGAGAGGTAGGATCGTTTGGACGGGGCAGCACAAGGGCGATCTCACCACCCCATCAAGGCAATGCATGAGAGGTAGGATCGTTTGGACGGGGCAGCACAAGGGCGATCTCACCACCCCATCAAGGCAATGCATGAGAGGTAGGATCGTTTGGACGGGGCAGCACGAGGGCGATCTCACCACCCCATCAAGGCAATGCATAAGAGGTAGGATCGTTTGGACGGGGCAGCACGAGGGCGATCTCACCACCCCATCAAGGCAATGCATGAGAGGTAGGATCGTTTGGACGGGGCAGCACGAGGGCGATCTCACCACCCCATCAAGGCAATGCATGAGAGGTAGGATCGTTTGGACGGGGCAGCACAAGGGCGATCTCACCACCTCATCAAGGCAATGCATGAGAGGTAGGATCGTTTGGACGGGGCAGCACGAGGGCGATCTCACCACCCCATCAAGGCAATGCATGAGAGGTAGGATCGTTTGGACGGGGCAGCACAAGGGCGATCTCACCACCCCATCAAGGCAATGCATGAGAGGTAGGATCGTTTGGACGGGGCAGCACGAGGTCGATCTCACCACCCCATCAAGGCAATGCATGAGAGGTAGGATCGTTTGGACGGGGCAGCACAAGGGCGATCTCACCACCCCATCAAGGCAATGCATGAGAGGTAGGATCGTTTGGACGGGGCAGCACAAGGGCGATCTCACCACCCCATCAAGGCAATGCATGAGAGGTAGGATCGTTTGGACGGGGCAGCACAAGGGCGATCTCACCACCCCATCAAGGCAATGCATGAGAGGTAGGATCGTTTGGACGGGGCAGCACAAGGGCGATCTCACCACCCCATCAAGGCAATGCATGAGAGGTAGGATCGTTTGGACGGGGCAGCACGAGGGCGATCTCACCACCCCATCAAGGCAATGCATGAGAGGTAGGATCGTTTGGACGGGGCAGCACAAGGGCGATCTCACCACCCCATCAAGGCAATGCATGAGAGGTAGGATCGTTTGGACGGGGCAGCACAAAGGCGATCTCACCACCCCATCAAGGCAATGCATGAGAGGTAGGATCGTTTGGACGGGGCAGCACAAGGGCGATCTCACCACCCCATCAAGGCAATGCATGAGAGGTAGGATCGTTTGGACGGGGCAGCACAAGGGCGATCTCACCACCCCATCAAGGCAATGCATGAGAGGTAGGATCGTTTGGACGGGGCAGCACAAGGGCGATCTCACCACCCCATCAAGGCAAGGCATGAGAGGTAGGATCGTTTGGACGGGGCAGCACAAGGGCGATCTCACCACCCCATCAAGGCAATGCATGAGAGGTAGGATCGTTTGGACGGGGCAGCACAAGGGCGATCTCACCACCCCATCAAGGCAATGCATGAGAGGTAGGATCGTTTGGACGGGGCAGCACAAGGGCGATCTCACCACCCCATCAAGGCAATGCATGAGAGGAAGGATCGTTTGGACGGGGCAGCACGAGGGCGATCTCACCACCCCATCAAGGCAATGCATGAGAGGTAGGATCGTTTGGACGGGGCAGCACAAGGGCGATCTCACCACCCCATCAAGGCAATGCATGAGAGGTAGGATCGTTTGGACGGGGCAGCACAAGGGCGATCTCACCACCCCATCAAGGCAATGCATGAGAGGTAGGATCGTTTGGACGGGGCAGCACAAGGGCGATCTCACCACCCCATCAAGGCAATGCATGAGAGGTAGGATCGTTTGGACGGGGCAGCACGAGGGCGATCTCACCACCCCATCAAGGCAATGCATGAGAGGTAGGATCGTTTGGACGGGGCAGCACGAGGGCGATCTCACCACCCCATCAAGGCAATGCATGAGAGGTAGGATCGTTTGGACGGGGCAGCACGAGGGCGATCTCACCACCCCATCAAGGCAATGCATGAGAGGTAGGATCGTTTGGACGGGGCAGCACAAGGGCGATCTCACCACCCCATCAAGGCAATGCATGAGAGGAAGGATCGTTTGGACGGGGCAGCACGAGGGCGATCTCACCACCCCATCAAGGCAATGCATGAGAGGTAGGATCGTTTGGACGGGGCAGCACAAGGGCGATCTCACCACCCCATCAAGGCAATGCATGAGAGGAAGGATCGTTTGGACGGGGCAGCACGAGGGCGATCTCACCACCCCATCAAGGCAATGCATGAGAGGTAGGATCGTTTGGACGGGGCAGCACAAGGGCGATCTCACCACCCCATCAAGGCAATGCATGAGAGGTAGGATCGTTTGGACGGGGCAGCACAAGGGCGATCTCACCACCCCATCAAGGCAATGCATGAGAGGTAGGATCGTTTGGACGGGGCAGCACAAGGGCGATCTCACCACCCCATCAAGGCAATGCATGAGAGGTAGGATCGTTTGGACGGGGCAGCATAAGGGCGATCTCACTACCCCATCAAGGCAATGCATGAGAGGTAGGATCGTTTGGACGGGGCAGCACAAGGGCGATCTCACCACCCCATCAAGGCAATGCATGAGAGGTAGGATCGTTTGGACGGGGCAGCACAAGGGCGATCTCACCACCCCATCAAGGCAATGCATGAGAGGTAGGATCGTTTGGACGGGGCAGCACAAGGGCGATCTCACCACCCCATCGAGGCAATGCATGAGAGGTAGGATCGTTTGGACGGGGCAGCACAAGGGCGATCTCACCACCCCATCAAGGCAATGCATGAGAGGTAGGATCGTTTGGACGGGGCAGCACGAGGGCGATCTCACCACCCCATCAAGGCAATGCATGAGAGGTAGGATCGTTTGGACGGGGCAGCACAAGGGCGATCTCACCACCCCATCAAGGCAATGCATGAGGGGTAGGATCGTTTGGACGGGGCAGCACGAGGGCGATCTCACCACCCCATCAAGGCAATGCATGAGAGGTAGGATCGTTTGGACGGGGCAGCACAAGGGCGATCTCACCACCCCATCAAGGCAATGCATGAGAGGTAGGATCGTTTGGACGGGGCAGCACAAGGGCGATCTCACCACCCCATCAAGGCAATGCATGAGAGGTAGGATCGTTTGGACGGGGCAGCACGAGGGCGATCTCACCACCCCATCAAGGCAATGCATAAGAGGTAGGATCGTTTGGACGGGGCAGCACGAGGGCGATCTCACCACCCCATCAAGGCAATGCATGAGAGGTAGGATCGTTTGGACGGGGCAGCACGAGGGCGATCTCACCACCCCATCAAGGCAATGCATGAGAGGTAGGATCGTTTGGACGGGGCAGCACAAGGGCGATCTCACCACCTCATCAAGGCAATGCATGAGAGGTAGGATCGTTTGGACGGGGCAGCACGAGGGCGATCTCACCACCCCATCAAGGCAATGCATGAGAGGTAGGATCGTTTGGACGGGGCAGCACAAGGGCGATCTCACCACCCCATCAAGGCAATGCATGAGAGGTAGGATCGTTTGGACGGGGCAGCACGAGGTCGATCTCACCACCCCATCAAGGCAATGCATGAGAGGTAGGATCGTTTGGACGGGGCAGCACAAGGGCGATCTCACCACCCCATCAAGGCAATGCATGAGAGGTAGGATCGTTTGGACGGGGCAGCACAAGGGCGATCTCACCACCCCATCAAGGCAATGCATGAGAGGTAGGATCGTTTGGACGGGGCAGCACAAGGGCGATCTCACCACCCCATCAAGGCAATGCATGAGAGGTAGGATCGTTTGGACGGGGCAGCACAAGGGCGATCTCACCACCCCATCAAGGCAATGCATGAGAGGTAGGATCGTTTGGACGGGGCAGCACGAGGGCGATCTCACCACCCCATCAAGGCAATGCATGAGAGGTAGGATCGTTTGGACGGGGCAGCACAAGGGCGATCTCACCACCCCATCAAGGCAATGCATGAGAGGTAGGATCGTTTGGACGGGGCAGCACAAAGGCGATCTCACCACCCCATCAAGGCAATGCATGAGAGGTAGGATCGTTTGGACGGGGCAGCACAAGGGCGATCTCACCACCCCATCAAGGCAATGCATGAGAGGTAGGATCGTTTGGACGGGGCAGCACAAGGGCGATCTCACCACCCCATCAAGGCAATGCATGAGAGGTAGGATCGTTTGGACGGGGCAGCACAAGGGCGATCTCACCACCCCATCAAGGCAAGGCATGAGAGGTAGGATCGTTTGGACGGGGCAGCACAAGGGCGATCTCACCACCCCATCAAGGCAATGCATGAGAGGTAGGATCGTTTGGACGGGGCAGCACAAGGGCGATCTCACCACCCCATCAAGGCAATGCATGAGAGGTAGGATCGTTTGGACGGGGCAGCACAAGGGCGATCTCACCACCCCATCAAGGCAATGCATGAGAGGAAGGATCGTTTGGACGGGGCAGCACGAGGGCGATCTCACCACCCCATCAAGGCAATGCATGAGAGGTAGGATCGTTTGGACGGGGCAGCACAAGGGCGATCTCACCACCCCATCAAGGCAATGCATGAGAGGTAGGATCGTTTGGACGGGGCAGCACAAGGGCGATCTCACCACCCCATCAAGGCAATGCATGAGAGGTAGGATCGTTTGGACGGGGCAGCACAAGGGCGATCTCACCACCCCATCAAGGCAATGCATGAGAGGTAGGATCGTTTGGACGGGGCAGCACGAGGGCGATCTCACCACCCCATCAAGGCAATGCATGAGAGGTAGGATCGTTTGGACGGGGCAGCACGAGGGCGATCTCACCACCCCATCAAGGCAATGCATGAGAGGTAGGATCGTTTGGACGGGGCAGCACGAGGGCGATCTCACCACCCCATCAAGGCAATGCATGAGAGGTAGGATCGTTTGGACGGGGCAGCACAAGGGCGATCTCACCACCCCATCAAGGCAATGCATGAGAGGAAGGATCGTTTGGACGGGGCAGCACGAGGGCGATCTCACCACCCCATCAAGGCAATGCATGAGAGGTAGGATCGTTTGGACGGGGCAGCACAAGGGCGATCTCACCACCCCATCAAGGCAATGCATGAGAGGAAGGATCGTTTGGACGGGGCAGCACGAGGGCGATCTCACCACCCCATCAAGGCAATGCATGAGAGGTAGGATCGTTTGGACGGGGCAGCACAAGGGCGATCTCACCACCCCATCAAGGCAATGCATGAGAGGTAGGATCGTTTGGACGGGGCAGCACAAGGGCGATCTCACCACCCCATCAAGGCAATGCATGAGAGGTAGGATCGTTTGGACGGGGCAGCACAAGGGCGATCTCACCACCCCATCAAGGCAATGCATGAGAGGTAGGATCGTTTGGACGGGGCAGCATAAGGGCGATCTCACTACCCCATCAAGGCAATGCATGAGAGGTAGGATCGT
Source organism: Brachyptera risi (assembly GCA_964007535.1). Taxonomy (NCBI): domain Eukaryota; kingdom Metazoa; phylum Arthropoda; class Insecta; order Plecoptera; family Taeniopterygidae; genus Brachyptera; species Brachyptera risi. Next base: position 46,332 of record CAXFZR010000022.1, read on the forward strand.
TTGGACGGGGCAGCACAAGGGCGATCTCACCACCCCATCAAGGCAATGCATGAGAGGTAGGATCGTTTGGACGGGGCAGCACAAGGGCGATCTCACCACCCCATCAAGGCAATGCATGAGAGGTAGGATCGTTTGGACGGGGCAGCACAAGGGCGATCTCACCACCCCATCAAGGCAATGCATGAGAGGTAGGATCGTTTGGACGGGGCAGCACAAGGGCGATCTCACCACCCCATCAAGGCACTGCATGAGAGGTAGGATCGTTTGGACGGGGCAGCACAAGGGCGATCTCACCACCCCATCAAGGCAATGCATGAGAGGTAGGATCGTTTGGACGGGGCAGCACAAGGGTGATCTCACCACCCCATCAAGGCAATGCATGAGAGGTAGGATCGTTTGGACGGGGCAGCACAAGGGCGATCTCACCACCCCATCAAGGCAATGCATGAGAGGTAGGATCGTTTGGACGGGGCAGCACAAGGGCGATCTCACTACCCCATCAAGGCAATGCATGAGAGGTAGGATCGTTTGGACGGGGCAGCACAAGGGCGATCTCACCACCCCATCAAGGCAATGCATGAGAGGAAGGATCGTTTGGACGGGGCTGCACGAGGGCGATCTCACCACCCCATCAAGGTAATGCATGAGAGGTAGGATCGTTTGGACGGGGCAGCACAAGGGCGATCTCACCACCCCATCAAGGCAATGCATGAGAGAGAGGTAGGATCGTTTGGACGGGGCAGCACAAGGGCGATCTCACCACCCCATCAAGGCAATGCATGAGAGGTAGGATCGTTTGGACGGGGCAGCACGAGGGCGATCTCACCACCCCATCAAGGCAATGCATGAGAGGTAGGATCGTTTGGACGGGGCAGCACAAGGGCGATCTCACCACCCCATCAAGGCAATGCATGAGAGGTAGGATCGTTTGGACGGGGCAGCACAAGGGCGATCTCACCACCCCATCAAGGCAATGCATGAGAGGTAGGATCGTTTGGACGGGGCAGCACAAGGGCGATCTCACCACCCCATCAAGGCAATGCATGAGAGGTAGGATCGTTTGGACGGGGCAGCACAAAGGCGATCTCACCACCCCATCAAGGCAATGCATGAGAGGTAGGATCGTTTGGACGGGGCAGCACAAGGGCGATCTCACTACCCCATCAAGGCAATGCATGAGAGGTAGGATCGTTTGGACGGGGCAGCACGAGGGCGACCTCACCACCCCATCAAGGCAATGCATGAGAGGTAGGATCGTTTGGACGGGGAGCACGAGGGCGATCTCACCACCCCATCAAGGCAATGCATGAGAGGTAGGATCGTTTGGACGGGGCAGCACGAGGGCGATCTCACCACCCCATCAAGGCAATGCATGAGAGGTAGGATCGTTTGGACGGGGCAGCACAAGGGCGATCTCACCACCCCATCAAGGCAATGCATGAGAGGTAGGATCGTTTGGATGGGGCAGCACAAGGGCGATCTCACTACCCCATCAAGGCAATGCATGAGAGGTAGGATCGTTTGGACGGGGCAGCACAAGGGTGATCTCACCACCCCATCAAGGCAATGCATGAGAGGTAGGATCGTTTGGACGGGGCAGCACAAGGGCGATCTCACCACCCCATCAAGGCAATGCATGAGAGGTAGGATCGTTTGGACGGGGCAGCACAAGGGCGATCTCACTACCCCATCAAGGCAATGCATGAGAGGTAGGATCGTTTGGACGGGGCAGCACAAGGGCGATCTCACCACCCCATCAAGGCAATGCATGAGAGGAAGGATCGTTTGGACGGGGCTGCACGAGGGCGATCTCACCACCCCATCAAGGTAATGCATGAGAGGTAGGATCGTTTGGACGGGGCAGCACAAGGGCGATCTCACCACCCCATCAAGGCAATGCATGAGAGAGAGGTAGGATCGTTTGGACGGGGCAGCACAAGGGCGATCTCACCACCCCATCAAGGCAATGCATGAGAGGTAGGATCGTTTGGACGGGGCAGCACGAGGGCGATCTCACCACCCCATCAAGGCAATGCATGAGAGGTAGGATCGTTTGGACGGGGCAGCACAAGGGCGATCTCACCACCCCATCAAGGCAATGCATGAGAGGTAGGATCGTTTGGACGGGGCAGCACAAGGGCGATCTCACCACCCCATCAAGGCAATGCATGAGAGGTAGGATCGTTTGGAAGGGGCAGCACAAGGGCGATCTCACCACCCCATCAAGGCAATGCATGAGAGGTAGGATCGTTTGGACGGGGCAGCACAAAGGCGATCTCACCACCCCATCAAGGCAATGCATGAGAGGTAGGATCGTTTGGACGGGGCAGCACAAGGGCGATCTCACTACCCCATCAAGGCAATGCATGAGAGGTAGGATCGTTTGGACGGGGCAGCACGAGGGCGACCTCACCACCCCATCAAGGCAATGCATGAGAGGTAGGATCGTTTGGACGGGGAGCACGAGGGCGATCTCACCACCCCATCAAGGCAATGCATGAGAGGTAGGATCGTTTGGACGGGGCTGCACGAGGGCGATCTCACCACCCCATCAAGGCAATGCATGAGAGGTAGGATCGTTTGGACGGGGCAGCACGAGGGCGATCTCACCACCCCATCAAGGCAATGCATGAGAGGTAGGATCGTTTGGACGGGGCAGCACAAGGGCGATCTCACCACCCCATCAATGCAATGCATGAGAGGTAGGATCGTTTGGACGGGGCAGCACAAAGGCGATCTCACCACCCCATCAAGGCAATGCATGAGAGGTAGGATCGTTTGGACGGGGCAGCACAAGGGCGATCTCACTACCCCATCAAGGCAATGCATGAGAGGTAGGATCGTTTGGACGGGGCAGCACGAGGGCGACCTCACCACCCCATCAAGGCAATGCATGAGAGGTAGGATCGTTTGGACGGGGCAGCACAAGGGTGATCTCACCACCCCATCAAGGCAATGCATGAGAGGTAGGATCGTTTGGACGGGGCTGCACGAGGGCGATCTCACCACCCCATCAAGGCAATGCATGAGAGGTAGGATCGTTTGGACGGGGCTGCACGAGGGCGATCTCACCACCCCATCAAGGCAATGCATGAGAGGTAGGATCGTTTGGACGGGGCTGCACGAGGGCGATCTCACCACGCCATCAAGGCAATGCATGAGAGGTAGGATCGTTTGGACGGGGCAGCACAAGGGCGATCTCACCACCCCATCAAGGCAATTCATGAGAGGTAGGATCGTTTGGACGGGGCAGCACGAGGGCGATCTCACCACCCCATCAAGGCAATGCATGAGAGGTAGGATCGTTTGGACGGGGCAGCACAAGGGCGATCTCACCACCCCATCAAGGCAATGCATGAGAGGTAGGATCGTTTGGACGGGGCAGCACAAGGGCGATCTCACCACCTCATCAAGGCAATGCATGAGAGGTAGGATCGTTTGATGGTATTGACAATGTCTGTGTATTGGAGTGTCGACATCTCACACCGTTCAAGAGTTGTAATAGGAAAACTGATATTTCGCTAAGGCCCAGTATTAGGCCTACCAAGGCTAGTTGGTATTCATCTGAGAGTTGGTGAAAACAAATAGCATAGGTAACCATGGTGATAACAAGTTTAAACTGTCAGATAAAGACTAACTGAACTTGATGATAGCGTGCCTAAATCCACTTCAAAGGACCAACTCTCTGATAAAAGAGGCTACTTGACATCTGACAACACACGAGTAAAACCTGCAGGGAACGGTCACAACAGGACAAAGCGCCAATGAAGGCCTAATTGGCTCACAATACAGTCATGGTGGGTAGACGGTGGGACAATCAGTCTAATTATTCTGCAACGAAACAACAATGAGTAGGCCCATATCTGTGCCTCCACGTTCAATAAAAATCATAATTCTTCATAATATCACTCTGAAAGAATCGTAAATACAATGAAAAACAGGTAAAATCATGCTGATTTTTGACCATCATTTTGGAAGGGTTGAAGACATCACGAACTGATGCTCTTCGAGCGAGCACGTATTGAATACTGGTGATCATTTAACCGAAAACTAGCTGTAAAACTAGCCGAAATCCGCTTGACACTTATGCGACATGACTTGAATAGTCATAATAAATTATATTATCTTGAAGCTATTAAAATACCTGCACATCAAGAGTAGTGGTTGACGCACTTGCTTCATGTGACCCAGGAGGCAGATTGGCATATCGGACCTGGTTCGATCCCCGCCACCGTCCATATTCACAGGGATTTTTCGTGGTTTCCCTCTATAGTCTATAAGCCAGGATGGTTCCCACTATATAGGCCACGACCGATTCCTTCCCACTATCCTTCTCATTACCCATAAAACCTTCATCTCATCATCCCATCAACTCATTAATCATTCATCCGACGCCAATAGATCTTAGTCATCATTACAGTGATGACAGTGGCGACGTTAAAATCCAATATAAAAAATACATAGATATTAAAATTATCCCTGTTTCCCGCCTATTGGAATTTTGATATCTCATACCGTTTGAAAGTTATCACAATAAAATGATATTTCGCCAAATCGACTCCCGTGGACTCTTAATGAAGATACATTTCTCTATTTGTATAATCACCGTACAGTACAGGCACCCCCTTAACGTTATTGTCAAAGAGATCTCCATTTCTATGTGTACTAGGAAAACGCTATATAAGCGTTGTTAGACGAGCGGAAAGTAATGGTATGTCGACTTCTTTGCCAAACTTTTGCCCAAATTCGCCAATTTGGTAACATTTTAGTTATAAATGGGTAAAAACTGCTTCGATTGGTACCAATTTAGTACATTTCATATTTTTCCTTCAAAATGGCTGACCCGATCAAACTGAGAATTTCCAGAAATGTGTATCAAGATGTTATCCAACTTCACACAAAATTCAATTTTTTTTGAAAATAAAATGTTTTTAATTTTTTTCCGTCGTGTTATTCCAATGGGTATTTTTGAAATTTCTAAAATTCATAAAAATAAAACTTATCACCCGATAATGCCACAAAACTATACAGATCTAAGCTAGATGAGGAACCATGATGAAAAAAAGTTTGAAATTGATAGCTGTAGCCGTTTGACCTGTGGAGAACCGACAAAAAAACATAAGAAAAAAAAAAAAAAAAACATAAAAACGAACAGCAATTTTTTTCAGTATGTCAAATTGAATCCTCGCTAAAGCTCGTCTAATTATTCGGGGAGGTCAAGACGTGTTGGGAAAACGATGATGTGGGAAAGCTGTACTTGGTGCGAGGGATGAGCGAGTGATCTTACCTGGTACCAACATCCAGGCTAGAGCCCAGAAGAAGCCAATATAGCATATACTTGCTGTGCGCTGAGCGGCCGCATGGAACTCCCCGACGTAGGGGATGACGAGACTGGCAGGGGCGCCAATCCTACAATATCACATTATTATCATCAAGTCTTTATTGGCAACAAGGCAAGCCCCACAAGTGCAATATGATAAAATACAAACATAGTATATAAACACATAAAACACTGAAATAACAAACACTCATTTCACCAATTATTAACTGGAGTTGAAACCCGATTTAAATTTTTAATCCAGATTTATATTTAGGAAGCCGTTTCATGAAGCCTAAACTGGGATTAGATTTGACCTAAACTGACCTTATTCACATGGCATTTAACCCAGTTTATCATTAAACCAAGTTTTACAAAGCCAAGTTTAAACTGACGTTGGTGAAACTGGGCCTAAGAGACAGATGCAGCCTGTGCCTTGTCAAACATAGAATGTGTCAATTAACTCTTCGAAACTCTCAAGAGATATGTTGATGATGTCGATATTAAAACCTTCAGAACAAATCATTTCATTATACATCGACTGAACACGCAAAAAACAAGAAAATTAAAAAAATATTCAGGCGGTTTCTAGGGACCATAAACATGTTATTCCTTGTATGTTTGGCAGGTAAGTAAGTAAGTAAGTCTTTGCTGTTCAATTTTTGTATGATATAATAGAATATGATATAAAATATAATATAATAATGATATATACAATAATTGTACAAAGTATAGGCGTAAATGTACATGTAAATTAAATGTAAATGTAAATGTAAAGTAGTGAATATACAATAATTTGTACAAAGACCACTTCTGATAGTGGTCTTCCACCCAAACCTCAAAATATAATGAAGTAATAAATATTACAGGAATAATATTGACTAAGATAGTAGTAGGAATAACCTAGAGTACCCTAGAGATCTCGGTGTTTCAACTTTACCGGGACTATATATTTATGAAACTATCTTGAACATACGACACAACCTGAATATTTTGAATCTTGACTCTGATATACACCAGCATTTTTGAATATTTGAAATCATATTGAAAAATATATGAAAGCATATTTGAATCGCATATTCTTCTACCTCCGATATAATAATACAGTGGATAACATATTCTTCTACCTCCGATATAATAATACAGTGGATAACATATTCTTCTACCTCCGATATAATAATACAGTGGATAACATATTCTTCTACCTCCGATATAATAATACAGTGGATAACATATTCTTCTACCTCCGATATAATAATACAGTGGATAACATATTCCTGCGATGGAAAAACGAGCCGGAAGCAATATTGTCTGTTATGGCCATTCTTGTTGTTCTTATTTCATCGAGAAATATAACTTTTCAGTGAGTTATTCTGTCGACAGAATGACTTTATATGCGGATAATATGTATAAAACAAGTCACTGAAGTCAGAATTGTTGAGTTGAACCTTCCAGAGGCCCATCTAGATCTTTCATTCGAGTCTGTGTACAATAGTACTTCGTGTGAGTAATTTATACTGTCGGTATTAACTCTGATATACACCAGCACAACACACGTCAAAAGGTAAATATACGTAACATAGCCCATAGAACCATGTTGTTTGAACAGAGCTGTATTTTCAAAGGAATAGGTTAATAAAATAGTTCACCAAAGAGTATTACCACAATTGAAAATAAGGGCATGCTCAAAATATCAATTGATAACTTTCTAATACAAAAAGTAATATATTGTGAAAAGGATTCTATTGACACATGTAATTACCCATAAGTATATTCTTAATTTTGACCTAACTCAATTTTTTAAATTGTGTCATACATTTTTTGTAACTGTTTCAATTTTAATGTTTCAATTTTATGTTTGTATTTGTTTTTGTATCTCTATGTTTCCTTCATATCTACTGTATGTACCTGACGTGCCAAATAATTCAATATTAATCTGTTCACACCTGTAAAAAGAATATTGCAAATCTACTGGCAGAAGATGTTATGAATAGATTACTAAAGTTAAGATACTTTTAAAAATCCACATCGTAGTAGTTATTTGAAATCTTATACAGAAACAAAATGTCAGTCGTAGATTGCCTGACACAAAGAGTGGGTGAAATAATATCCAGACACAAATCCTCGTGATTGGCCCCATGATAAGCTCTTTGGTTTTCAAGCATACATGTTGTATGAATCTCTTCTGCACAGCTCCAACGCTATTGTTGTTTTCCTTGTGAGCAACATTTGGGTTCCAAATTATAGAACCATAATCCGCCTGGACCCTTACCTGATATATGTCGTGCCAGGCCTGGCTGGCTCCAAGAAGCTAGGCCTGGCTAGCTCCAAGAAGCTAGGCCTGGCTAGCTCCAAGAAGCTAGGCCTGGCTAGCTCCAAGAGGCTAGGCCTGGCTAGCTCCAAGAAGCTAGGCCTGGCTAGCTCCAAGAGGCTAGGCCTGGCTAGCTCCAAGAAGCTAGGCCTGGCTAGCTCCAAGAGGCTGGGCCTAGCTAGCTCCAAGAAGCTAGGCCTGGCTAGCTCCAAGAAGCTAGGCCTGGCTAGCTCCAAGAAGCTAGGCCTGGCTAGCTCCAAGAAGCTAGGCCTGGCTAGCTCCAAGAAGCTAGGCCTGGCTAGCTCCAAGAAGCTAGGCCTGGCTAGCTCCAAGAGGCTGGGCCTAGCTAGCTCCAAGAAGCTAGGCCTGGCTAGCTCCAAGAAGCTAGGCCTGGCTAGCTCCAAGAAGCTAGGCCTGGCTAGCTCCAAGAAGCTAGGCCTGGCTAGCTCCAAGAAGCTAGGCCTGGCTAGCTCCAAGAAGCTAGGCCTGGCTAGCTCCAAGAAGCTAGGCCTAGCTAGCTCCAAGAAGCTAGGCCTGGCTAGCTCCAAGAAGCTAGGCCTGGCTAGCTCCAAGAAGCTAGGCCTGGCTAGCTCCAAGAAGCTAGGCCTGGCTAGCTCCAAGAAGCTAGGCCTAGCTAGCTCCAAGAAGCTAGGCCTGGCTAGCTCCAAGAAGCTAGGCCTGGCTAGCTCCAAGAGGCTAGGCCTGGCTAGCTCCAAGAAGCTAGGCCTGACTAGCTCCAAGAGGCTAGGCCTGGCTAGCTCCAAGAAGCTGGGCCTGGCTAGCTCCAAGAGGCTGGGCCTAGCTAGCTCCAAGAAGCTAGGCCTGGCTAGCTCCGAGAGGCTGGGCCTGGCTAGCTCCAAGAGGCTGGGCCTAGCTAGCTCCAAGAAGCTAGGCCTAGCTAGCTCCAAGAGGCTGGGCCTAGCTAGCTCCAAGAAGCTAGGCCTGACTAGCTCCAAGAGGCTAGGCCTGGCTAGCTCCAAGAAGCTAGGCCTGACTAGCTCCAAGAAGCTAGGCCTGACTAGCTCCAAGAAGCTAGGCCTGGCTAGCTCCAAGAAGCTGGGCCTAGCTAGCTCCAAGAAGCTAGGCCTGGCTAGCTCCAAGAAGCTAGGCCTGGCTAGCTCCGAGAAGCTAGGCCTGGCTAGCTCCAAGAAGCTAGGCCTAGCTAGCTCCAAGAAGCTAGGCCTGGCTAGCTCCAAGAGGCTGGGCCTGGCTAGCTCCAAGAAGCTAGGCCTGGCTAGCTCCAAGAAGCTAGGCCTGGCTAGCTCCAAGAGGCTGGGCTTAGCTAGCTCCAAGAAGCTAGGCCTGGCTAGCTCCAAGAAGCTAGGCCTGGCTAGCTCCAAGAGGCTGGGCCTAGCTAGCTCCAAGAAGCTAGGCCTGGCTAGCTCCAAGAAGCTGGGCCTAGCTAGCTCCAAGAAGCTAGGCCTGGCCAGCTCCAAGAAGCTAGGCCTGGCTAGCTTCTTGGAGCTAGCTGGGCCTGGCTAGCTCCAAGACGCTGGGCCTAGCTAGCTCCAAGAAGCTAGGCCTGGCTAGCTCCAAGAAGCTAGGCCTGGCTAGCTCCAAGAGGCTAGGCCTGGCTAGCTCCAAGACACTGGGCCTGGCTAGCTCCAAGAAGCTAGGCCTGGCTAGCTCCAAGAAGCTAGGCCTGGCTAGCTCCGAGAGGCTGGGCCTAGCTAGCTCCAAGAGGCTGGGCCTAGCTAGCTCCAAGAAGCAAGGCCTGGCTAGCTCCAAGAAGCTAGGCCTGGCTAGCTCCAAGAGGCTGGGCCTAGCTAGCTCCAAGAGGCTAGGCCTGGCTAGCTCCAAGAAGCTAGGCCTGGCTAGCTCCAAGAGGCTAGGCCTGGCTGGCTCCAAGAAGCTAGGCCTGGCTAGCTCCAAGAGGCTAGGCCTGGCTAGCTCCAAGAGGACAGGCCTGGCTAGCTCCAAGAAGTTAGGCCTGGCTAGCTCCAAGAGGATGGGCCTGGCTAGCTCCAAGAGGCTGAACCTAGCTAGCTCCAAGAGGCTGGGCCTAGCAAGCTCCAAGAAGCTAGGCCAGGCTAGCTCCAAAAAGCTAGGCCTAGCTAGCTCCCAAGAAGCTAGGCCTGGCTAGCTCCAAGAAGCTAGGCCTGACCAGCTCCAAGGAACTAGGCCTAGCTAGCTCCGAGAGGCTGGGCCTAGCTAGCTCCAAGAAGCTAGGCCTGGCTAGCTCCAAGAGGCTGGGCTCAGCTAGCTCCAAGAAGCTAGGCCTGGCTAGCTCCAAGAAGCTAGGCCTGGCTAGCTCCAAGAAGCTAGACCTGGCTAGCTCCGAGAAGCTAGGCCTGGCTAGCTCCAAGAGGCTGGGCCTAGCTAGCTCCAAGAGGCTGGGCCTGGCTAGCTCCAAGAAGCTAGGCCTGGCTAGCTCCAAGAAGCTAGGCCTGGCTAGCTCCAAGAGGCTGGGCCTAGCTAGCTCCAAGAAGCTAGGCCTGGCTAGCTCCAAGAAGCTAGGCCTGGCTAGCTCCAAGAAGCTAGGCCTGGCTAGCTCCGAGAAGCTAGGCCTGGCTAGCTCCAAGAGGCTGGGCCTAGCTAGCTCCAAGAGGCTGGGCCTGGCTAGCTCCAAGATGCTAGGCCTGGCTAGCTCCAAGAAGCTAGGCCTGGCTAGCTCCAAGAAGCTAGGCCTGGCTAGCTCCAAGAAGCTAGGCCTGGCTAGCTTCAAGAAGCTAGGCCTGGCTAGCTTCTTGGAGCTAGGCCTGGCTAGCTCCAAGAAGCTAGGCCTGGCTAGCTCCAAGAGGCTTGGCCTAGCTAGTCCCAAGAGGCTGGGCCTAGCTAGCTTCAAGAAGCTAGGCCTGGCCAGCTCCAAGAAGCTAGGCCTGGCTAGCTCCAAGAGGCTGGGTCTAGCTAGCTCCAAGAAGCTAGGCCTGGCTAGCTCCAAGAAGCTAGGCCTGGCTAGCTCCAAGAAGCTAGGCCTGGCTAGCTTCAAGAAGCTAGGCCTGGCCAGCTCCAAGAAGCTAGGCCTGGCTAGCTCCAAGAAGCTAGGCCTGGCTAGCTCCAAGAAGCTAGGCCTGGCTAGCTCCAAGAGGCTGGGCCTAGCTAGCTCCAAAAGGCTGGGCCTAGCTAGCTCCAAGAAGCTAGGCCTGGCTAGCTCCAAGAGGCTGGGTCTAGCTAGCTCCAAGAAGCTAGGCCTGGCTAGCTCCAAGAAGCTAGGCCTGGCTAGCTTTAAGAAGCTAGGCCTGGCTAGCTCCAAGAAGCTAGGCCTGGCTAGCTCCAAGAAGCTAGGCCTGGCTAGCTCCAAGAAGCTAGGCCTGGCTAGCTCCAAGAAGCTAGGCCTGGCTAGCTCCAAGAAGCTAGGCCTGGCTAGCTCCAAGAAGCTAGGCCTGGCTAGCTCCAAGAAGCTGGGCCTAGCTAGCTCCAAGAAGCTAGGCCTGGCTAGCTCCAAGAGGCTGGGCCTAGCTAGCTCCAAGAAGCTAGGCCTGGCTAGCTCCAAGAAGCTAGGCCTGGCTAGCTCCAAGAAGCTAGGCCTGGCTAGCTCCAAGAAGCTAGGCCTGGCTAGCTCTAAGAAGCTAGGCCTGGCTAGCTCTAAGAAGCTAGGCCTGGCTAGCTCCAAGAAGCTAGGCCTAGCTAGCTCCAAGAAGCTAGGCTTGGCTAGCTCCAAGAAGCTATGCCTGGCTAGCTCCAAGAGGTTGGGCCTGGCTAGCTCCAAGAAGCTAGGCCTGGCTAGCTCCAAGAAGCTAGGCCTGGCTAGATCCAAGAAGCTAGGCCTGGCTAGCTCCAAGAAGCTAGGCCTGGCTAGCTCCAAGAAGCTAGGCCTGGCTAGCTGCAAGAAGCTTGGCCTGGCTAGCTCCAAGAAGCTAGGCCTAGCTAGCTCCAAGAGGCTAGGCCTGGCTAGCTCCAAGAAGCTAGGCCTGGCTTGCTCCAAGAAGCTAGGCCTGGCTAGCTCCAAGAAGCTAGGCCTGGCTAGCTCCAAGAAGCTAGGCCTAGCTAGCTCCAAGAAGCTAGGCCTGGCTAGCTCCAAGAAGCTAGACCTGGCTAGCTCCAAGAAGCTAGGCCTATCTAGCTCCAAGAAGCTAGGTCTGGGTAGCTCCAAGAAGCTAGGCCTGGCTAGCTCCAAGAGGCTGGGCCTAGCTAGCTCCAAGAAGCTAGGCCTGGCTAGCTCCAAGAAGCTAGGCCTGGCCAGCTCCAAGAAGCTGGGCCTATCTAGCTCCAAGAAGCTAGGCCTGGCCAGCTCCAAGAAGCTAGGCCTGGCTAGCTCCAAGAGGCTAGGCCTGGCTAGCTCCAAGAGGCTAGGCCTGGCCAGCTCCAAGAGGCCAGAACATTGATTGGTCAATGTTCACTATAGGAGAGCTATCTGTCATGGCAACGTGTCTGGTCTCCGTGTATTTCCACTGTTGTTAGAACACAATCCTAGCCCTGTTTATGAGGTGGGCTTCAAAATGTGGTGAAATTATTCAGTCTAAGAGACCGTGAATTTGTTTGTATAATATATTGTCATTGTTGGTGGCTTTTTTCAGTGGACATCAACCAATCAGAGTCCTAGCCTCTTGGAGCTAGCTAGCACAAGCACGAAAATTCGCATGGTTTATTAGGTAAGGGTCCTGGGGGGCGAATTTAGATATACTTTACTCTCTTAAATAGCTGTCTTATCGTAAATATAAGACAGAGCTAATTCGAGTACGTTTTTGGTGTCGTATATGACCATTTACGATATTTACATTTAGGTGAATGACTGTAGCTGTCGTATTAAATTTACGCTAGCTTAAATTCAAGAGAGTAAAAAAGGTACCTGAATTCGCCCCCTGAGGTCTAATGAACAAAGCATACAAATTTCTAATTGTTCTATCGTTAAAGTCTTTGAGGCAGTTACGTTTTAGGAATCCAAGTAATTTAAAAGCTTTCGGTAACACATAGATCTAGTTGATGAGATGTCAGATCGGCTACTATTTGGTTACCCCTGTAGATGAGTCACGAGGCAGTGATGCCAACAGCCTTTTTTTTTTTTTAATAATATCGAAACTTGATACAAAATCATTGTTCCCCAATTAAGGCTATGGATGTAAGGTAGGATCGTTTGGACGGGGCACCACAAGGGCGATCTTACCACCTCAAAAAGCAACAGACTAGTTCATAATATAAAGAAGGTGACTGAGACGTGTGAACGAGTGGTGATACACTGAACCGTCATTCAGGAGACCAGGATTCGATTCCCGCCATGGTCGACCATCCTGACAGAGGTTTTTCGTGGTTTCCATCTGTCGTTCAGGTTGATACTGGGATGGTTCCTTAACAATGGGCCACGAACGACTCCTTGCCACTATCCGAAAACATTTGATGGAATAACTTTTCATCTCATCAGCCCATCATCTCATATATCATTTACCGACGCCAATAGATCGTAGTCATCAGTATAGTGATTCGTTAAACCTGATATAAATGAAGAAGGTGTACCGACTGCCGTAGTTAGATGAGCGTAGCGAAGTCTCCATCCTACTCTTATAAGGCCTTGTCTGTGTTTTTTTTCTTTTTTGTAAGCACTCCACAGGTCACAGGGATTGACTGATCAACATAAAACTTTGTGTATACACTCAAACTCATCCAACTTAGAACTGTGCAGTTTTTGGAATGAATCGATCAGACCGATTCTGAAAATATCATCTCAAAGTTTCTAAAAACCTCATAAGATTTGGCTGAGCGGAGAATGTTGAAAAATAAAATTTCTCCAGATGAGATGAAATTTTCTCTAAATTTGTATACATAGATTTGACACATTATCACGATTTTGTATGCAATTCCAATCAGCCGTTTTGAAGAAAAAAAAACTGATAATATTCATCAAATATATCATAAAAATTGTGACGGAATTAAGTTGTTAAGATTCAATGCTTTCTAGATTCAAGAGTTGACAAACAATGAAGTATTTTTCATATGCGTCAAGGTGTGTAGAATAACAGAGTCAATGAAGTGGCAAGAGTAGAACTACTTTACCGACTTTTATAGCTTATTCAGATATCAAGGTGTGTAGAATACCAGAGTCGATAAAGTAGCAAGGGTAGAACTACTTCAAGGACTTTTATACCTCATTCAGATATCTCGCTCTTCTTACAACGCATATTTCGCGTTTTCCTAGTAATAACATGGACGGTATTTGTGCTTTCTTGTGGGCAAATCACAGCCAAAGGTCCCGATTGCCTGTCACGATTTAGCGGATTCCCTCGTGAACTAGATGTAGACTAGAGTACCGATACCGGTGGCATTGTTGAACACACAAAATCAATAATTACATGCAAAAAACTGCCGGTGCTAGCATAATTGTATCTATTGAGCCGTGCATAGTTCGATATAGCAGCGATAGTTGCGCTACAGGCAATCGGGACCCTGGACTCGGGAACTGACCTCGGAAATACTTCACTTTGAAGACGCAAGTCGATGGTAGTAGGGCATATTTTTTTGTAATCTATTTTAGTGTGACGTCAATATGTGGAAAAAGTTTCGAATTGATTGGATTGTTTTAACAAGACTTGTATGCCGCGTACAAAATTACAAAAAAAGACATAGAAACGAAGCCCAACTTTTTTCGGTATATGGAATGGGAATCCTCGCTACGCTCATCTAAAAATATCTTATTCATTAATTTCGTACAACTTTTAGCGAATAGTAATAGTTTGAAAACGAGCGCCTGGCAAATTGTCCTACCCCCCTGAAACAGGTGCCTGGCAAATTGTCCGTACCCCCTAAAACAGGTGCCTGGCAAATTGTCCGTACCCCCTAAAACAGATGCCTGGCAAATTTTCCTCCCCTCCTGGAACAGATGCCTGGCAAATTGTCCTTACCCCCTGAAACAGGTGCCTGGCAAATTGTCCGTACCCCCTAAAACAGGTGCCTGGCAAATTGTCCGTACCCCCTAAAACAGATGCCTGGCAAATTTTCCTCCCCTCCTGGAACAGATGCCTGGCAAATTGTCCTTACCCCCCTAAAACAAGTGCCTCGCAAATTGTCCTTACCCCCTAAAACAGGTGCCTGGCAAATTGTCCTTACCCCCTGAAACAGGTGCCTGGCAAATTGTCCTTACCCCCTGAAACAGGTGCCTGGCATATTGTCCTTACCCCCTGAAACAGGTGCCTGGCAAATTGTCCTTACCCCCTGAAACAGGTGCCTGGCAAATTTTCCTCACCCCCTAAAACAGGTGCTTGGCAAATTATCCGTACCCCCCTAAAACAGGTGCCTGGCTAATTGTCCTTACCCCCTGAAACAGGTGCCTGGCAAATTGTCCTTACCCCCTGAAACAGGTGCCTGGCAAATTGTCCTTACCCCCTGAAACAGGTGCCTGGCAAATTGTCCTCACCCCCTGAAACAGGTGCCTGGCAAATTGTCCGTAACCCCTAAAACAGGTGCCTGGCAAATTGTCCGTACCCCCTGAAACAGGTGCCTGGCAAATTGTCCTTACCCCCTGAAACAGGTGCCTGGCAAATTGTCCTTACCCCCTGAAACAGGTGCCTGGCAAATTGTCCTTACCCCCTGAAACAGGTGCCTGGCTAATTGTCCTTACCCCTGAAACAGGTGTCTGGCAAATTGTCTGTACCCCCTGAAACAGGTGCCTGGCAAATTGTCCTTACCCCCTGAAACAGGTGCCTGGCAAATTGTCCTTACCCCCTAAAACAGATGCCCGGCAAATTGTCTGTACCCCCTAAAACAGGTGCCTGGCAAATTGTCCTTACCCCCTGAAACAGGTGCCTGGCTAATTGTCCGTACCCCCTGAAACAGGTGCCTGGCAAATTGTCCTTACCCCCTGAAACAGGTGCCTGGCAAATTGTCCTTACCCCCTAAAACAGATGCCCGGCAAATTGTCTGTACCCCCTAAAACAGGTGCCTGGCAAATTGTCCTTACCCCCTGAAACAGGTGCCTGGCAAATTGTCCGTACCCCCTGAAACAGGTGCCTGGCAAATTGTCCTTACCCCCTGAAACAGGTGCCTGGCAAATTGTCCTCACCCCCTGAAACAGGTGCCTGGCAAATTGTCCGTACCCCCTGAAACAGGTGCCTGGCAAATTGTCCGTACCCCCTGAAACAGGTGCCTGGCAAATTGTCCTCACCCCCTAAAACAGATGCCCGGCAAATTGTCTGTACTCCCTAAAACAGGTGCCTGGCAAATTGTCCTTACCCCCTGAAACAGGTGCCTGGCAAATTGTCCGTACCCCCTGAAACAGGTGCCTGGCAAATTGTCCTCACCCCCTGAAACAGGTGCCTGGCAAATCGTCCGTACCCCCGAGTCGGTACACCTTCTTAACATCATGATGAAGTACGTTGGCATCACCGCATCGTGTAACAGTTGAAGCGTATCATTCTCTTGATCAGCCTAAGACCTGGATTCTTCTGATGAATGTTGAGAAAGTGTGAATTTGATTAGTAATCGAAAGTGCTATTCACTTATAACTAACAGGGGATATGATTCCAATTCATGTGTACGAATAGTCTAACTTGGCGCTCCTAATACTGCCGATAAGCTATTCGAACCACGTTATGTGGCCAAATAGCGATATTTGCCCACATAACGAGGTCTGAATAGCTTATGTGGTAGATTAGCTTCATAATACCAGCCCTAACTAACCTACGTCCAATAAATGTTCCTTATAATACCGGCCCTTAATCGAATGGAGTACAGATGAATAAATGATTGAACTGGTTTAGTTGCATTCAGAATATATACTAGAGGAATTGGCACGATGATGTAGCCTATATATACGTCCCGACATTTCGAAAGTTCTGTTTCATTCCCTAAAATACGTTTTGATACTGAAGACGATGTACTGATACCAACCTATTTTATTATAATATAATATAAAGAACATGCTCCAACTCGGGTCTCGAAAATAAAATATTTCCGGGGTCAGTTCCCGAGTCCAGGGTCCCAACTGCATGTAGCGCAGCTATCGCTCCTAGATCGAACTATATAAAACAACAATACTATACAATGCTACACACGGCCCAGTAGAATCATCATGCTAGCATCAGTTGCATTTGTTTTTTTTTACGGAAATTATAGATTTTGTGAGTTCAACCATATAATGGAGAAGTAAACAGGATTACTTCTCTATGGTTCAACTATGCCACCGGTGCCGTAGTCACTCTTATCTATACATCCAGTTCACAAGGGAATCCGCTAAATACCGGCACAGGTAGCTAAGTGGTTCGCGCACTTGCTCCATGTAACCCGGGAAGTAGTGGGCATGTCGAACCCGGTTCGATCCCCGCCAACGTCCATCTTTACAGGGGTTTTTCATGGTTTCCCTCTGTAGTCTAGGCTGATGTCGGGATGGTTCCCACAATATAGGCCACGACCGCTTCCTTCCCACTATCCTTCCCATTACCTATAATAACCTTCATCTCATCATCCCATCATCTCATTAATCATTCATCCGACGCCAATAGATCTCAGACATCATTACAGTGCGTCGTTAAAACCCAATATAAAAAAAGAAGAATCCGCCAAATCGTGACAGGCAGTCGGTACCTTTGGCTTTGAACTGACCGCAAGAAACTACAAATACCGTCCATATTATTAGTATGTGAGTTGGAGCACCTCCTTTATATTATTAGTCAAACGCGAAATATGCGTTGTAAGATGAGCGAGATATCTCAATAAGGTATAAAAGTCCTTGAAATAGTTTTACCCTTGCTACTTTATCGACTTTGGTATTCTACACACCTTGATATCTGAATAAGCTATAAAAGTCGTTAAAGAAGTTCTACTCTTGCCACTTCATTGACTCTGGTGTTCTACACACATTGACGCATATAAAAAATACTTCATTGTTGGTCAACTCTTGAATCTAGAAAGCAGTGAATCTCGACAACTTAATTCTGTCATAATTTTTATGATATATTTTATGAATATTATCAGTCATTTTATTTTTTTTCTCCAAAACGACTGATCAAAATCGCTTAAAAGATCGTAATAATGTGTAAAATCCATGTATACACATTTAGAGAAAATTTCATCCCATTTGGAGAGATTTTATTTTTCAACATTTTCCGCCCAGCCAAATCTTATGGGGTTTTTAGAAACTTTGAAATGATGATTCTCAAAATCGGTCCGACCGATTCATCCCAAAAACTATACAGTTCTAAGTTGGATGAGTTTGCGTGTACAAAAAAAGTTTCATGTTGATCAGTCAACCCTTGCGACCTGTGGAGTGCTTACAAAAAAAAAAAAAAAAAAACACACACAGACAAAGCCCTATAAGAGTGGGATGGAGACTTCGCTACGCTCATCAATAATTATGATAAAATAGGTTGGTGTCACTGCATGGTGTGTACTTAGGCCCGGTTTTACGAAACTGGATTAGGCAATAGTTAGCGGATTAACCTGTTATCACCATTGGTTATATATGTTATTTTCGTACCTTTAATTAATAGTTAGTGGATTAGTACCCTAACTGAGATTGGTAAAACCGGGCCTCAATGACGTAGTCGTCTGTGAGATTGTTGTTTTCTTACACAAAGCCATTGAGGAATCTGAAGACTAGAAGTATCCAGAAGGTCTGGGAGAAGCTCGAGGCGAAGGAGAAGGCTGCGTCCAGCACCATGGCCGTCAAGATGACTCGTTTCCTGCCGAATATGTCGGCCAGGAGACCGCACAGATAGGCGCTGGTGATGCCTCCTGGTGGGACAAACAGTCAGTACTCATTAGACGGGCGTATGACTATCAATAACGTAACGGGATAAGCAACATGGCTGTCAAGATGACTCGTTTCCTGCCGAATATGTCGGCCAGGAGACCGCACAGATAGGCGCTGGTGATGCCTCCTGGTGGGACAAACAGTCAGTACTCATTAGACGGGCGTATGACTATCAATAACGTAACGGGATAAGCACCATGGCTATCAAGATGACTCGTTTCCTGCCGAATATGTCGGCCAGAAGACCGCACAGATAGGCGCTGGTGATGCCTCCTGGTGGGACAAACAGTCAGTACTCATTAGACGGGCGTACGACTATCAATGACGTAACGGGATAAGCAACATGGCCGTCAAGATGACTCGTTTCCTGCCGAATATGTCGGCCAGGAGACCGCACAGATAGGCGCTGGTGATGCCTCCTGGTGGGACAAACAGTCAGTACTCATTAGACGGGCGTATGACTATCAATAACGTAACGGGATAAGCACCATGGCTGTCAAGATGACTCGTTTCCTGCCGAATATGTCGGCCAGGAGACCGCACAGATAGGCGCTGGTGATGCCTCCTGGTGGGACAAACAGTCAGTACTCATTAGACGGGCGTATGACTATCAATAACGTAACGGGATAAGCACCATGGCTGTCAAGATGACTCGTTTCCTGCCGAATATGTCGGCCAGAAGACCGCACAGATAGGCGCTGGTGATGCCTCCTGGTGGGACAAACAGTCAGTACTCATTAGACGAGCCTATGACTATCAATAACGTAACGGGATAAGCACCATGGCTGTCAAGATGACTCGTTTCCTGCCGAATATGTCGGCCAGGAGACCGCACAGATAGGCGCTGGTGATGCCTCCTGGTGGGACAAACAGTCAGTACTCATTAGACGGGCGTATGACTATCAATAACGTAACGGGATAAGCACCATGGCTGTCAAGATGACTCGTTTCCTGCCGAATATGTCGGCCAGGAGACCGCACAGATAGGCGCTGGTGATGCCTCCTGGTGGGACAAACAGTCAGTACTCATTAGACGAGTCTATGACTATCAATAACGTAACGGGATAAGCACCATGGCTGTCAAGATGACTCGTTTCCTGCCGAATATGTCGGCCAGAAGACCGCACAGATAGGCGCTGGTGATGCCTCCTGGTGGGACAAACAGTCAGTACTCATTAGACGAGCCTATGACTATCAATAACGTAACGGGATAAGCACCATGGCTGTCAAGATGACTCGTTTCCTGCCGAATATGTCGGCCAGGAGACCGCACAGATAGGCGCTGGTGATGCCTCCTGGTGGGACAAACAGTCAGTACTCATTAGACGACCCTATGACTATCAATAACGTAACGGGATAAGCACCATGGCTGTCAAGATGACTCGTTTCCTGCCGAATATGTCGGCCAGAAGACCGCACAGATAGGCGCTGGTGATGCCTCCTGGTGGGACAAACAGTCAGTACTCATTAGACGGGCGTACGACTATCAATAACGTAACGGGATAAGCAACATGGCTGTCAAGATGACTCGTTTCCTGCCGAATATGTCGGCCAGGAGACCGCACAGATAGGCGCTGGTGATGCCTCCTGGTGGGACAAACAGTCAGTACTCATTAGACGGGCGTATGACTATCAATAACGTAACGGGATAAGCAACATGGCGGTTTCCTTTAGCACCATGCGTATATCAAAGGGATGCCGCCTTACAAATGTTATGATGATTTGCTGGTATTGTTGTATGTTGATCTATACAAGTAATAGATGTAATGCAATCTGTGAATCCAGCTCTTTCCAACTGCATTGAGCAATATTGGAATGAATTTCATTTGAATTGGCCAATCTAAATTTAAAATACGTCTGTAAAAGCATTTAGTCCCCTAGTCAAGAGCCCTACTGCTATATTTACCATTTGATAACTGGATAATTACTCATCATCTACGAGAAAGATTAAAATCAATGCAATTGTACAACTATGTACTGTATATTGAAATACGAGCCTAATACGTACAATTTGATTTGAAATTGCGAATCTCAGAAATGTACACGGAAGCGCGCTGATTCCAACAAGGTGAAAACGGCCTAATGTTAAAAGGATAGGACTTATGCGGTGTTGCTTATCCCGTTACGTTATTGATAGTCATAGCTTGAAGCTAAGATTACTGTATAGTTTTTAGGTTGAATCGGTTTGACCAATTTCGAGAAATATCATCTCACAATTTCTAAAAACCTCATAAGATTAAGCTGGGCAAGAAAATTTTGAAAATAAAAGTTCTTCAAAATAATTAAAATTTGCCCTGAAAGTGGACACAACAATAGTACACCTTATTACAATTTTGTATGCAATTCAGATCAGCCGTTCTGAAGAAAATAATTTAATAAATGTTTTTCATTCGAAAAATGGATAGAAAATTATTGCAGAATCATTGCTGTGTTTCACTGCTTCCTGGATTCGATATCCACCGAATTTTCCATAGGATTCAAGGTGTGTAGAGTTTTCAATTATACCGAAGTCGATCAAGTGGCACAGATAATACTACTTTAACAACTATTATACCTTATTCAGATATCTCGCTCATCTTACAACGCATATGTTGCGTTTGCCTAGTTATTTATAATCAACATCGAAACCTAATACAAAATCATTGTTTCCAACCAAGATGCATTGAGTGTTGCGTTGGTCTGCCGGTTGGAGATGGTGTCCTCACTAATTCGAAAAAACGTTCCATTTCCTGAGTACTTTCCTGAGAACCAAAGATCGCTGTTCCATCTAGTGTTTTTTCCTAGAAACGCCTGACAGGCCGACAAACTTGATGACAGCTGTTATGAGCTGAGGCGACGTCAGTGAGTAAAGTTAGTTCCTTTTATCACCACTTATCGCTGGTTATAGCACGATCGATGGTTCTTTAAACGTGGCCCGTGAATTGGAACATATTATCAACATGGAAGGGATAGGAAGTGAGGACACCATCTCCAACGGGCAAACCAACGCAACCCTCAATGCATCTGGCAAACCGACGCAACCCTCAATGCATCTGGCAAACCGACGCAACCCTCAATGCATCTGGCAAACCAACGCAACCCTCAATGCATCTGGCAAACCAACGCAACCCTCAATGCATCTGGCAAACCGACGCAACCCTCAATGCATCTGGCAAACCGACGCAACCCTCAATGCATCTGGCAAACCGACGCAACCCTCAATGCATCTGGCAAACCGACGCAACCCTCAATGCATCTGGCAAACCGACGCAACCCTCAATGCATCTGGCAAACCAACGCAACCCTCAATGCATCTGGCAAACCAACGCAACCCTCAATGCATCTGGCAAACCGACGCAACCCTCAATGCATCTGGCAAACCAACGCAACCCTCAATGCATCTGGCAAACCAACACAACCCTCAATGCATCTGGCAAACCAACGCAACCCTCAATGCATCTGGCAAACCGACGCAACCCTCAATGCATCTGGCAAACCAACGCAACCCTCAATGCATCTGGCAAACCGACGCAACCCTCAATGCATCTGGCAAACCAACACAACCCTCAATGCATCTGGCAAACCGACGCAACCCTCAATGCATCTGGCAAACCAACGCAACCCTCAATGCATCTGGCAAACCGACGCAACCCTCAATGCATCTGGCAAACCAACGCAACCCTCAATGCATCTGTCAGAACACGCAACCCTCAATGCATCTTGTCTCCAACTAAAGCCTGATTCACACGGGTCAATGTTTCGATCAATGGTGAGTTCAACCATTGAGCTAAAGCTTAAATCACTGTTAAGACTAAGTGTTTGATTCTCACTTTAAGATGTATCTAAATTTCAGTAAAGTGTGTTTTTTTAAAACACTTTAAAATGATATGTTTGCCTTGTAACACACTGCAGGAAGAAGCGTTTTGAATCCAAACACATTTGAAAAGAAGTGTTTTCTCTTTCTGTTTGACAAACAGAGTTGTCTGGAATTCAAGTGTTCGAAGACGAAACGCTGTGATTTTCAGACACTTTCAGAAGTGTATGACTGAAGAATGTATTTGATATTATCGGACGAACTTTAGCGAGGATTCAATTTGACATACTGAGAAAAATTGGTGTTCGTTTTCATGTTTTTTTTTTCCATGTTTTTTTGTCGGTTCTCCACATGTCAAACGGCCACAGCTATTAACTTCAAACTTTTTTTCATTATGGCTCCTCATATAACTCAGAACTGTATACTTTTGTGGCATTATCGGGCGGTAACATTCATTTTTATGAATTTTAGAAATTTCAAAAATACCCATTAGAATAACACGACGGAAAAAAAAATTAAAAACTTTTTATTTAAAAAAAAAAATGAAATTTTGTGTGAAGTTGAATTACATCTTGATACACATTTCTAAAAATTCTCAGCTTGATTGGGGTCAGCCATTTTGAAGAAAAAAACATAGAATGTGCTAAATTGGTACCACTCGAAGCCGTTTTTACCCATTTATAACTAAAATGTCACCCAAATGGCGAATTTAGGCAAAAGTTCGGCAAAGAAGTCGACATACTATTACTATCCGCTCGTCTAACAACGCGTATATAGCGTTTTTCTCGTAATGAATCATTTCACTTTTCCAATCATCTTTCCCAATCAAACACTTTTTACTGATATATTTGAGTCAAACGTATTATCTCGTTTCAAACTCTTTGGTTGATTTGACACAGAATTTTAGTTCAAAATAATATATAATATGAGCTCTGATATTTCTGTCGCGCTTTCATTTCGTTTGCAGTTATAGAATGAGGACCCATAATATAGCCTACAGCTTTGGGACTGTTTCGTCACATCGATGAGCACGGCACCACCACCAAAATCATTGGAATTATATAATTTAATCGACGACTCGCAGGCTCCGCCCCCTTGACGTCACAAATCATACCGTCCAATCGACAGGGCTGTTGGAACTGTAGTCAAGACGACTCGCAGGCTCCGCCCCCTTGACGTCACAAATCATACCGTCCAATCGACAGGGCTGTTAGTACTGTAGTCAAGACGACTCGCAGGCTCCGCCCCCTTGACGTCATAAATCATACCGTCCAATCAACAAGGCTGTTGGAACTGTAGTCAAGATGACTCGCAGGCTCCGCCCCCTTGACGTCATAACCCATACGGTCCAATCAACAGGGCTGTTAGAACTGTAGTCAAGACGACTCGCAGTCTCCGCCCCCTTGACGTCACAAATCATACCGTCCAATCGACAGGGCTGTTAGTACTGTAGTCAAGACGACTCGCAGGCTCCGCCCCCTTGACGTCACAAATCATACCGTCCAATCAACAAGGCTGTTGGAACTTTAGTCAAGACGACTCGCAGTCTCCGCCCTCATGACGTCACAAATCATACCATCCAATCGACAGGGCTGTTAGTACTGTAGTCAAGACGACTCGCAGTCTCCGCCCCCTTGACGTCACAAATCATACCGTCCAATCAACAAGGCTGTCATAACTGTAGTAAAATTCAAATATCCAATCGGGGTATCTTCAAATGACCACACATGATATAGATCCAACTGGCTGACTTGTGAAGCCACGCCTATTTCGAGTCGTCAATTCATAATAGATTTTCAGTGTGGACAATATTTCCAACGGCTTGCGTTCCTGTGGTGATGACGGGTTCGAACCCCAGCTCATGGGATCGAGACTTGGCCTACGAGTTCTGGCCAATACCATGCCCAGGCCGAGCGCGCATGCGCACACAAGGGTAGTCTGGAGTTCACTTGTCGAGGGTGTAATGTGAAACATTGCATCATCATTGACTGAAGATGCGTTGAGGGTTGCGTTGGTTTGCCGAAAGATGCATTGAGGGTTGCGTTGGTTTGTCTCAAGATGCATTGAGGGTTGCGTTGGTTTGTCTCAAGATGCATTGAGGGTTGCGTTGGTTCGCCTCAAGGTGCATTGAGGGTTGCGTTGGTTCGCCTCAAGATGCATTGAGGGTTGCGTTGGTTCGCCACAAGATGCATTGAGGGTTGCGTTGGTTCGCCGAAAGATGCATTGAGGGTTGCGTTGTTTCGCCGAAAGATGCATTGAGGGTTGCGTTGGTTTGCCGAAAGATGCATTGAGGGTTGCGTTGGTTTGCCGAAAGATGCATTGAGGGTTGCGTTGGTTTGCCGAAAGATGCATTGAGGGTTGCGTTGGTTCACCTCAAGATGCATTGAGGGTTGCGTTGGTTCGCCTCAAGATGCATTGAGGGTTGCGTTGGTTTACCTCAAGATGCATTGAGGGTTGCGTTGGTTTGCCGGTTGGAGATGATGTCCTCACTTTCTATCCCTCCCATGTTAAAAATATGTACCAATTCACGGGCCACGTTTGAAGAACTATCGATCGTGCGTAGATAGTATAGTGATAAAAGGAACTAACTTGACTGCCACGGCCTTCGGTCGTAACAAAGATGGGCTATACTTGGTTGATAGGCTCTATAGTTGTAAACCAGAGGATGTGTATAATATGGACAAAGGAGGTTTTTGATTGTTGGAAGAGAAAGGCAGAAGAACTTTTGGTTGCTAGAGGCAAGACATGTTTCGAGTCTTGAATTAAAATAAATTTGAGTTTGCAGTTTTATTGTGTCCTCTTTAATGATTCGTGATTACTATCGAGAGAATAAAGAATGATGATGAGAACTAGGGAGATAATGTTCAACTAGGGAGATAATGTTCAACTAGGGAGATAATGTTCAACTAGGGAGATAATGACAACTAGGGAGATAATGTTCAACTAGGGAGATAATGTTCAACCAGGGAGATAAATGTTCAACTAGGGAGATGAATGTTCAGCTGGGGAGATAATGTTCAACTAGGGAGATAAATGTTCAGCTAGGAAGATAATGTTCAACTAGGGAGATAATGTTCAACTAGGGAGATAATGTTCAACTAGGGAGATAATGACAACTAGGGAGATAATGTTCAACCAGGGAGATAAATGTTCAACTAGGGAGATGAATGTTCAGCTGGGGAGATAATGTTCAACTAGGGAGATAAATGTTCAGCTAGGGAGATAATGTTCAACTAGGGAGATAATGTTCAACCAGGGAGATAAATGTTCAACTAGGGAGATGAAATATATTCAGCTAGGGAGATAATTTTCAATTAGGGAGATAATGTTCAACTAGGGAGATAATGTTCAACTAGGGAGATAATGTTCAACTAAGGAGATAATGTTCAACTAGGGACATATTGTTCAACTAGGGAGATAATGTTCAACTAGAGAGGTAATGTTTAACTAGGGAGATAATGTTCATGACTGTATCGACAATGTCGTCAAGGAGGTCCCGGCCTAACATCACGTTCACGTCGCCTCAGCTAATAACAGCAGTCATCAAATTTGTCAGCATTCTCAGTATGAGAAAATATTTATTCATCTGTAAAAAATATATTGCATGTTAAAAGTATTGATGAATGATTAGTCTGCCATATCATTGGTTTTTCATCATTTTGAAACCGGAACGTAAAAAAAGGAGAAGAAGAAAGCCAAAAAAAAAAGAAAAAAAAGCCAAAACAGAAAAGAAAAAAAAAGAAACCGAAAAAAAAGGAGCCGGAACGCCGTACAGGTAGCACTGACGGTAAAGTATGATGGTATCGTGGTGTGTCGGTACCTGCAAGGAATATGGAGTTGAGCAGGCCCATCTCTTCAGTGGTCATCTGCAGATCGCAAGAAGCGCTCGGTATGATGTAGCCGTTGAGCGCGTTCTGAAGGCCAGCGCACAGCATGCAGAGGCTCCCCGACATGATCAGACCCCAGTGGAACCGCCCGTAACCTGTCGCTCGCACCGGACCAATCACACACTGACAATCATTCGTTCACACCGGCTGCATGGCCATGAAGGTCCAGCTTACTTATTCGTGATTAAAAGCTAACCAGGCGGCAGCACTGTCGAAGTGGGCGATTGGCCGTCCGGAGGCAGTTAGGCCAGGATGGCATGTTGTTGTATGCTTACACACATTATATTTGTAATTAATATTGTAATTTTGATAATTAATAATTTTAGTAATTTCAATTTTGTATTTTATATTGTAATTACGCATTAATTAATTTGTATATAATTTGAAAGTATCTGCCTCCGCCCAGTTCACTAAAACATCACCAGATGTCAGCCACTTAGCTTTTAATCGCGAATAGGGTGGATTGCAAAGACGGAGTTACCCCGGCCTACCTTAGTCGCCGTCTAAGTAAGAATTTGCATTGTGTCTGCATTGAAATTTCTTACTCAGACGGCGTCTAAAGCTGGATTCACAATGCGAACTAATGATTAGTGACTAATACTAAATACTAAAATTGAGAAACTGAGCATTCACATAGGCTTGAAATAAGAATTAATTTTCACGAGTCGTAGCTTTCTTAAGATGACAGATTCAAATTGAAATCTACATGTTGGAAGTCTGTAAACGATCGGTTCATCGAGCGGGATAGCTTCCTTTTGCATTGACTTCCTGTCGTTTCGAATTCACGACTTCTGATTGGTCAGACTGATGATTAAAACTAATGATTAATACTAAAGTTGAAAGTTGGTTAACTTTCAAGGTCAGTCACTAATATTAAACACAATGTGAACGTCAACACTGATTCCGTATCTGTCAACTTTAGTTAATCATTAATCACTAATCATTAGTTCGTATTGTGAATCCAGCTTAAGTAAGAAATTGCATTGTGTCTGCATTGCAATTTCTTACTTAGACGGCGTCCAAGGTAGGCCGGGGTTTAAACTCCGTCTTTGCAATCCACCGTAAACATTTGGAATTATAATTACCGAAAGTAAAAATGAGTTATATAAATATGATAATAAAATCAAAAACTCAATCAGTAACAATGAATAATTGGAATTGAATGTCAAGTTGATATTATTACCCAACGTTAATAAGACATACATATTTATGTCGGGCAGTAACGTCACACCGCTTTGCAAACCGGGAAGTTTCCGTCATCTTAGACATTTTCTATAAGCAATTTATTCTATACTAGGCAAACGCGTTATGTGTTGCCGCGTTGATGGATGAGCTGGAACATATCGACTTATTTTTGGATTGGTTATTATATATATATATATATATATATATATATATATATATATATATATATATATATATATATATATATATATATATATACACCTTGAGATCCAAACCATTACTTCACTGCCATATTGTTTTTCATTATTGATTTCTATGATAATAAAGAAGGTTTTGTTTCAATCGTTTACAATTGAGTGGTGTCACCTGTAGCTTGAATTTAATAGGTATCTTGATAGCTTTGAATGATTCATAAAAATTACATTATATATTTTTTTACATCAAAACGGCTGATCCGATTTGAGTGAAAGTTCGGAATAATGTGTATCATTATCGAATTAAAATTCCACGTGTATTTGAATTCTCTCGGATGAAATATTTTTCCTGAATGTTTTTCTCTGGGTTATTCTTATGGGATTTTTGAAAACTTTGAAATGAGTTTTCTCAGAAGTAGCTCAACCGATCGCGCCTTAAAACTATACAGTATCGAATTGGATAAGGATACTTGTGTGTGCCAAGTTTCAACTGATTCTGAATTCTCGTCTGACCTGTGGAGCGCGAACAGAAATCAAAAAAAAAAAAACTTTTTTTTCGGGTATGGTGAAATTGAGTCTTCGCTTCGCTCATCCAATGAAATCAAAAACTCAATTAGTAACAATGAATAAATAATTGTAATTGTATGTCAAGTTGATATTATTACTCAACGTTAATAAGACATACATATTTATGTCGGGCAGTGACGTCACACCGCTTTGCAAACCGGGAAGTTTCCGTCATCTTGGACATTTTTAGACGAGCTTTAGCGAGGATTCAATTTGACATACTGAAAAAAATTGGTGTTCGTTTTTATGTTTTTTTTTTATGTTTTTTTGTCGGTTCTCCACAGGTCAAACGGCTACAGCTATCAACTTCAAACTTTTTTTCATCATGGTTCCTCATCTAGCTTAGATCTGTATAGTTTTGTGGCATTATCGAGTGATAACTTTTATTTTTATGAATTTTAGAAATTTCAAAAATACCTATTAGAATAACACGGCAGAAAAAAAATTAAAAAAATTTCATTTTCAAAAAAATTGAAATTGTGTGTGAAGTTGAATAACATCTTGATACACATTTCTGGAAATTCTCAGCTTGATTACGTCAGCCATTTTGAAGAAAAAACATGAAATGTGCTAAATTGGTACCACTCGAAGCAGTTTTTACCCATTTCTAACTTAAATGTCACCCAATTGGCGAATTTAGGCAAGAGTTTGGCAAAGAAGTCGACATACTATTACTTTCCGCTCGTCTAACAACGCGTATATAGCGTTTTCCTAGTCTAAGCAATTTATTCTATACTAGGCAAACGAGTTATGTGTTTCCGCGTTGATGGATGAGCTGGAACATATCGACTTATCTTTGAATTGGTTATTATATATATATATATATATATATATATATATATATATATATATATATATATATATATATATATATATATATATATATATATATATATATATATATATACACCTTGAGATCCAAACCATTACTTCACTGCCATATTGTTTTTCATTATTGATTTCTATGATAATAAAGAAGGTTTTGTTTTAATCGTTTACAATTGAGTGGTGTCACCTGTAGCTGGGATTCAATAGGTATCTTGATAGCTTTGAATGATTCATGAAAATTACATTATATATTTTTTAACATCAAAACGGCTGATACGATTTGAGTGAAAGTTCGGAATAATGTGTATCATTATCGAATTAAAATTCCACGTGTATTTGAATTCTCTCGGATGAAATATTTTTCCTGAATGTTTTTCTCTGGGTTATTCTCATGAGATTTTTGAAAACTTTGAAATGAGTTTTCTCAGAAGTAGCTCAACCGATGGCGCCTTAAAACTATACAGTATCGAATTGGATAAGGATACTTGTGTGTGCCAAGTTTCAACTGATTCTGAATTCTCGTCTGACCTGTGGAGCGTGAACAATAAAACAAACAAACAAACAAAAAACAAAAAACAAAAAAAGGCACTTTTTTTCGGGTATGGCAAAATTGAGTCTTCGCTTCGCTCATCCAATTATTACATTGATGATTTAATAATATAGAATGTAGCTTGTGTAGAAGCTATTTGTAAAGATCCAATATGGCCGCCGAGATTGGAACGAGCTATCGGCTGCATGAGTAACGTATCTCGGTGACTAATATACTCACACTTCCAGATATCGGATAAATTGCAACTGGGAAAACGCAACATTACATAGGCGTTTTGGGATGAGCAGCGAATAGGCATATTTGTACGAAATGTAATGGAGAGCTATATGTGCACCTTGAGTTTCAAACAGTTACGTCACGGCCTTCCTGTTTTATTCATCACGCATTTCAATCCTTTTACAATTTGATTTGTTATTCCTTTCGCCTAAATTTCCAATGGTTTCTTAATAGATTTGATTGAAGACAACTATAACTACTCTAGGAAAACGCGGTATGTGAGTTGTGAGAAGAACTTAGGCCTAAAGAAGTATGGAAATCTAGAATGGAAAATATTCTGTCAGCTCAATCCACATCTACAGACCTTGGATTGATTCAAACGTTCAGAAACCTCACCTGCAACTTGTTGATATTCATAGAAAACCTGTCGCATACACTTTGCAAAACCAATTGATCCCAATATTCAATAAAATGTATACTTGTATTGCGTTTTCTTTGTTATTTCTCATCTAATTGTTGTGAAAGTCACTGAAAACGTGTAGGGCCTATAACAGTTTTTTTCTATATTCGGTGAAAATTTGAGAGCTTCTGAGGAACTCTTGTCTTTCAGGTATTTTTCCTTCGGGTTATTCTTATGGGGATTTTTCGAACATTACGATCTTTTTCCGGAAAACCGTTCAATCGATTTTGTTGAAAACAATCCCAACCTATTTTGG